>PVKB01000985.1:0-368382 GCA_004027205.1 Ctenodactylus gundi
TGCACAGCTATGCTTAACTTGATAAAACGGTGCCAGGTTGGACGTGGTGTCACAGGCCTGTAATCCCAGCACTTAGGACGCTGAGACAGAATTGCTGAGTTTGAGGCCAGCCTGGGCTACCTAGTGGATTCAGGACCAGCCTAGGCTATGGAGTTAGACCCTGCCTCAAAACAAAAGTCATAAAATACTGCCAGGTGGCTTGTCTAGCCCTTAGGTAATTTGAGCGTACCCTCTGCTGTCAGCCTCCTGGTTGGATGGCAGTCTCTGTGGGTGAGTGTCTCAGCTGTCTTAGTCAGCTTTGCATCGCCAAGACCAGACACCTGAGGAGAATGGTAAACGCTGCCTTCAGGGCAGGTGCTTTCAGGCCGCTTGCTGAGTCATGGTTTTGGGTCATGGTTTCGGGGGTTTTGTTCCATGGCTGGCTAGCTTTGTTGGCTGGCTCCACTGCCTGCCTGTCAGCCTGTGGGGAGTCAGAGACATCAGAGTGGGAAGGTGTGGTAGGCTACGCCCCTATGGCAGTCAGAACATAGGGAAGGGGAGGGAGCCGAAGCAAGGCAGGCCATAGCCCCACGACCTGCTCCGTTGGGGCCATATTCAGCTAGAAGCTTAGCATGGATTGAGCTGTGGGTCCGGCTGCCTCTGCCGCATGAACACTGCTGTGCCAGGGGCCAAGACCTTGTTTGGGAGTCACCGGGACCCTTGCACTGGCCCATGGCCCTGCCCCCTTGACAGCTAAGAATGGGAACGTCTTGTGTGCTGCTGTGAAGCACAGAGGTGGTGCTCTGCCCTCTTGCTAGTGCTTGACGGTATCACTGAGCTGTGGTCCCATCCCTTCTGTTTTGAAGATAGGTCGTAGCTACATTGCCGAGGCCGGGCTTGAACTTGAGCCCCTGTGTCTGGCCCCGTTTATAATTGGGTGGTTGTTACTATAAGATGTTTAGAAGTCTTGTGCTCCAGATATTCATGTCTTGTAGATATTTAGTAACTTCAGGTCTTAAGTCTTGGATCTGTGTCAGGGTTATCTGTATACACGGCGTGAAGTGAAGGCCTAGGTTTGTAGTTTTATGTGACTATACCAGTTTTGAGTACTGTTTTTTTTTTCACAAAGGCTATTTATTTATTTATTTCTGCATTGAATTACTTTGGCACCTTTGTTTTTACCAGGTAAGTTTTTCCTGGATGCTTTAGTTCCATTTCCTTGAAAGGGTCTGGCTATGGAGCCTAGGCTTACCTCAAACTCCTGGGCTTGGGAGACCCTCCTACCTCAGGCTCTTGAGTTGTGGTTGCTTTATTTATGACCGTTGTCTGTCTTCCTGCCCTGTGTGAATACTGTGCCTTCGTTTCCTGAGCTTCAAAGTAAATCTTGATTTAGGTAGTATTTGTTGTCTAGCCTGGTACTTTTTTCTGGCACTTCCTGGCTTTCCCTGGCCCTTTCCTTGTGCCTGTGACATGTTGGCTGTGACTGCCTGATGGCCTTCGCGAGTCACTGGCCTCACTGGGCTGCCCAGCCCTGTTGGGTTTGTTTGGGTTTGGTTTGATTTGGTGTTTTTGAGACATGATCTTGCTAAATTGTCCAGATAAGACTTGAACATGCGATCCTCCTCTTACCTCAGCCTCCCAGAGTGTTAGATTACAAATGTGTACTGCTACACTGAGCCTGGAGTCAGGGTCTTGCTCTGTATGTAGCCCAGGCTAGCTCAGACTCATGGCCATCCTCCTCCCTCAGCCTTGTGAGTGCCAGGGTTACAGATGGGCGCTACCTTTACCTCAGCCTCCTAAGTATCAGGGTTACAGGTGTGCACTACCATTCTTGGTGGGGTTATTTTTCAGTTTTGTAATTTTAGATTGCATTTTCAGTAGCTGGAATCACAAAGACACACTAATAAAATGTATTCAGTAGTCAGTTGTCCAGTAAATACTTCTGATAATGGAGGTCATGCTATCTTATCATGGATCTTCCCTTTATTGTTCCCGATGTGCTTGTAGTCAGAAGTCTTTGTAACTGGACCTCATGATTCTGATATAATGCGGACTGAACTGTGCCCAGCACTGTGTAGCACATCTGTACCCAACACCCAGCACTTGGGAGGCTGACGCAGGAAGTTTGTTGTGAGCTCAAGGCCAGCCCGGGCTACGTACACAGTGAGCTAGCCTGTACTACAGAGCAATACCCTGTCTAACAATAAAATAAATAGTAAGTAGATACTGTACAAACAGGCTTTTCCCGAGGACTTGAGCAGAAAGGAACCAGTAGCTGTAAGAATCTGAGACTCTGGCCAGCTATTATTTCCAGTGGCCTTCTCTGCCCCTCTCCAGGCCTCTGCGTGCTGTGCCCCAACAGCAACAACTCCCTGCTGGCCTTTCCGGGCACCCACACGGGCCACGTGCAGCTCGTCGACCTTGCCAGCACGGAGAAGCCGCCCGTGGACATCCCTGCGCATGAGGGCGTCCTGAGCTGTATTGCTCTCAACCTGCAGGGGACGAGGATTGCCACTGCCTCCGAGAAAGTGAGTGTGCCTGCAGCCGGCAGTGGCCGCCGCGGGGTGGGAGGCCGGCCAGGCCCTGCACCCAAACCCCACCTGGCCTCTGGGCTGGGTCTTCACAGGCCGTTGTACTGTGAAACATGATAAAAAGTAGACACGGGAAAAAAAAAGGCACTTCATAGACGATGCAACTTCTCATCAGAGCAGTGAGTGCAAGCTTCCTGGCCACTCGGCTCCCACCGCCGCGGCGTGAGTCGTGGCAGCTGGCCACCTGGAGTCACGTTCCTGCTCCTGGAGGGTGCCTCACGCATCTCACCTGGCTGGCCCTTTTCAGTGCCGGCCAAATAACGTCAGTCTGGGTTCTTCTTACTTCCTTTAGCCTGGACTCGTTTGGATTTTAAGTAATAACATCGGTGCCCCTTTACCATAGTTTTTTATAGGCCCAAAGGCCGTGGCCCAGTTGCATGGCCGTGGCTGTGGAGGGGCAGGCTCCGAGGGGCTCGGCTCCGTCTCGCTGGTGGGCCTTGCCTTGGGCTCCCGCCCTGGGCTCTCCACTCTTATCTCCATCGCGAAGCTTGTGAGGACTCGCGTAGGGTTGCACATGTGCTTTCTAGCCAGTGTAGGTCGCCTCTGGAATTGCTGCCGCGTCCATGTAGAACACGTGTCCAACCTGTGGCCTGCTTGGGCTTTCTTCCCTTATTTTTTGGAGTGAACAGAAACTTACCTTGAGTCACACGTAAAATACATACTATGGTTAATTTACTATATAGAAGCACAGAAACTCCCTGTTAAATTTTTTCATTGTAACAAAAAGGAGTGGGGGGCAGAAGGCCAGAGCGCGGGACACCCTGGTGTAGGCAGTCCTTGGCTTTTAGTGGACTTTCTGCAGCGATGGAAAAGTGGCCATCCAGTGGAAATCGTAGTTTGAGTTCCCAGGCTAGTGGCACGGTGTGGCGCGCACTTGGGATGCTCGGCAGCAGCCCTGACCTGGAGAGTGTCGATGGCAGTGTGGACCTGAGTCAGTGGCAAGAGACCTGTGGCCATGTATCCTGGCATGGGGCCAGGTGGGGTGTGAGCCCCCAGGAGCAGGCTGGGCTGTGATGAGTGGTGGAAGAGAAAAATGAAAAACCTCTGATGTCCTTGGGCCCATGGAGACTCTGGGGAGTGAGTGGTAGGAGGGTGTCCTACAGCAGTGAGGCCCCCACCTGCTGAGCGTCCCTACCATGTCCTCAAGGAGTGGGGCTGCAAGACAGGGTGATGCTTTTTTTAATATATGTCGAGTAGAGGTTAATGGCTTCCGACAGTAGCTGTAACAGTACCTTTCTCCCAGGAAAGGAATCTTCATGTTTGAGGCAGTGTTGGAAATAAAAGCCCTGAGGTGTAGGCCCTTTCCTTTCAGGTGTCCAGCAGGGTGAACAGGCAGTCTGGTCCTTTCCGTGTTGTGGCTCATCTTCCCATGGCAGGAGCACAGCTCTGCTCTGTGACCACTCAGGCAGCCGAGCTCCAGGTGGCTTCTCCACGTCCAAATGGGTCCCAGAACGCAGAAGATGCTGGGTCTGGGCACGGCTCTTGGGTGTGCACACAAGCCCGAGCCTGGGGCCCGTCAGAGCCTTCATCAGGGCCTTCACGTGGCCTGGCCCTTTACTGGGGACCCGCTCTTGGGGCAGCTCTGAGGCAGCTGCCAGAAGGGCTGGCTACGGAGTTTGGAGAAGGGTATGGGGGCCACTGGGCTTGTGTTTATAAGTCATTTCAGAGATTAAAGAGTTGTGAATCGTTGATAATGAAACACTTCACTGTTTTTCAAAGGGGACCCTTATAAGAATATTTGATACTTCATCAGGGCATTTAATCCAGGAGCTCCGAAGAGGATCTCAAGCAGCTAATATCTATTGGTAAGGACAAGGGGCCTCACCCAGAGGAGCTCCTGGCCTGCGGCCGGGCTGGGGCTGGGGCTGTTAGAATATTGAGTTTCAGCTTTTTCTGTTAAGAGATTGTAAATTTCTATGCCAGGAAGTATACACAAAAACTAGCGTATTATAAAGCCACATGTGGTGGCACATGCCTGTGATCCCATTTGCTGCTCAGGGAGCAGAGGCAGGATGATGACAGGTTCAAGGCCAGCCTGAGCAACTTAAAAAATCCTGTTTCAAAAAACAAGCAAGTGTAGGGCCCTGCCTCGGTAGGTGAGCACTTGCCTAGCCATACCAGGACCCTGGGTTTGAAGGGGCCATCATAGCTTTCGCACTATTTCATGGTCCTGCCTTGTCCTCACCCCTGGCCAGTCAGCATGTCCTCATCCTTCTGCATCAAGTTGGTTCTCTGCCATTTTAAAACAAATGCAGGGGCTGAGGGTGTAGTTCAGTGGTTAGCACGTTTGCCTAGTGTGCACACGCCTTTGGGTTCAGTCCCCCAGCACTGCATAAAAAAATTTTGCAGAGTATGGTTGGTGGCACACTCCTGTCATCCCAGCGCTCGGGAGGCAGAGGCAGGATTGCTGTGAGTTCAAGGCCAGCCTGGGCTACATAGTTCAGGACCAGCCTGGACTATAGAGCCAAGACTGTCTCAAAGAAAGGAGAGGGAGGGAGAGAGAGAAACAAAAAAGGGGGAAGGAGAGAGAGAAAGGAAAGGGAAAAAAATAGAAAAGGAAGAAATTCAAACAAAGGAGACCAAGCACAGCCAGGCGCAGGGACACAGACTAACTCAGCCCTCCGGGAGGCAGAGGCAAGAGCGCCCACGCTCCCTCCTGGTTCTGTCTGCAGCATCAACTTCAACCAGGACGCTTCCCTCATCTGCGTGTCCAGTGACCATGGCACAGTGCACATTTTTGCAGCTGAGGATCCAAAAAAGAATAAGCAGTCCAGGTGGGTCAGGAGGCTGGAGGAGGGAACGCTGAAGCCGCGGACCCTGTACATGCCTGGACTAAACAAAAAAATAGAACGTGTGGTGCTTGGTATGGGGGGGGGGGGGGGTTTCCCCAGAATACTTGGTGTTTTTAACAGCTTTCTCACGGAAGCAGGTAACCTGCATCCTGGTAATTGAAACCCCTTTTTCTTCGGTGCAGTTTAGCATCAGCCAGTTTCCTTCCAAAATACTTCAGTTCCAAGTGGAGCTTCTCCAAGTTCCAGGTCCCCTCGGGCTCTCCATGCATCTGTGCCTTTGGAACTGAGCCTAACGCGGTCGTTGGTGAGTGCCCACCCAGGCAGCACCCTTCCCTCTGGGGTGGGTGGGTCTTATCATCCTGCAGAGCCCTTTCCAGTCTTCTGCCTTGGTCTGATTGCCATGCGCAGAGATGGTGTGGACTCAGCCCCGTGCTGCCTGCGCTGCGGGAGGCACGGCACTGCTCTTGGGTGCCCTGCCTACCTTCTCCTCTGGGGAAGAGGCCCAGGTGACACGGTGTCTCCTGTCCCAGCAATCTGTGCAGACGGCAGCTATTACAAGTTCCTGTTCAACCCCAAGGGCGAGTGCCTCCGTGATGTGTACGCCCAGTTTCTCGAGATGACCGACGATAAGCTGTGACCCTACCCGAGTGCCCGCTGCCCAGTGCCCTGCAGACCCGGGGGCTTCAGGGGAGGGGCATAGGGACAGCCTGGAACGTGGGTCTCGAAGCCATCCATGGTTGAGCCTTCCTGAGAAAGGCCCCATCTCCCATATTAAAGAGAATCGTTCTTCACGCACCGCGGACACCTGGTGGCCTGGGACCCCGCCCACTGCCCCGTTCTTCAGTTCAGCCATGATGTTGTTAGCATTAGCAGCCTCTCACCCACCGAGGCTTCTGGGACCTACGGTGGACGTGGATGGACACAGTGGAATCTGTCTCTGCGGCAAATCCCACTACCTTCCTGAGCCTGCAGTGGGGTGGTATGTGGTGTCACCGAGGCAAACGCCATGTGTGTGGGGAGCGGAGAGCCCCCATCCTTAGCTCAGGTCGGGAGGGACAGCTGGCGCCATGTGCAGGGAACCAAGTAGTGCAGACTGTAAGGATTGGTAATACAGGACAACATCACTGAGTTTCAGGGCCTTCCCGTGCCTGACACGTCCTCTGGGCCCCGTGTGTGCGCGGGGTGCCTCAGCTGCGTTGTCTGCCCCTCACCGCCCCCTCAACAATTGTAAGAGTAGCTGCACACTACTAACCCTCGGGGGTGACGGGCACATGCAGCCTTTAGCGCCCATTAGGCTGTGGGTTCTGCATTACCAGTGCTTCGTGAGGCTCCTGTGGCATTTTCTTCAGTTCCCCTGAAGCAGCACCTTTCCACGGTTTGATCTCCAGTCGCAGACCTGGACAGCCCGTGTCCGGCAGTTGCAGTTCCTTTATTGTCACGTATCTACTCATTTGTATGTGGTTTTCCATGTCAGGTATGCATGTTGCCTTTATGTGTATTTAATCATGAAACTTAATTTTGCACACTTATTTGTACTGTTTCTTTTAAATAAAAGTGACTAATTTTGTTGTATTCAGTACCCATAAGAAATAGAACAGTACATTGTGCAAACAAGACTTAACTCTTTGAGGTTTGACAATCTGAACTGTTGTTCTCAATAACACCCCCACCCAGCTCTGTGGGTGTTGAGTAGCCTAGCTCCCCCTGCCTGGGTGGGGTGGACTGTCGCTGTGGGCAAGTCTGGGAGAAGGTGACACTGGCCCTGAGAGCTTGTCCTCTGCCATGGGTTAAATTGGGAATAGCCCTGGGTGGGGACAAATGTTCCAGGGAGGGGAGAATCCTGTGACTAAGAGATCTGGTCCTGAAACTAGACTGGGGTAGATACACAAGGAGGGGAGACGGGTGTGGGAGGGGGAGCTGGACCCTGGGGTCCCCCGTACCCTGGGCTCAGTGCAGCTACCACCTCAGTGCTAGGCCTGAACCAGGGCAGGAAAGGCGTGAAAGGCCTTTGAGGTTCCCGGAGCCCAGCCTGCTGATTGGATCTTCCTGACGTGGCCTCTCCCCTGGCTTTCCCAGCAGGGGTGTGGGCAAGGTCTGCTGTGTTTTGCCCATTGCGTGCGTCCGCACCTGTGCCGCGTGCCACAGCCACATCCTTAACCTCATCGTCCCTCCCTTTCTAGAAACGCTGACACACGGGATCTGTGCGTGACGGTGGACAGAGTCCACAGTGTGGAGCTTGTGCTTATGCCCATGGTTCTCATTTCCAGAGGGCTGAGGCCATAGCTTGATGATTAGAGCACATGCCTGGGACACTCAAGGCCCTGGGTTCCACCCCCCCACCCCCCGTGCCATGTAATAGCTGGGTATGGTGGCAGGTGCCTGTAATCTCAGCAGTGGGAAGGCTGAGGTAGGAGAATTGCCAGTGAGTTCGAGGCCAGCCTGGACTACTTGAGTGAGACCCAGAATGGGCTGGAAAGTACTTAAGATGAGAAAACAAACTGTACTCCTGGTGAACTAGCAAATAACAAAAAACAGGATTGAACAGAACCGTCCTGTGCTCCTGCAACCAAGAAGACCTGCACTTTTGGGTAAAAAAAGGTTCAATTCCAAGACAGAATTGAATTTCCCAAGCAATTTTGTTATTTTTTTGTGTCTCCAGTTTAGAAATGGAATCTGCATACAGATTTAGAGACTTGTCATTTCTTTGGAACAGTGGAAAGAACTGCCGAGTTGGCGGGGTCTTGCTCCCATCCCCACCCCACCCAAGACTCTACCACTGTGGATACCAGTTTCCTTGACTTTCATTCAGAAACCAGCTAGAGCGTATTTTCAGCCTCTGATGCAGAAAGCTCAGCAACTGTGGGATGTGCACCTCTGCTCGCCATGTGACTGGTTCGCAGAGCTAAGTCACATCTGTGCCCACTGTTCTGCTGGTGTTTTGTTTCTGGTACCGGGATTAAACTCAGGTGCCTCTATCACTGGGCTCCATCCCCAGCTTGTGGGGTGCCTCTTCTGGTTATCTTACCAGAAGAGTTAGACACATCATATAAGAGTGGTCCATGCCTGCCAGTGTTAAGGGCAGCACAACTTACCGCTAATAGATAATAAAGATGGTGCGGTGTGAGGTACTGAGTTGTCCCTAATGTTCCCAGTGTCCTTCCTGTGGATCACGTTGGGAGTGGCCAGCTGCCCTCTTTTCCCTGTAGGGCTGAACTTCCCAGCTGCATCTGCATTCTGCAGTCTGACTGCATCCTGGACAGGGAGCCAGCGAGTGCTGTTGACCTCCTGTGTCCCTGCCTCTCCTGAGCCATCCAGGACGGCGTATGGCTCCCTTGTCTCGGCTCCCTGTAGGTGCTCGGAAGTGGCACTGGGGTGGCACACACAGCCTCAGAGCCTCCTTCTCTAACTTCTCCTAGCGGGTCTTGCCCCAAGGCTCACCCTGGACCTTTTTCTGTCCACTGGTGAAAGACCCAGGCTTGGTCCCTGTGCCCTACTGTTTAAACTGTTCAGCTTGGGGCCTGGAGGAATGGCTCAGCTAAGGTAAGCACTAAGTACCCGAGTTCAACTCCCCAGCACCACGTAAGCCGAGCATGGGGGCACATGCCTGTCACCCCAGCACTCGGGAGCCTGAGGCAGGAGGATAGCCGAGAGTCCAAGGCCAGCCTGGGCTGCAGTGTGACCCTGTCTCATAAAAACTGTCCAGCTTGGGACCAGCTAGGAGAAGGAAACCAGGGGACAGTACTGGAACCTTGACCTTTTGAGGACTCCTGGTGTCCATTCCCCAGCTCCTGAGTCCTCTGCATCTGCTGGGCCACCCTATGGTGGTACCCCACAATGGCTCAGGGGCCCGTGGGACCTTCCCAGGACCCCTGAGGGGCAGCCTTTCACTTTATCTACAGTTGAGCCCACCCAACATAGGCTAGAGCGCGTCACCAGTGGATCTCAGGCTTTAACACCCATCCCCAGGCTGCCTGCCTGACTACGGACCACTTGCTGTCCACAGGACTCGGGCCAGAGGCTCCGTGTCCTTGTCGTCAAGGCAGCTCATGGCCTGGTTCCTGCTGAGCCACAGCTGTGCTCAGTGTCCACCAAGCCGGGTTCTGTGGATGTGAGCACAAGGAGGTAGCAAGGTGTGTGACTGCCCAGCCACACGTCCAGAGCCTAAGCTACTCACCCCATCCAGGCCAGAGCCCTCACCCCGGCATCCGTCCCGTGGAGGAGAGGCGGCGGCTGCGTCCCCAGGAGGCTGTCCTGACGGCTCACGATGTGGAACATCCTTGGTAGGGCAGGCTGCTGTTCCTCTTGCCAGCGAAAGCAGGGATGTTGTCTCCAAGCCACTGCACGCTGTCCTGCTGCTGACGGGTGGCGGGTACCAGGATCCAGGCGCTCTGAAGTACTGTCACGGTGAGCTGGGGCACACTCCACGGCTGAAGATCTGACAGTGGCTGTTTGGGAACCTGAATACTGGCACTCCGGAGGTTTTCTCTGATGCAGCCCCAGTATACAGCAAGCTTCAGCCTTGGCTTGGAGGGCAGCTCTCCACAAACCGCAGGACAGCGGTCAGCTTGGAACACTGTCGTCAGAAAATGAACTGCTATCAGAACCGCCGCCAACAGGCGCAGTGGTTCCTTGGAGATCATGGCTGCTGTGCTGAGCCTCTGGTACCAAGAATGGCAAGTGAGGTTAAAAAGGAAAGCTGGAGTGCCTAGCTGCACCAAAATGACAACGATACTCGGCATTCAATTAAAATTAATAAAAATATTTTATTGAATTTCAGGAACCTTGTACTTTTTAAAAATCTCTTATCTCTGCACACAGATCACCCCTTCACTTCCTGAACAGCAGAAGCTTGGGCCTCCCGAGTGTCTCCTGTCGCACAGCATGGAAGGTCCTGGTCCCGACACCACCCCGCGTGGCCAGGATGGTGGCCCCGGTGCCGCAGCACAGAGGATGCTGGGTGGGCTGCGTCCTGAGACCAGCTGTCCATAAGCACACCGCTCAGAACCAAGAGAAGCAGCACAGTGCCTTAGTCCGCTCTGGGCATCCCAGCCCTCCCTGGTGGTCTGGCAGCTTCAGGGCAGAGATGCAGAAATGAAGTTTCTAGTCCCTGAGGGAACCCGGAAGGTTGGCAAAGGCCATGGGCCTCTGGAGAAAAAGATGCCAAGGAGCCACTGAGCAGTGGGGCTGCCTGTGTGAGCAGCCGGCTCCTGGGGACGTGGGGCCCGAGGGACTGACAGTGCTCCAAAGGCTGAGGAAAACCCTGGCCTGCGCCTTGGTTTTTAGTGCCTTTTGCTTGACAGTCCTAAACTCCTGTGAGGATGGGAGGGGAGTGTGCCACCCAGCTCACCAAAGTCCAGGTGTGAGATTGAGACTGCCTTCGTCAAAGAAAGATACTCCGCCTGTAAAACTTGAATCGGGCATCTTTCTTGGTGACTCCAAGAGAAACCCTCCAGGCCCATAAAGCCTGTTTTGAGCCCAGTTTGCCTGAGCAAAGGTCCTGCCAGGTGTGAGCATGGAAATGGCTCCCAGACCCACAGCCCATCTTCCTGGGGTCGTCCAAGCCTGTCTCCTGACCAGGATGTCTTGTCAGGGAACCTGGTGGCCGTCCAGACCACGTGCAGGGCACAGCACCGTCCAAAATGATCTTCCAAATTACCAACCTTCTGAGTGAAGAAAAAAACCATCCCAAGGTATCTGCTTAGGGCACAGAGGGCACTGGCCACCAGGATGCAGTCAAGGCCACAGGCCTCTGTCACACACACGGGCTCACACATGGGATCTCACCTTTATTTTTACGTGGCAGAGTTATAAATCCAGCTGGTGCACCAGAGTTTGAGGTTGCTCTGTGCATCACCTGCACTGCGTGCTGCAGCTCCAAGCTGGGTGACACGCAGTACTTAGAATAATGTATCATATTTGGTCTTTAGGTAAATAAGTGTTTTAAATCGCCTAAATATACCATTCTGAGCCATTTCATTCCACCAGGAAAATACAGGGATTTTTTTCTTTCTTTAAAAAAAATTAAATACTAAAGCAACTACATTTAAATAAATAACGCTAAGATGATGACATTAAAAACTTAACAAGGCTGTACCCCATCCGCAGCCTCTTTCTCCACCTGCTTCCTGTCCTCCTGGTTTTCTTCTGGCAGGACAGCAGTCGGCCTTCCGAGGGGTCAGGCAAAGCGCCGACTGCCACTGGGAGCAAACCTGGGGCTCCTGACCTGTGATTATACTCACTGCTTCTCTTGCCATGGCAGGGACACAGCTCTCGCCCATGGGCCTGAGAGTCAAGAGCCGGTGCCGCGGGCACCACGCAGAGATGGGTGTGTGACAGAAGAGGCCGAATCTCGTCCAGAGGAAGAAGCAGGCTCTGTGGTTTAAGCACACACAACACTTAGGAGACTCGTTTTACTCAGAGTGGGAAAGTAGCCCAGGGACAAAGTCACAATCAAGAAATGCACCAAAGCCAGGAGGGCGCGGGGACGTGTGGCTTGGCCACGTCTTCGCTACCCGTGTCACAGCCACCTGGCCTTGCGCTGTCCACCTGCACAGGGACAAGGGGAGCTGAATTCATTGGGTAACTGCTCTAGCGGGATGTGCAGGGTGCTAGGGAGGGGCTGCGCAGAATGCCACACAGGCACGCACATGGCCCAGGACGCGGCTACCGGAGGAAAGCCATGTGTCAGAGCTGCAGCCTTTCTCTATAGAATCCAAAGGAACGGTCCTGGACTCCGAAATTTCCAGAGTAGAGATGGAGTGATGTGAAATGTCAAAGACCCCATTATTTGATAGGAAAAAAAAAAAGTACATCTCAAAATGTAGTTCCAAACGTGAACAAAATACTGTCTCATTTCCTGCTGTGGCTGGCAGGTCCTGCAGGGTGGCCCTGTTTCCGTCCCCAGGGAGGGATGGGGTGATCCCTCGTGGCTGACAGGGGACCCTGGCTCCAGGGTGTCCGAGGGTGACTTATCTGTAAGGTAAGGAGCTATAAGGCCACCTGGGTTTGTGTTTCCGTGCTGAGATGCAGTCAACCGCAGGGCCCTTCCCCCCGCCCCCCCCCCCCGAGGATGATCCGAGGTTGGGGGGGGGGCACTGTCTCCTTTTGGCACCACAAAGCTGATGTTGTGTGTAGGCAGCGCTCCTGGCCGCCGGCACCGGCCCTATTCCCTCACAGCGGCCGGTGGCGCATCCACACTCACGGCGATGACCATGCTCTCGCCGTCCTCCGTCTTGATCCGCTTTAGCTCTGGCTGCTGGGCCTGATCGCCATTCTGGCGCTTGGTGGGCAGAGAGGCGGAGGCTGAGGCATGGGTTGCCAGCATGTGCAGAGGGCTCGCTGCGGCTGGAGAAAGAGGGTGCGTCAGATCCCGGGAGGTGGGAGAGGCCCTGCCTCAGGGTCAGCCCAGTGTAGGACCTTGGGATGGCCTGTGGCAGCTGACAAAACTACCCGAGCCCAGCCCAGAGAGAACGGGAGAGGTGTGGCACGCAGCGTCTGACCAGCACGTGTTTTTTTGAACCAGAGCTGCCAATTCTGCTGCTTCTGGGAACACGCTCTTTTGACATCACTGCCCAGACTCCAGCCACGGTCACACAGATGGGAAGGCCTCTGTGGTCCTCTAGCCCGTGCGCGCACTTGCCTCCCTCCAGTCACTGCGGTGTGCCGCCGGTGGGGAAGGGGCGAGGCTGCTAGGGTGTGTAGGGGAGACCCATTTCTGTGGGTGCCTGTCTACTTGCGTCAGCTCCTACTCTAGAGGCCTCAACCCCCCCACCCACCACCACCACCAGACAGAGAGTGGGCAATGTCGGGTGGGACTACGGGGCCGAGGAATGCGGCCAGAGCTTCTCTGGGTGATTTTGGGCAGCTGCTGTTTAGTTCAGTTGGCACTGTGAGAAACAGACTGCCTTGCATACTCTGGTGGGCCTCACCCAATCAACTATTAACAAGAGGGCAGGGCCTGGGAAGGAAAGACCTCCCAGCGGGGACAGGCTCTCCTGGTCCAGTCTGCCCTGCATGTCCCCAACTCTCCTAGCATACCAGCATGTGACCAGCGGGATGCGCCCAGGTCACGGGTATGACACGCAGAGAGAAGAGCTCCCCCTCAGCCCCACCAGCTCCCCTCCGGGTCTGCACAGACCTGCTGCAGGCGCCCTCAGGACACAGGAACAGATGCCCTGGGGCAGCCTGCCTGACATGACCGAGGCAGGGGAAGAGCACACACCATACACTTCATGGGCACAAGCGGGTCCGCCCTCCCTCGGCCTTGCCAGCCCAGGCTGGAGACACAGTGACAGCACACAGCACAACACGAGTGCACACGTGTGCATGCACACACACAAATCCAATCACAGCACAGGTGTGTAAAACACACAGGACAATCCCAGTGGGGGTGCCGGGTCCTGTCTGTCGTGCATGGGCAGCACTAAGGCGCAGGTATACTACTGAGGGACTCCCCTCCCCCTGTCCACCTGCTGTCAGGGACCTGGTTGTCACATGCCCCAGATACACAGCCAGGAGGAGGGTCCAGCTCTCTATGGGGCTCAGAGGAGCCTAGCGGGACCAGAGGCCAAAGGGAAGAACACATACACTTGCACGTGAGGGAGGCTATGATCGTGAGAAGAGTGCTCCCTCTGGGGAGGGCCGGTGTGCCATTCCCTGCCACGCACCAGGCCACATACCCCCAGCACCTGAGGCCACAGGGTGCCCTGGGCTCCCCAGGCTGCCCCCCCATGACCCAGGGTTAGGGGTCACTGGGTAAGCACAGGGTGTGAGGACATCCTCCTGTGAAACAGGTCCTGAAGGAACAATGTGGAAAGATGCCTGAACCGTGGGTGGAGGCCAGGCCAGCCGGCCTAGCTTAGCCTGGACCTCCATGTCCCTGATCAAGAACCCTGGAATACAGGAAGGGATGAGGCGGGCAATGGCCACCCTGAGTGCAGACAGCACAGACCTGCAGGCCATGGAGCGAAGGACTTCTCAAGACACGGCAGCAGTTACATGCGACATCTCAGGTGCCAGATCCCAGCTCTGCCTCAGAGACAAGGGGACACAAGGAGCAGGCGACTGGGAACCCTCCTGATGGCCCCTATGGGAAGCAGCCCTCGGAGGGGTCCCAAAGGGCACAGGCCATTTTTGGAACCACTGCCTCCTCATGATATGGGGACAGAGGACCCGGGGGCAGGCACTGCACATCTCTCTGCCACAGGGAAAAATGCTGCAGGTTGAAGCAAAGGTGGCCATCCAACCCCAGGGCCCATGCACGGCAGTGCGTGGTGGCTTCTCTAACTCTGAGCTGGGACTAAAGGGAGATGCTGCGCTGCTTGGCCTGGTAAGGAGGGCGGTCCCCGGGATGGCTGTCTGCATGCAGATCTGCACAGACACGGAGAAGCCGCCAGGGCCTTGGCTGTGAGCTGAGCAGCAGCAGGGAGTCACATGCCCTACTTCAGATGCAGAGTAACCAGATACCATCACGGTTACAAAGACGGTACATCCATGGGCCAGTGACCCCGGCAGGGTGGAAGTGGCCAGCATGGTACAGCCGCAGGTACCGAGACACAGCCAGTGGCAGAGCACTGTCCTGAAGAAAACAAACAGCTTGCAGTGGACTTAGGGGATGTCAGGGCGAGTCAGCCTCATGCCACCTCGGAGTATGGTACCCCACTCGCAGGCAAAAGCCCTGGAAACCACACCCTCCATCCCACAGAACTCCCCGGGACTAGGACTGCGCGGGGGCAGGGAGGCGGCCTCCATGGTGGTAGGCATGGGTGCATGAGACCCCCTGAAGCACATGGGGCTGTTCCTACCTGGGAAGGGATGTGGGAGAGAGGGCTCTCTGGGACATGGACCCGCAGCAAGGCAAGGGCTGACCTCTTTTCCATGTGAGACCCACAGAGCTGCTTAAGGCCTGCGTGGGTGACACGGAAGGGTCTCGACCAGGGCCACTGGCAAAGCCTGGCCATCCTACAGGGCACTCCTGGGAGGTCCACCACAGGCAACGGAGAACACCTGGCAGAGGGGAGTCCTAGGCCTGCAGGGAAAGCCATGGTGCAGGAGGATCCTGAGGCAGGGTGCCCATGCCCAGCAATGGGAAACCAAGTTGCATTGCTTATGATCAAAATAAGTAGTTAAAAAGAATTAAATTAACCTTTAAATGTTGCTAATGCTAACCTTGAAAATGAATATCTAAAAAGAAAAATGATTTATAAAAGTGCTAAGACAAGGGATGAACTAAGTCACATGGGAGGAAAAACCCAAGGCCGCTGTGCCAGGCCCTCATTCCTGACTCAGCACCAAACGTTACAAGAACCAGAGGCAGAGAGCGAACCCTGCAACAGAATTCTCATCGGTCCACGTGACAGTCAAGAGAAAGGCAACCGAGCAGGGAAGGCCCAGGACCCAGTGGTCTCAGTGGCCCAGAGGGTGCTATCTACCAAACGTGCTTGTTTCTGGCAGGCCTCGGGATCAAACCCAGGGCCCCACGAGACAGGCAAGTGCTCCCCCTCCAGAGACACATCCCAGCCCACTCCCAAATATTTGTAAGAATACCAATGCTTCTCAGAATCTTCCCCAAAAATAGGCGACTCATCCTGATGCCAAGAGAGGGTAGCTACAGCCAAATTCATCACACAGGTACCAAAGCCTCATCAGAGCACACGCCCGGCTGTACACCAGGGGACATAAACCGCACCCATGGGGGACCTGCCTAAGAATGCAAACGTGTGGGAGGTCAGCACACAAAAGCAACTCACAGAGTGAGAAAGGAAAGGACAGTGGAGCAGCTCAGTGGGTAGAGTGCACGCCTAGTGTACAAGACCCTGGAAGTTCGATTCCCCAGCACTGCGTCGCACTGCACCACACCGCGTCCACTCTCTCTCCCCACACCCTCGTGTAAAAGTGCTAAGCAAGCCGAAGCCAAGGAACCCCCCTCCTGCATGAAGCCCTAACGAACACTCCTGTTGTGAAAGACAGGTGTCGTGAAGTCGATCTGAACACAGTTCACCTCAGGCCTGCATCTGGGAAGAAGGCAACCAGGCACAGCACCATGTGTCTGTAGTCCGAGCAGGGTCGCCTGAGCCCAGGGGTTCAAGATCAGCCTGGGCAACCTGAAGAGAAACTGTCTCAAAAAACAAATATCCAGGGGCTGGAGGAGCGGCTCAGCGGAGCACTAAGTACCCAAGGTAGATTCCCAGCACCACATAAGCTGCGTGCGGTGGCGTACTAATCCCAGCATTCAGGCAGCTAAGACAGGAGGATTGCTGAATCCAAGGCCAGCCTGGGCTCCGTAGTGAGTTCAGGACCAGCCTGGGCTATAGAACAAGAGCCTATCTTAAAACAAAGTTAAGTAAGAATTTAAAAAAAAAAAAAACAAACTTATTCCGGGGAAAAAATTAAATATTAAAAAGTGGAAAAAATAAATCTGAACTGGTGTGCGGGCTGGAGTATACCAAGCCTGTGGGCTGGGTTGGGGTGGGCACTGGCACGGAAACACTGGTCACCGGGTCCTTTTGCCAGGTGAGATCACTGTCCGGGCACTGCAGGCATATGCAAAGGACGTGAAACCTGGCGCGAACACTCAAGCGCTGACGGCCCAGGGCGGACCTTTCAGCGGACGCTGTGTCCACGGGGGTGGGACCGAGAGGCTGCTGAGCAGTGCTGGGGACAGCGTGACTGCGGCCAGGGTCAGCTGGCTCTGAGGCTGCGTACGAACATGCTGGCACTGAACGTGCTCATGATGCTGCCAGTAAACAGAAACTATCCAAACCCGAGACAAGCCCCAAAGCAAGCGCGCCGCGGCTGCGCCTCCTGACGTGGGCAGCATCACTCCCATGTCAGAGAACACTGGGAGAAGGGATCATCAGAGTACAGGACGGCCCAACGCCGAGGGGGCACATCAGGAGCTGCTGGAGTGACATGTGAGGACACACTTCCGCACACCTGACTAAGCTACCGAAGTCGGACATGTCAGGTCATGTTTTCTTTTTGGCGGCGGCAGTGGTGGCGGTGGTGCCGTGGAGCCTTTAGGCTGCCACCGCAGCTCGTTTTAATTTTCATTCCGAGACAGAGCAATGCTAGGTTGCCTAGGCCGGACTCAAACCCGTGACCCCAACTCTGCCTCCCAGAGAGCTGGAGTGGCGCGCTGGCTGCATCAGGCCTGCGAACGAGGAGCACATCCCTCACACCCAGCCCCTTGCGAAAGCCGCCAGCACCGCCACTGCTCACCGAGCACCCTGGCATAACCGGAGAGTGCTGCGCTCACATAGGGCTGCTAAGGATGTGAGTTGTCAGTAACCTGAAAGTTAGTCACCAAGTGTCACAGTTGACATCCCAGGGTCTGAGACCACAGGAAGAGCCAGTGAAAGGCACAGCTGTTGCCACAGGAACAGGCGGCGTCCCAGAACGGTGGGCCGTCTCATGACTAGGGAAGGCTGGAGAGGTCACTGTGGACAGGGATGGCGCCATGCTTTGGAACGAAAAGGTGACAAAGCACAGCTGAAAAGTGCATTCAAAAATTCTCTAAGTATAAGCTGGGCACACCTGTCATCCCAACACTCCGGAGGCTGAGGCAGGAAGAATGCTGGGAGTTCGAGGCCAACCTGAGCTATTCGCAGTCAGTTCAGGAACCGCTTGGACCACAGAGCAAGACCTCATCTCAAAAAAAAAAAAAAAAAAAAAAAAAAAAAAAAAAAAAAAAAAAAAAAAAAAAAAAAAAAAAAAAAAAAAAAGACAAAAAAAAATTACTGAGCTATTAGAAATCAGAACTAGTGAACATGGAAAAAAACCTGCAGGGATGACAAGCAGGACTTCCAGACGGGTGCCTGCACACAGGTGGCAGACAAACACGCGAAAGTGAGTGAAAAGCCAACGTGTCAGATGCCGGCGGTGCCCACACGGCGGGAGAAGGCGCAGCACAGGATGGGTACACCGGCTCCATGCCCACGAGCCTCTGCCAATGAAAATCAAGAACTGGTACAAATTATTAAGAGGACATTCTAAATTCTTGCCATGACCACTGCCAAAAATGCGGGTGTGGAAGGAGCTGGACCAGCAGCGACACCTGCGGCGTTCCTTAGCCATCCATCGCTGCACCGGGCCCGGAGAGTTTGTGAGCATGGTAGGAAAAGGAATCGTTGATCCAACCCCGGAGGGTCAGCCACGCCGCATGCTGCAGTGGCAGGGACTCCCAGAGGGAGGGCCTGCAAGGGGACGCGCCCAGGGCCAGGGCCTCACCACGACTCCGAACTGTGCGTGGGGGCAGCAGCTCTGCAGGACTCCTCACCTACAACCAGAGAGGGAACAAAAAAGGCTGAGATCTAAACACAGTCCCTAAGAGCATCAGTTCCTGGGTTCCCATGACAACACTGAGTGGCTTATGGCCATCACTACGGCAAAGCTGAGCCGTGGCCAATTTCAGCTTAATCTCAGAGGTGTTCCCACCACCCGTGTTAAAGTCAGGCTCCAACGGTAAAAGCTTGTTGTCCCCAGACAACAACTTCACAGCAAGAATCAAGTGTAAAACCAGAGAATGATCCAACTACGTGACAACCTCTGTGCGATAATCATTTGTTTAAAAGAAAAGAAAACATGAGCCAGACACCAGCACAGGCCTGTAATCCCAGCTGCTCGGTTAGCTCACAGCGTGTGGGCTGTTGGGCCTGAACGGAACAGGAAGGGCTGGGGACGCACATCTAGGGGAGCGTCCCGTGTGAGCCTCAGTGTCATGAAACACAATCCAAAGAGTGGAACCAAACCAATGAAACCAAACCAAACCAAAACCCGAAAGCTAACACAACTTACACATGAGTGCAGCAAAGGTGCAGGCACCGATTAACATGTAAAGATGGTGGGGGGAGGGGGACTTGGGCTAGAGGAATGAATAGCTCAGCCGCTAAAGTGCTTGCCTAGCGAGCACTACGCGCTAAGCACCCAAGTCTGATTCCCAGCACAGCACCACATGAGCTGGACATGGTGGTCTAAGCCTGTATCCCAGCACACGGGAGGCTGAGGCAGGAGGACTGCCATGAGCCCAAGGCCAGTCTGGGCTCCATAGTGAGTTTAGAACCAGCCTGGGCTGCAGAAAAGTCGTGTCTCCAGAGAGAGGGAAAAAGGGGGGGAAAAAAGAACACAGGAAAGCGCCCGGCGACTGCAATCCACCGCCCCTCAAGGAGAGGGGACCAGGCACTGCGGTCTGCCATTCCCGGGAGAGGGCGCCCTCAGACCAGACCCACCTGCTGTGGCCGGGGCTTATGACCCTGTCTGAAGGCTGGATGAGCTGCTTGCCCTCGTGGTGCCCACACAAATGACAGGCACTCCAGAGGACAGGCCTCTCATGCAGTCCTCTGGCGTGGCGGGGCTGAGGCGCTCGGGCGGCAGGCACTCTGTGTGAAGCCAAGCAGCCTGGGGTGACAGCGACTCAGCAACAGAAGTGATCCCGAAGGGCACCGAGCATGTGGCCCACGCGGCAGCCCTTCGCCCCCTACTCAGGAACGCCCAGCACCTCGCTCCCACACCAACAGGGCTACCCTACAGGAACCAGGGCACTGCGCCTGGATCCTGGAGTTACATTCTGCCCCCTGATCTGAGCCTGCCAGGGGCAGCAGCATGACAAGCCCTTGTATTTTTGCAGACAGGCCAAATGGGAGCCCTTGGCCCTGACGGCAGGCCAGCTCCCTTACAGGTCCTGGTCCTACAGCAAGACTGCACTTCCACAGACGAAGACTCAGCTGTGAGATCCAGAGCACTGAACATCGCCTCTTGTGTTGCGCAGGGGCTCTGCTCCTGGCCTCGGTGCCCACCAGCAAGTTAAAAGTACGGGACAGGCACTGCTTACCACTGTTCACCTGGCCGTGCACCGCGGTGGGGACTGGCACCACGTGAGTCCCATTTTGTGTGACAGTTTTTATGGGAAGCTGGTGTTGACCTAGAGGTGCCTGCTGTACTATGGTGACTGTCTGGACAGGGGCGGCCTGCGACGTCTGGATAACCCGGCTGGTGGTGCCCAGTGCAGCATGGCTGAGGGCGGGAACAGGTTCTACTTTCACTGGAGTTAAAAGAAAAGGGAGAAAACTGATGACACCACCAGAACTACCGCAATGCTGGTGTAAATCTCACTCATTTCAAATGGCTCTAAGACCTGCCAGTATCTTTAAAAACAAAACCGGGCCTTCTACCAAGGGGAACTGCCTCTCCCACCTCTCTCCCTGTACCCAGTCTCTCCCCCAAACCCCGTTTTCCTCCATTCTTCCCATGTCCCCCAGCTGTGCTCACCTTTGACCTCCCTGTGGTCTCCGTTTTCGTGTGGCTCTGCTTTGGGAGGGGCCAACACGGCAGCCTGAGTAACCACGGCCGGCCCAGTGACCGTGCACGTGCTCGCAGGGGCCAGTGCGGCCACACTGGTGACAGACACGGCAGGGATCTGGTGAACGACGTGCACTGTCTGCACGACAGGTGGCTGGGAGGCAGGGGCGGTCACTGGGGCAGTGACCGTGTAGGTGACAGGCTTCCCGGCTGGGGGCAGCTGCCGCTGAACAGCGATGAGGACGGGCTGGCTGGACAGGGGTGACCCTGGGGCACTCTGCGCAAACCGCGCCTCCTGGATCACGGCGAGCTTGGGTTGCGAGGCTCCGGGCTCTGGCTCTGGGGGGGCCGGTGACCCTTCCCGTGACAGGCTCTCGGGGGTCTGGGCGCCGCTGGAGTGGGCGGACAGCACGCCCGCGTGGTTGGGAGAGGCAGGGGCGCTCCTGTGTCACCGAGAAAGACAGCAGTGTCCACGGTGGGACTCGAGGGGGATGGGCAGGCTGGGCACACCCGTGGTGTCCGCATCAGGCTCCTCCTGTGCCTCCTCACTCCTGGCACCTACGTGCTACCTCACTCACCGGTGCCCACCGGGGGACAGTCTGACTGCAGGAGCTGGCAGTGGAGGAGTGGGACTCACAGGGTGCTTACTTCTGTTTTGGTTTAAGCCAGAGTATAAATGAAGCTACAAACGTGTGATCTTAAAATCAGGCAAATTTACAGTCATGTCTCTCGGCAGCTAAGAGCCACCCAGCTCTGAGGAACCGATTGCACTGACAGACGAAAGTGGGACTGAACCAGGCTATCAAGGCACAGGAGGAGGCCAGGGCGTTCAGGGGTCTCCGGGGAAGGGGGCAGGGCCCTGCAAAGGGTGAGGGCACCACCGTTGTGGCCACAGCTAGCCTGGCTCGCAGGAGGCACCCAAGGGGCCTGTACTCCAGCTCGCAGCCAGCCCGCCCATGGGGGAAAGGCAGCTCCTGTGCCCGTTCTCACCTGGAGGAGAGCGGCCCCAGGGGGGTCCGGAAGCAGGGCACACCCCGAGGCCGCCTCTTGCGGAAGGCCTGCTCCACCAGCTTGCTCTCAGAGGCCGGGTCAATCCTCCAAAAGGAGCCCTTGCCCGGCTCTTCCTGGGAGCGCGGCACTTTGATGAAGTAGCGGTTCAGAGAGAGGTTGTGGCGGATTGAATTCTACGAGACACAAAAAATTCACAGAGCTCATGTCCTTTGTTGTCTCCAGGTCTCTGAAGGACAAGCCTGAGGAGCAGCACCCACAGGGCGGAGGGAGAGGCAGGGCTGCAGGAAGCAGGAGGGAAAGACCCTCCTTTCTCTTCACACCCCACGCAGAGGACCCAGGGCAGGCAGATGGGCAGCGGGGGGAGGGCCAGGACTTGCACCCCACAGCGGGTGAGGCTGCTGCAACCTCCCTCAGCCTCCTCCAGGGCCTGGCTGGACTCAGCTGCTCAGAGCCCACACGGCACCCTTGCGAGTACGTTTTGTACAGAATTAGCAGTAGGGGCGTAGCTCAGTGGTTAAAGCGCTTGCCTAACAGTCGTTAAGACGCTGGGTTCAGTTGCCCGGCACCACATTAACTGGGCATGACAGCACATGCCTATGATTCCAGCACTCAGGAGGCTGAGGCGGGAAGAGCGCCACGGGTTTGACGCCAGCCTGGGCTGGGGCTACCCAATGAGTTCAGAAGTAGCCTGGACTATAGAGACCCTGTGTCCAAAAAAAAAAAAAAAAAAAGAGAGAGAGAAAACCTACATTAGCTTCTAGAACAGTTGTGCCATTTAAAGTAAATCCACTGGGTACAGCGCACTTGGTAAGCCAGTAAATACCAATATTTGACTAGTCCCACCTTCCAGGGGCAGACATGCTCACTGGGTTAGCAAAGTCTGTCCAGCTACTTCCTTATTGTTTGGTCGATGTTTGGGGTACTGAGGATGGAACCAAGGGCTTCTGCACTGAGCTGTATTCCCAGCCCATTTTCTTTACTTTGAAGCAAGGTATTACTTAAACCACTAAGTTGGCCAGGCAGGGGTTCAAACCTGCCATCTTCATGCTTCAGCCTTACCAGGCCAGCTCACCTACATTTTTAATCACAGTAATTTCTAAGGCACACAAAGAAGAGCAGTTTCACTCTCCATCCATTACTCTGTCTGTCCCACACAGCCTGGCCACGGGCTGGCCACGGGTAGGAAGGGCTCCTGCTATGATCTGACTCTGAGTACCAAAGCTGGCTGAGGGTCCTGGACTAACCCTAGCATTTACTGTATTGACACCTGTGAATCAAGCCTGTTCTTCTTCTTTAAGACAGGGTCTTGCTCTGCGGCCCAGGCGGGTCCTGAACTCACTATGGAGCCCTGCTAGCCTTGGACTCACAGCAGTCCTCCTGCCTCAGCCCCAAGTGCTGGAATTACAGCCATGTACCACTATACCCACTTTACCCGGCACTGGGGAATCAAACTCAGGGCCTTGCGCTTGGTAGGCAAGAGCTCTAACTGCTGTGCTATTTATCCAGCCCCTCACGAGTCAATTTTAAAACAGAATTATACTAAACCTTAAACTTGGACCACAATTATGAGTTCAGGACCAATGTGGCTGCTCAGTGCTGCAGAGAGAAGTGCCACAACAAGGACCTGCGACCCCAGCGTGCCACCAAAGGCAGTGCAAGGGGGGCAGGTCACATCCAACTCTCCACAGGTGTGTGTGTCCGTGGCACCTACACACATCTGGACGCCAGCACCTGGCTCCATCAGCAGGCATACTCACAGGCCAACCTTCCTGCAGCTCCTCAGGAAAAACAAGGTGACCTGCAGGTGGGGGTGACCTCCAAGGACAGCATCCCAGGTCACCGAGACCAAGGCGTGAACACTCACTACGAAACTCCCAAACCCACGCCTCTGTGAACACCCACATGGAGCCACAGGTGAGTGTCTGGCGGCACACTGAGAACACCCGGGCCCCACCTTCAGGCTGTGTGCACACACCCAGGAGTGTGAGGTTGAGACTGCCCCTCCCCCACGTACCAGACAGACACCACAGGACACAACCTCTGGGGGAAGCGCCGTGCGCACAGGGGAGGGGAAGCAGGACGTGGCATCCTGGCAAGCAAGGCGCCTCTTCGTACAGGCCAGGGACGCTGAGGTCTGGGGCTGCTCACATCGCCAACGAGACCCAGCTCACTCCCAGCAGCAAGGAGCCACGGCTCTCTGTTCTAAAGATGGACCAGAACTGAAGCCACACTCTCATTCCAGGTATGGGCTCCTTCCAATCATGGGCCAATGACCACCTGGGACCTTCCAGCCAACAAGACTCCAGAAAACAGGTGGGAGTGGGAGACCCTGAACAGAGACACTCCCTGAAGAAAGCACCCGTGTCCACAGCAGCTTAAGGCATGCCAGTATGATCTGGCCACATCTGGGACGCAGGCCTGTTGCTCTGCTGTGTGTGTCGTAAATCAGTTTATTACACTGGGCTCCAGAGTCACCAAAACCCTTCGGAGGACAGCCAGGCTGAAGTTCTTTAATACTGCAGATGAAGATGACGAGCCGACCCCCGAGCCTCCACACCAGCCCTGCCCTGTCATCACCTCCATCCCGGGAAGGGCCTGGGCCTCCTACCCACAGGCACAGTGCACAGGATGAACCTGTAAGGAACCGGTTGGTGTCATTCTTTTTTCTTTTACAGAGAAACAGGTATTGAACCTTGGGTCTCAGGCATGCTGAGCAAAAAGGGCTCTACCATAGAACTTCACCACAGCAGTTTATTTTTGAGACAGGGTGTCACTAGGTTGCCTGGGCTGGCCTCAAACATACAACCCTTCTGCCTCTGCCTCTAGAGTAACTGGAATTACAAGCCAGAACAACCATGCCCAGCCACAGAATTTGTAAGCTTCCAGTAAAAAAACCACCATGCAGAACCCAGGAGATCGGGGACATAGGTGAGTACAAAACGCAAACCAGCTTTGGTCCTTCTGAGGCCAAGAGCCCAGTATTCTCATGTTTTTCACAGTCACAACAAACATTCAAAATTATAAAACTGAAAAGAAATCATTTTAGTAGGAAAATGTAATCAAGAAAAAGAAACATGAGTCTTTCTTGACAGAATTATTTATACCAGAAAAAAGGGAATTATTCACATTGTCTCATTTTACTGTAGAACTTTTCCTGCAGATTAACTGAACAGCTCTGCCACACGCAGACCCTGTGAATCCTAGAACAAAACCCAAGAACAGTTGTGGGACCCCTGAGGGTCTGCTGAGGCTGGTGACAGGACCCAGATGCATGCTCCCCAGTCTGGGGCCCAGAGAGGTCCCACACTGCAGACCCTGGGTCCCACTGAGGGCAGCAGGTAAATACAAGGAAGAAGGCTGCACTTCCTTACAGGGCTGCTATGCTGACGTCTTTATTTTTCTCTCAAAAAGGGATGGCACTGGGGCATAGTTCAACGGTTACAGCCCTCGTCTAGCATGCATGAGGGCTGGGTCCAATCCCTCAGCACCACATAAAAATTATCCAGGCATGGTGGCACACACCTGTAATGCCAGCATGGGGAGGACCGAGGCAGGAGGATTGCTGTGAGTTTGAGGCCAGCCAGGGCTACATAGTGAGTTCAAGACCAGCCTGAACTACACAGCAAGGTCCAGCCTGAGGAATTTAAGTGAGATCCTGTCTCAAAATGAAAAAGAAAAATGGGCTAAGAATGCAGTTCAATGCAAAGACCTTGGGATCAAACCCCAGTTCCACAAGGAAAAGAAAAGGAAGTGGGGCGGGAGGGAAATGGCAGCAGGTGTGCTGGGAGCCTGCAATCTCAGCCGCTCAGGAGGCTGGTCAAGACGGCTGCAAACTCAAGAGACAGTGTGCAAAATGCACAGGCTGGAGCCAGGAGGCCGGAAGCCAGACGAAGTCTCACACACTCAGAGACTTCAGGCGCGGATACTCTGGAAGGCCGGTCCGGACAGCTCACGACTTCAGGGTCACCATTCCAAAGCAAAAGATAAAGCTAAGGACAGAAAAAAGAAGTTCAACGTGCAAGTCCATGAAGTCGTGGGCTGGGGCAGGTGGTCCCTCTCCTGCTTCAGTCGGAGCCATCCTGGGACGGGAGATGGTCAGTTACCCTTAAGGACTCCACCAGACAGAAAAACGCCTCGGTTAAAAGTAGGAAAGGGTCTGGCCAGGCACAGCTCAGTGACCAGAGCGCTTGGCTAGGCAGTGCAAGGACCCAGGTTCAATCCCCCAGCTGGGTGTGGTGGTACACACCTATAATCCCAGCACTCCAGGAGGCTGAGGCAAGAGGACTGTCATTGAGTCTGAGGTCAGCCTGAGCACCACAGCGAATTCAGGTGCAGCCTGTACTGCAGAGTGAGACCCTGTCACAAAAAACCTGAAACCACCACCACCACAGCCACCTGGGGAGAACGTCTGGACAAGACAGTGGCCAAGTAGGGGTCATCAACAGCTCATCCCAAAAGTGGGGATACAGTTAAAACCACCTGCTCAACTCAGCTTGGAGAGGGAAGAAAGTTCCAGGAACTGAGGGGTTGAAAAACCAAGAAGGAGCATCCGGCCGAGGCACACATCAGTCCGGGAAGCTGCCCCAAGTGACCTACGAAGGGCCGTGGACAGCCCAGAGCCTGGAGCCACGGGAACGAACAGTAGCTAGCAGCCCGGCCTCCAAAAACTAGCCTGGTGGGTAGCACAAACTGTTCAGTGCACTATGGGATTCCTTGAAAAGGCTTCCCTCCCTAAGGCCCACAGACCAGCTCAGGAGAAGCAGCCCTCCACAGCCTTACCAGGCAGTGGCGTAGGCAGGACTCATTTGGAAAAGAGCCCAAGGTTGAACTGTTTTGGGAAGAGGCCACAAATGAACGACAGACCAGGAACGCTGAGACGATTTTTTTCTTTTTTTGAGACAGGGTGTCACTCTACGGCCAAGGCTGGTCCTGAACTCATTAATGAGCCCAGTTTGGCCTTGGACTCACGGCAATCCTCCTGCCTCAGTCTCCCGGCAACCCTCTTGCCTCGGCATCCTAAGTGCTGGGATTATAGACGTGTGCCACCACACCCAACTTATGTGGTGCTGGGCAGGTGCTTTAAATGCTGAGCCATTCCTTCAGAGTAAATGAGGGCAGAAAGGCAGCCAGCTTCCTGAATGGTGCAGATGGTAGCAGGAGCACCCATGGAGGACGGAGGCAGGGCAGGCCGAGAGCTTTGCTGAGGGGCTGGGAGCGAGCAGGATGTTGTGGAGGCTGCAACTGACAGGCCCCCAGCACCATCACCCGTCTTCACAGAAACCCCTCGGCTAAGCCATGCAAGCCCCCGAGCAACAGCATCAGGACACATGCAGAAACACCTGAATCCCCAGAAACGGACGCCATGGGCCCTGTTACAGTGGAACTCAGGAAAGACAGTCAAACCCCACGTGGCCCAGTTAGCTTATGTGAACAGTTGGTTCAATTAAGACATTCTAAAACAAATGCAGCAATGCTTAGCAAGTTTAAAGGGAAATTTACTAAACAAAAAATGGTCCTAATATACAAAGCTTCCTGAGTTTGTAGAAGACACAAACAAAAAGCTCGCTGAAGTAAACAAGGCAACGCCAGATATAAAGCAACATTTTGGTAGAGAAGTTGAAAGGAAATCTAGCTGAAGTTCAGATGTGAAGACCTCATCTGGAAGCAGGGGAAGCCAGCTCGAACACGAGGACAGAACTTCAGACTCTGAAGACAACGCTGGTGAATAAACGCCATCATTGGGCATGACACCCAATCAAGAATGAGCAAAGTAGCCGGACACAGCAGCTGAGGGACAACACGGAGAGAGCCAACCTCAGACGTACGGGGTAGGAGAAAGAGCAGGCGACTGCACAACACGCCTGAGGAACTTATTCACTGAAATCACGGCAGAAAATTTCCCAACTTTAGGAAAAGAAATTAGTACTAAGGTGGGAGAAGCTGGCCAGCACAGAACCTGGTCGTGCCGTAGCATAATAAAAAGCTCAGAAATTTAGCACAAAAAAATTTAAAGTATTTACGAGAAAAACAGACTTTATTCTACCAAGGTAAGCTGGTTAGAGTAACTGCAGATTTCTCAACACAAACCTTAGCAATGAAATCTTTCAAGCTATAAAAGGAAGTAAGTTTTGATCCACACTGTTGTTATCTAGAAAAAATAACCCCTGAAAACTGAAGAGGAAAGGTAAAATTCTATCACAAAAAAAAAAAAAACCCTGGGGCTGGAGGAATGGCACAGCAGTTAAAGCACTTGCCTTGCAAGCCCAAGACCGTGGGTTTGATTCCCCAGCACCACATAAGGGCGGGAGTGGAGGTGCACCTAATCCCAGCCCTCGGGAGGCTGAGGCAAGAGGATTACTGTGAGTCCACAGCCAGCCTGGGCTACATAGTGAGTTCAGGACCAGTCTGGGCTACAGAGCAAGATCATGTCTCAAAATAAATAAAAATAAAAAAATAAAGATTTGGTACCACTATCCCAAAGTTACAGAAAATACTTAAGGAACCTGAAACAGAAAGAAATATGGCACTGAAGAACTCAGAGGAAAGGAAACACTGAAAGAAATGTCTGAAAATAAGAAAAAAAGAAAGAAGCAACACAAGGGGGCAGAGGGACAGCACAGTGGTTAGGTCCTGAATTCGATTCCCTAGCACTTCAGAGGCTGAGACAGGAGGATTTCTGTGTTCAAAGACAACGTAGACTACACAGTAAGTTCAGGACCAGACTGGACTACAGAGCATGTCTCAAAAATAAATAAATAGGGTTGGAGGAATGGCTTAGCAGGTTAAAACGCTTGCCTAGCAAGCACTAAGTCAAGCATTAAGTACCCAAGTTCAATTCCCCAGCACCACATAAGCCGTGTGTGGTGGTGCACACCAGCAATCCCAGCTCTCAGGAGGCTGAGGCAGGAGGTCTACTGTGAGTTCAAGGATAGCCTGGGCTCCATAGTGAGTTCAGGAACAGCCTGGGCCACAGAGGGAGAGACCCAGTCTCAAAAAATAGATAGATAGATAGATAGATAGATAGATACATAGATAAGGTAAGATAAAGATGGGCTGGGATATACTCAGTGAGGAGGCACTGGGTCCAATCCTCAGTACCACAGATCAAGTGCCCACAGCAGCTGAGTGGCTCAGCCGACAGCCACCTGTGTTACGCCCTTCCCTGGGAGGAGGACGCTCTCTTCTACTGGCCAACAGGATTGAGCACACACATTCAGTCTGAGATGCCCAACACCAGGAAATGTGCAGTCTGCAAAGGGAGTGAGCAGACAGGGCGCAGCTGTCCTGAGGCAAGGAGGGGAGCCAGGAGAATGTCACCATAGGGAAGCACCCACCACCGGGGAGCAACTCTACAATCACAGATCTGAGCCCAGAAGAGGAAATGCGAAGGACTTAGGCAGCACTTTTTTTGTTAGGACTTTCACAGATCTCTACTTAAAGGAACAGTGTTTCCCTTCAATAAATATGAGCCCCACTCCTCCCTCACTCTCAATGCTAGATTCCAGGGTCACGCAATGCATGGCAGGACATTTTAAAGGATCACCTATTCATCAAATCAAAGCCTCAAAGGAATTCTGCAGCTATTTTTGGCTACCTAATCAAAAAATCACGAACATACATTTCTTCTCTGTTTTTTTTTTTTGAGACAGGGTGTTACTCCATTGTTCGGGCTGGACCTGAACCTACAATGTTACACTGTCTGACCTCAAACTCAGTATTCCTGCCTCAGCCTCCCAAGTGCTGAGGCACACACTGCCATACCCAGCTAATTTTTATGTGGTGCAGGGGGATCAAACCCAGGGTCTTGCACATGCCAGGCAAGTGCTCTATCTGACCCCTAAGCTATGCCCCAGAACCCACTGCATCTCTTTTACCATTTCTTTTTTTCCCCCCCTTTGTTTTCAATAATCCATACTCGCAACTTACTGGCTCCCAAGCTAATTTGCCCCCCACGGCCACGTAGAGGCCACAGTCACTGGTACACGTGCCTGAGTGGAGACGCTGTGCCCTGGTCTCCAGTACCCTCAAGGAGAAGGCAGGGTGTCTCTCAGGGACACTGGCCCCCATGTTTCCCAGCTGCAAGGCCAGCTGAGGAGCCTTTCTGGAAGGGTAGGGGAGTTCTCGGCAGAGCAGTGTGAGAAGCGTCTGTGCAACCGTCACGGAGAACTGCATTTTAGCAGGATGCCCAAGGACAGGACAGGCAGGACTTGCAGAGCCACCTGCCCGGCGGCCTGCACGCGGGCCTCTCCCTCCCTACAGCTGCTGTCCACCGCCCGCCCACCGGCCTCACACCCATTCCTCTTCTGCCCCATGAACCTGCACCTGAGCTCACACAGCAACCCCACGACTTCCCCTCAGTAGCAACTGGCGTGGAAGGCCCAAGACAGACATGCGCACCAAGCGGCAGAAGCAGGTTACCTGCCAGCCCTTGTCCGCGGTCCTGTAGTACGGGTAGTTCCTGGTGATGTGGGTGTAAATCCCATTCAGGGTGAGCTGTTTGTCAGGGGCCATGGTGATCGCCTGCACTATCAACTGTGCATAGGAGTAAGGCGGCTTTGAATCATCCTGTATATGTAAAGAAAAGAATATTCAAGTTAGCATAATTTATCTTTTACTAAAATCCAATATTCCTTTTCAGTGTTCCTCAGGAATGCTTAGTCTTTCTTGACTATAAAACTGACACGGGGGCTGGGGGCCACTTCAGGGTTTAATTCCCCAACAACACCTAAGCTGAGCATGGCGGCACACACCTGTACTTCCAGCACTCAGGAGGCTGAGGCAGGAGGACTGCCATGTGTTCAAGGCCAGCCTGTGTCACAGAGTGAGCTCAGGGCCAGCCTAAACTACAGAGCAAGACCCTGTCTCAAAAGAAGACAGACAGACAGAGAGAAAAGTAACACAATGTGGCCAGCTGGGCCCAGCAGTACATACTTATAATCCTAGGACTCTGGAGGCTGAGGCAGAAGGATTGTGAATTCAAGCCCAGGCTGGGCAACTCAGCAAGATTCTGTCTCAACTGAACAATAAAAAGCAGGCTGGAGATGTAGCTCAAGGTGAAGGCCCCGAGTTCAATTGCCAGTACCACAAAAAAAAAAAAAAAAAAAAAAAACCTAATATAATCTGGGAGACTTGAAGAGAAAGCAAATGAGAAAGTGTGAAGTGCCAAAAGAATGTTGACAATCAGAAGAAAAATACTCAAATGGAAAAAAATTCAGTGAAACTAAACAAAACCACTTGAGCTCAATGGAGTCCAGGATGTTGCCCAGTAAGCTGCATGGACTCTGAAGCTCAGAGCCGCAGTGGAGGCTGCCAGCTGGCTGGCCGTGCTGGGAGCAGCAGCAGCTGTGGTCCTGGGCACCCACCCACGAGGACCTGCCCAGGACGGCAAGCCAGCACTACAAGCACGAAGAAGCGGGGCACAGGGCGCCACACAGGGTCACTGTATCCTGGGCAGGCAGACACGAGTAACCTGGTCCTGGCTCACGCAGGATCTGTGGCGATGCTTGTTACTGTGATGACCCAAAATCCCGTACGTGGTAGTACACAGAGGCACAGCACAAAATGTCATAATCCCATTTACTTGAGAGGTTGAGGCAGGAGGACTGCAAGCTGCCAGCCAGGCTTAGTAACTTAGACCTTGTCTCAGAAACAAGCAAGGAGGGGCTGAAGACACGGCACAGAGGTTAACACATGCCTTGCAAGTGCAAGGGCCTGAGGAGTTCAATTCCCCAACACCACATAACAAAACAAAACAAACAAACAAACAAACAAACAAGCCAGACATCAGGAGGCTGGGGCAGGAACATGGCCTTGAGTCCAAGGCCAGCAGGGCTAGAGTGAGTTCGGGATCAGCTCAAAACTAACAAACAAAAAGGCAAGGAGTGCGGGCTGGACAGCGGTCGCTGCAATGACAACCGCTGCAATGACAACGAGGCCGTGGAACCCGCCTTGGGCGGCGGCGGGCACTCTCCCAGCATGCCAGAGGCCTGGGGTCTAACCCGCACCCCAGAGAACCAAGCACAGGCGCGCAGCCTCCTGTCCGGTCCTGGACTCCAGGCCCCGGGACACACACACACCCAGCACAGTCACCCACAAAACAACATGAGTCAAACAGCAACGGCATCAAATGTCTTCACGACACTCCTGAGGAGGGTTGGAGGAACAGTACAGAGGTTAAAGCACTTGCCTCACAAGCTCAAGGCCTTGAGTTCAATTCCCCAGCACCACATAAAGTTGGGCATGGTGGTACGCGCCTGTAATCCCAGCACTCAGGAGGCCAAAGGAGGAGGACTGAGGACTGCTGTGGCCCGCCTGGGCTCCACAGTGAGTTCAGGACTAGCCCAAACTGCAGAGTGAGACCATGTCTCAAAAAAATAAAAAAAGATACTACTGAGGAAAGTCTTAACAGACTGGGTAGGGACACAGCTCAGTGGCAAAAGCTTGTGAAGCTCTGGGTTCAATCCCCATAGGAAATAAGTAGAAATAAATCACTGCAGATAACAGTTAGGAACAGACACAGAAGTCACAGAAGGGCAGACAGGACAGGACAGGACAGGACAGGGCTGCAGGCACAAGACGAGCCCAGAGTGTCCTGGGAGCTGGGGCAGGCACATTCTCTGGAGAGGAAACCCACCTGCAGAATGCCAGCATCCAGAGGACCCCTGTCCCCACTTCCTGCAGCCTGCCCCACACCCCCACAGCAGCACAGGTCCAGGGCTGCAAGGACCGGCCACTGCGAAGTGGCCAGCCAGAGCCTGAGTGGCACAAGGGCTCCCCACACATGTATGTTTTTATTGAAAAATATGCACTCTATGCAGGAACCGTAGGTGCCCCCACTGCTGGGTGGGGAGAACATGGCTATCACTGGGCCCCACAGAGGCCTGTAGGTGCTGCTGTGAACGAGGTCATGACACAAAGGTCACGCCCAGCAGCAACACCCAATCAGCCCCCGAGGCACCTTGAAGATGCCCGCTGCAGACCTGGCAGGGCTGTAACTGGGACTCAGCTGACACACGGAGGTCCCTGAGGGAGGTCACAGGTCACTCACCTTTGGACTGTCTCCCCCTGATGGTTCCTTCTCATTTTCTGGCTGTGAGCTGTCAGCCATTAACCCAAGGTCTGATGGCATCACACGGCCCATCTTGTACCCTGAAGACCCTGCTCCCCGGGGACTGGACGGGCAGGAGTTGGCAGCACTGCAGAATAGAGAGGTAAGCCACCATGGTGCACACATCACACTGCTCTCATAACTGGCTCTGAGTTAGGGAAAAATTGCAAAGTTCTTTATAATAAGAGAACAGCAATGCTGCCAATGGAGAAAGGGCTCTTCTCGACTCTCAAGGGGCAACATGGACAAGGAAAGCATCTCAATGTGCCATCAAAGGCTACAGCCTCTCACCTCACGAGTGGGGAACATGAGGCTCGGGGTTCTAGAACTTACCGAGGTCCCAAATGGTAGAGACAGGCCCAAGGACACCAACAGAGGGAGGTCACCTTGTGGGGCCAGGCCACAGGGCCTCAGTGCCCCAGGAGGCCAGTCAGCTTGGTGAGGGCACACCCAGGACTAGAGGCAGGGAGAGGATCAGACCTCACTGGGGCCTCTGTGCTGTCCAGGGCCATGACCACTCCTGACTAGCCAGGTAGCTGCAGGCTTAGTTTACATCAGTGAAAGACAGGGGCCACTGAAATTGAATAATACCAAGTTAAGATCATTTGGATAAGCTGGGGTGGTGGCGCATGCCTGTAGCCTGTAATCCCAGCACTCACTCAGAGGCTGAGGCAGGAGGACTGACATGGGTCCAAAGCCAGCCTGGGCTCCCCAGTGAGTTGAAGACCCGCCTGGGATACAGAGCAAGACCCTGTCGGAAACCCATTAATTTACGAGGACATGTAAGGGGAAAAAGGACAAATACTGTACCAGGCATGGTGGTACGCCTTCCCAGCGCCTAGGGAGGTGGATGGTTAAGTTTGATTTGAGCCTGAGCAAGTTAGTGAAACCCTGTCTCAATGTAAAGTTAAAAAGAGCTGGAGGTGTATCTCAATGGCAGGCATTTCCCTTACTGGCCAAACTCTAGGAAGTCAGCGTTCAATTCTCGGCACTGGAGAAACCATTATTTTGGCTCTTTGACGTCCCTTGAGATTCCATATAAATTTTAGGATAGGTTTTCCTACTACAAAAATGCCAACTGCACTGCAGTGGGGATGGCGCCGAGTCTGTAGCCAGCTACGGGAGGGCCGGAAGCTCGTCACCACTGGTCTGTCTCCCCACCACGAGCGTGGGACACAGGTCTGTTTACGCTTTCTTTAATTCCCAGAAAGCTGACTGCTGGAGCGGCTTTCACCATGAGAAACCTGGACTCCAGGTGCGACTCAGAGACGCCCCAGCTACCTCTCTCTGCACCCGTCTTCCCGTCCTGGGCTACATGGAGGTGGCGGTGCTGGCACACGAGGAACTGCCCTGCCCCCACCATGCCCTGCACACAGGCCAGCTGTGGAGGGAGAGAGCATGTCTGTGCCCCCAACCCAGCTCACCTATAACCCATGTGTCCACTTCACTCAACTTGAGCATGGGCCGGCCAGTCATCAACGTGGCTAACCTGCCTGCACCAAGCCCTGCCACGGTCAAAGAGGGGGTTGACAAGGAGTGCTGCAGCCTGACACACCTCAGAAACAGCACAGGTGGTGGTCAGGGCTTCCCCCTTCCCACACGTACCGACGGTTCTCTGTGCGTGACAGTGCTTCCCTCTGCTCAAGCCATCCCTTCCATCTCTCTCGGGACACCACAAAGAGCAAGAGTTGGTCATTTCAAAATGGCCAAGTCGAAGTCCAAATTTTTGAAATGTATATGAAATTTAGGCAAACTAAAAAAAAAAGTCTCTGAATTTAAATCAAAGGCCTAGCTCAGACTTTAGACCAATATAAGTCATCAACTTATCTTCCTTTAAAACAAATTTATGAGTAAAGAACAGAAACAAGCCAGGGACTCCAGCTATTCAAGAGGCTGAGGCAGGAAGATTCCAAGTTTGAGCCCAGCCCAGACAACTTAGCAAAACTGTCCAGATAAAAAATTAACTCAAAAGCAAGGCATGATGGCACATGCCTGTAACCCCCAACACTCAGGAGGCTGAAGCAGGAGGACTGCTGTGAGTCTGAGATCAGTCTGAACTACATAGTGAGTTCAAGACCAACCTAGACTACAGAGTGAGAGATCCTGTCTCAAAACAAAACAAAACAAAATAAAAACAACAGCAAAAAAATTAACCCAAGCCGAGGCAAGAGGAGTGAGTGTTTGAACCCAGCCTGGGCAATTTGGCAAGACCCTGTCTCAAAAGAGGCAAAAAAAACCCCAGACGAACAAAACGTCTGGGACTACAGCTCAGTGTGAGGGCTCTGAGCTTGGTCCTCATTGGGAGGTTGCAGCATGAGGATTATTTTCAGTCCAAGGCCAGCCCCTGGGCTATAGAACAAGACTCTGTCTCAAAAAAAAAAAAAAAACCAGACAAGCCACAGGGAACAGGAAACTGCACTTCATGGTGCAGAAGCAGGGAGCGCAGTCTGGCCCCACCGCCCTCATACCTGATGGTGCCCGTTGGGGAGGGCAGGGGGCTGATGAGGTGAGCCATGGCATCTGGAATGTTGATGGTCAGGGGCGCGATGTGCGGCTGCACGGGCTTCACCGGGGACTCGGGGGCTTCTGGCTTCTCTCTCTTCTCACTGGACAGGGCTGTGAACGTGATCTTGATGTTCGTGCTGGGGAACCTGAACGTGCACCTGGAAGAGAAGAGCTGACGCTAAGCCATGTGCTGCCACCGGAGTGGCCAGCTTTCCACAGAGCGGCAGGTGTGCGTGCACAGAGCTCACCACCAAGGCTATGCTCCACAGGCAGCACTCTGACGAGCAGTTTAACAGCTTTAAAACACCAATAGTAGTACAGGCCCGAAACACTCAAATGCCACTTAATCCCAACTAGTCCTTTTCAAACACATACATAAATGTTTCAGGTTTTATAGTATATTTAAAACAAAGACTTGAGGCTGGGATGCAGCTGTGGTAGAGCACTTGCTTGCAATGTGAGCAGTTCTATCCTCAGAATGGGAAAAATACAAATGAAAAAACAAAAACTTGTATGCATTCCTCCTTTCAAAGTTAGTACACAAGTTCATCTGGGTCACCAAGTCACAGATAGTTTTGTTTTTAAAAGAAAACATTCCTTTTCTTTAACTTTCGCACGGCCATGGCCACTATCCATCACACATGCTGGCACATGCCTACAACTACGGCACTTGGTAGGCTACCACAGGAGAATCACAGGTTCCAGGGTGGCCTACATAGCAAGATCCTCCCTCAAAAAAATAAAAATAAAATGATAGAAAACAAACCTTACCAGCTTTTCACTGAGCTAACAAGAGCCAGAGACACTGAATCTCAGGAAGGTTCACAATTCAGCACTCTGATGAATGTTTAATGTAGCTTCCTTGACACAACACAAGTGGAACAAAAAATGGGGGTGGGGAACAGGAGAAATAGCACAGCAGTCAAAACACCGGCCTAGCAAGCAGAGGCCGAGTTCAATTCCCTAGTATCATGTCAACTGGGCTGGGCATGTTGGCACACGCCTGTAATCCTAGTACTTGGGAGGCGAGACAGGATCACTGTGAGTCCAGGGCTAGCATGGGCTACACAGTGGGTGTGGGACCAGCCTGGGATACAGACTGAGACCCTGTCTCAAAAAAATAAAATAGTTTTAAAATAAAACAAATAAAGTTAAGGGTAACACCAGCTGAGGCTGACCAGGCCTTTAATCTCAGCACTCTGGGAAGCTAAAGCAGGGGACAGCAAGTTCAAGCCCCACCTGGGCCACACAGCAAGACCCTGTCACAAAGAGAACTACAAACTGGCTACAGACACAGCTTCGTGTGCAGGCCCTAGGCTCCAGCCCCTGAACCACAACACCAACACAGAACGAGATTCATCAAATCCCTGAGCCTCAACCCAAAGCACAGCCAAATACCACTCTACACAGGACTACAAACACAAGGACAACAGTGCCTGGTACAATCTCACCTGTGGGTGGCCTGGGGACCCTGCCTGGCACTCTGTCGAGGGTGCCTGCCCTGGAAAGGCCCTACGTGTATGGGTCAAACACGATGCCAATTCTGTCCCACTCCCAGGGACAGCTCCGAAGTGACGCATGCATACTCTAGCTGGGGCAAGAAAGGAGTGGCTCACCATACCTTCTGCTGTGGTCTTTGCACCCAACCTGGGGAGAGACCCAACAGCCATATTGGGGGCCCAGGGGAGACGAGGTCTCAAGAAGAAGTTTTACACTGTGAGCACAGGTCCGAAATTCTAACCGGAAGCATGCTGTGGACTGGCCTGCAATCAGCACAAAGGCACCAGAGAGACAGCATGCCACACTGCGGGCTTCCCAAACCCTGAGTACAAACACAAGGTCTCTGCGACCGCTGGAGAGATGATGCCAACTTGGGGCAATAAGGAACCAGCTTGGATTGGAGTGTGAGTGACTTGTGGGCCGGCAAATGAGGGAAGAGGACCCACCCGGATGTGGGAGGCCCAACTGGGAACTCAAACTGTGTAAAAGGAAGGAAGGAAGAAGAGAGATTGTTACAGCTTTTTCCTCTGGGGAGAGACTGGACTTGATGGGACCTGGCTTCCTGTGTGTGATGTCGTGAGGAGCCGCCTCCACCCCGGCCTCTGCTGTGTACCTCCACTGCTACCGGCTGCCCAAGTGCACTGGGACCTTCAGAAACTGTGAGCTGAAGTAAACGTTTCCTTCCCTAAATTTGTGGATTTCAGGTATTGAATCACAGCAACAAAAAGTAACTATGACAGTCTCTATGCTGTAAAATGCTCTCCTGGTCCTAGTGCACCAACCCTGGGCTCGAACGGGACCTTTGGATCCTTTCCGTGGCTCACATACACCAATATCGGGCTCTCACGGGGCCCCTAAGATCCTTTCTCCAGTGAATCTGCAACAGCACTGGGTTCCAAGAGGACTCTCAGATCCTCTCCCCCGCCTGCAGACACAAACACTGTAACCCTCCCTAGCTCCGAGGAACATCATTCAGCTCAGATACACTCAGCAGGGCTGTCGCTCTCACCTCTACAAGCCCCTTACTGAAAATGAGAACACTGCTCTGCCAGAGCCCTGTTAAGACGGGGGAAAGCCGGGCATGACGGATCTGTAACCCTAGCACTTCGGAGGTTGAGGCAGGAGGATTGTTGTGCATTCAAGGACAGGCTGGGGAACATAGTGAGCTCAGGACTAACCTGGCCTTCAATTCAAGATCCCAGAGAAGTCAGCCGCCTTCTTGTCCTGGTAACCTTCTTAGAGAAGAACAAAAAAAACTACCTAGGGCTGGAGGAAAAGCACAGCAGTTAAAGTGCTCGCCTTGCAAGCACAAGGCCCTGAGTTTGATTCCTCAGCACCACATAAAGCTGGTTGTGGCAACACATGCCTGTAATCCAAGCTTGGGGGAGGCTGAGGCAGGCGGACTGTCCTGAGTCCAAGGCCAGCCTGGGCTCCATAGTGAGTTCAGGACCAGCCTGGGCTGCAGAGCGAGACGCTGTCGAGAGAGAGAGAGAGAGAGAGAGAGAGAGAAGAAAGGAAGAAAGGAAGGAAACTGCCTAATGAGGCAGTAAGCTGAAGACTTAAAGACTCTAGCAGACACTTCACCTACGCTCTACCAGTCGTGGCCGGTCACGGGCAGCATCTGGGAAGGTATCCTAGCCCTTTTCTTGGAGTGGAGCTCCCGCAGCAGCTGCCACGGGTGCCTACGTGCAGGAGGGATGCTCTGCAACACTAGCCATAGGCACCTGAAAACTAACACTCACAGGACAGCCAGAGCTTGGCACTGCTCCTAGGGAGGCTGGGGCAGGATGATCCCTTGGACCCAGGAGTTTGAAAGCAGCCTGGATGACACGGTGACATTGTCACTTATCCTCCACATATCTGAGTCCCATGACGCACCGATGCACACCTGTAAGGATAGCTGACAGAGAACACTGATGTGGCCCAGTCACCAAGGATGAAGAGAGACAGATGGCCTGGCACTGCCCCTTGGGATGCCAATGTCAACCAACAACTAACTGTACGGCTTAGGACCCCCCAGCCATCGGCACGTGGGCACCCATGGCAGCTGCTGCTGGAGCCCCACACCAACAAAAGGACCATCATACCTTCCTAGATGCTGGCTGTGACCGACCACGACCGGAGTGCATATGTGCCCCTATGTCGTATACACAGGCACTGTCACTGCTGATCCGCCTGTCAGGCTCTGAGCCCAAGGAACAAATGCTGGGGCTGGGGCTGTAGTTCAGCAGTTAGAATACTCCCCTGGCAAGCACAAGGCTCTAGGATCCATTCCCCCAGGGAGGCAAAGGCAGAAAGAATGCCATGAGTTCAAGGCCAGCCTAAACTACATAGTGTTTTTTGTTTGTTTGTTTGTTTGTTTTCTGTTTTCCAAGATAAGCTCTCTAATCCAGGATGGTCCTGAACTCACCGAGGAGCCTGGCTGGCTTCATGGCAGTCCTCCTGCCTCAGCTTCCTAAGCGCTGGGATTACAGGCGTGCACTACCACGCCTGCTTTTTCCATTTTGAGAAAGGGTCTCACTCTAGTCCAGGCTGATACCAAACTCATTATGGAGCCCAGACTGGCCTAGACTCATGGCAATCCCTGTCTCAGCCTCTCCAGCACTGGGATTACAGGCATGTACTACCATGCCCACGTAATATTTATGTGGTGCTGAGGAATTGAATCTAGGCCCCTGAGAATACTAGGCAAGCCCTTTGGCCACTGAGCTAGACCTCAGCCCCTACATAGTGAGTTCAAGACCAGCCTAGACTCCAGAGTGAGACCCTGTCTCAAAAAAACCAAAACGTTTAGAACTATGGCTTTAGCCACTGATAAAATTGATAGTGAGAAAAGTAGTCAGAGACAGAACTGTGTTGCATTATTATTGAGAATTCCCAGGTATTTGGTGCCGGGGACACATTCCATTCCCAGATGCTCAGCAAGAAGCCCACCCTGTCCCACTCTGGCACTTTACAGGGAGGGGCTTTGGCACCATGGTCAGTAAGCATGTGAGGAGGCCACAGTAACTGCGGAGCAAAGCACCTCAGGGGAGGAGAGCGAAGGCCAGTGCTAAAGACACCGGGAGGCAGCCGGACCTCCACTCACCGTGACAGGCCGTGGGCACACAGCCTTCCCCCCCACACACACACCCACGGTAACCATGAGGAAGGAATACAGCACACAAGCTGCCACCGAGGGGCCACAGGCACTCCCCACACAAACACTCTCGGGCACCAGAAAACCTATGTGAACTTCAGTAACATATCAATTTTAAAAAGAAGCCTTCAACTTAAAAATCTACGAGAACATTCACAGCAGCATTACCTGTAAAAACTCTAAATGTATGTTCATTACAGCAGAGTAACAATCTGCGTCCCAGTTCCCTGTCCTCTAAGCGCTCAAGAGCAACAGGAGTATGGACCAATCTCAGGAAAACAGCAAGAAAGCACACTGCCATTGGGAACTCAGGAGGGTAGGTCTGGAGCTGGGAGACAGTAACAGGCGAGGCCCCTAGGGAGGGGAATGTTAGTCTAAGTGACCTTTCCGGAAGACCTGGGCACTTTATCCTAAAGTAGTGGCAGCAGTGGTAGACAGCAGATCATAGCCCAGTACAAGGACTCAGTTGTCTAAGCCAAGAGCTCCAGGCAAGACGGAGCCCCTGGGGCTGGAAGAGCTCAGAGGTTAAGGCACTTGCCTAGCAAGCGTAAGGCCCTGGGTTTAATCCCCTAGCACTATGCCTGTGATCCCAGCACTCAGGAAGCCGACACAGGAGGACTGGGCTACCTAATGAGTGCAGGACCAGCCTGGACCACAGAGCCTTAATAAAAAAAAAAGACAGGATTATGAATACGCAGCCTGTGTACACAGGCCTAACTGTGGCTCTCCTGCAAACGGGCAGATTCTTAACACAGCAGAACAAGTGAGTCTCTCATCCCTACACTCTGGGAGGCTGAGTAGGAGAATGATAAGTTGGAGCCCACCCTGGGCAACTGACTTACTGAGACCTTAGTGTGAAGAGTGGGTTCAATTTCCAGTACAAAGAAAAGGGCAGAACATTAACACTTTACTTTGTATTTGTTATTGTTATAAATGCTGAAGTAGGCAAGGGACAGCTGGACCTGGATAACCCTGTGAGCGTGGAGGACCAGAGACTGGAGGGGAGCCCATGGGCATGTGGGAAAAGACCTGGGGTGGACAGAGCAGCTGGAAGGACATGGGCTGGAGGTCCTGTGGACTGACCTTCCGTGTTCACGCATCCCTCCCCTCCAGGGGACCTGACTCCAAGTGCTCTCTGTGCCTTATATAGACACAGTCCTCTATCCACATTCCAAAAAGCAAAAAGTTCCCAATAACCTGACCTCAAATCCTTTGGCAGCCAATTCTACGGGAGGCGAGGCAGAGTTAACTATAGGCTCTAATTACTCCACTCACCGAAGACTGCCCTAAGCTCAAGGTGCTCGTGTGAGCCCCACAGCAGCCGCATACTGTCCACTGCTCTGCAGTCTGCCTGTTCCTGACGTCATGGGGTCTGGGCCTGGGGGCACCCGGGCATGAGCTGTGCTAGGCAGCACCTCTCTGCTCAGAATTTCTCTGGAGATACTGGAGGGCACAACCAGGCTCCTGCCCACCAGCACACAGAAGCAGCCAGATACTACACAGAATTCGACCAAGGCATGTGGGGACATGGCCGCTGAGCTAGGCTGTGGCCTGCAGTCCCATCTCTGAACGACAGGCTTTATCCCCAAGAACACACACATGTGCGTGCATGTTTGTGCATGCATGCGCATGCGCGCCTCTCTGGCTGTGGTTCCTGCTGCCCCAGGGCCAGTGAGGGCTCACCGCAGACTCCAGCTGATCAAAGAAACAAGCATAGACAGGTGGCCTTCCATCCCAGCTTCTCACGTGCCCTTCTCCACAAAGGGGCACTGGTACAGCACTAGGCACAAGTCCCCCTGAAGTGAATGGCCCCAGGACCCTCAGTATCCAGTGCTGGGTACCCAGAATCTCTCAGTATACCCACTGAACTCTGCCATGAACCTACAACTGCTCCAGGGAACCATTCTGAGGCAGGCACGGTGGTGTACACCTAATCACCCTGCTACTTTGGGGGGTGAGGCTGGAAGGTGTGATGTCCACCTAGACAGCTTTGTGAGACCGAACATAAAGGCTGAAGAGCCGAGCCGCACAGCTCCGATGTTAAGAGCACGCATAGCTCCTGCTTTCAATCCCCAGAACTAAGACTAAAGTTAGCATACTGCTAAGGGCAGCTCGCGGCAGTGTCTCTGCAGCACATGTGAGGACCCAGTACTGCAAAAACACAAAATACTACAACACACTCAAATATTACTGGACACCAGGCCCACTTTAGTTACTTAGTATTTCTAAATAGTTAGGAAATAGAGTCAGAAGATACAAAAAAGACAGAAAAGTACTAAAGGCAATAGGGCCTCGAAGATGACATATGACCTGGCCCCTCAGGCCATACTGCGGCCACACTACAGGCTTAAGGGGTTTAAGGCCTGCAGCTGCATCTGCCCCAATACTATCTCATCTGTTCAAGGCTTTCTGTCTGGTTTTCAGAGTAGCGGACACTGAACTCAGGGGGTTCATACATGCTAGATAGCACTGTACCACTCAGCTACACACCAGCCAGTATTTTTTATAACTTAAGTTGCCTATCCTGGCCTTGAACTTATGACCCTTATACCTAGGCCGCCCAAGTGGCTAGGATTACAGGTGTATGTCATGGGCAAGTAGCCCACTCAAACAGTTTAATTGATTGTACAACTCCTATTCAGGTAAAAACCTACAGAGTGGTCAAACATTTTTTAAAGGAACAGAGAAAATAAACCAACTGCAACAAGGAGCCATCCCACAATCTCACCCCGACCTAGTCCCTAACCTCTTTTTTATTTTCAAAACCAACCCCAACACCACATGGGGGGACTACAGGGGCTTTCACAACCCTATAATGTAGGACTGGATGCACAGCTCAGTGGCTAAAGTACTTTCCTGGCAAACATAAGGCTCTGAGTTCAATACTCCAGCACCACATAAGATGTGTGTGATGGAGCACACCTGTAATATCAGGACCTGAGAGGCTGAGGTGCAAGGATTGCCGTGAGCTGGAGGCCAGCCTCAGCAACACTTGAACTGAGGACCAGCCTGGATTATAGAGCAAGACCCCATCTCAAAAAAAGAAAAAGAAAAAGAAAAAAGGCAAACTTCAGACTATATGTCAAGCACAATAAACCATTTACAGTTTTTTGAGTACTCTAATTGTCATACAAATACCACTTTGTATTATGTGGAGTTGAGTTAAATTAAAAAATGAACTGTTAGTCACTCAGGAACCTGAGTAAAAGCCATCTGGCTCAGGATACTTCCACAGACAACCTCTCTGGCATACACTTCATCACAGAGCCACGCCTACCTAACACTGGCCAGCAACAGGATCTGTGAGCAGGGAAGTTGGGGACTCTGCAGGACACATCCAGCACCCACAGCAACTCACTGACCAAGGACAGGGTGCAGAGGAAACTAGGTCTCACACAGAACCCCACTAAGGCACATGGGGACCTGGCTGCTGAGCTGGGCTATGACCTGCACTAGAATCCCTGAAAAACACGACAGTCTGCTCCAGTGCCTTCCCAGTCCCCTGGCAGAGCTGGAGGCTGGCCTGGCTCCGAGTCCAGAACCCTCTCTCTCATCTCCTTTTTAACATGAATATTTAACAAGTTTGGTCTTAAATTGTTTTCAAATTTTAAACCTTGATGGAAAACAACACTCTCAGGAAGTGATTTAACAAAAGTTAGCCACAATCATAGGTTAGCCTTTCTGGAAGGTGATTGGGTGATTCTGCCCAGCATAAGAAAGGAAACACACATGGAATGTGCATACTTTAAAAATAAATCTTGCCAGGCATGGTGGTGCATGCCTGGGTATAATCCCATCACTAGGGAGGCTGAGGCAGGAAGACTGCTGTGAGTTTGAGGCCAGCTTCAGCTACACAGTGAATTCAGGACCAGCATGGAATGCAGAGCAAGACCCTGTCTAAACAAACAAACAAGTTGGATGGAGCTCAGTACAGGCTGGGGATTCAATCCCCAGCATCAAATAAATAAATAAATTATTTAGAAAATATTAATTAGAACTTCAGTGGCAGGGTATGTGCTCAGCATGTAAGAGACTCTAGTTTCAAGCCCTAACACCAATAAAATAAAATTTAATATACAGGCACTTTTTCTTCTATTCCTTACTTTTCTAAGGTAAACCCTGGTTACTCCTATAGGTGAAAACAGATAGCTTTATTCAATTTTATCACATACCATTTTAAGAACTCTGAATCACAAATGCACAAGGGAAGATATGGCAGTGCACACCAGGAATCCCAGGGGTCTGAGGCAGGGGTCACGGCCAGCCTAAGCTACACAGCAAACTTAAGCCCAGTCTGAACTACACAGCAGGACTGTCTCAACACAGAGTGCAGAGGAGGGCTGAGAGGCAGCTCAGCGGCAGAATGGCAGCAGCACGCCAACGGCCCGGAGCTCCAGGTTCAAGTGCCACCCAAAGCAGGGGCCGGAGGAATGTCAAGGCCCTGGGTTCAGTTCCCCAGCACCATGTGACCTGCGCGTGGTGGCACACGCCTGTAATCCCAGCACTTGGGAGGCTGAGACAGGAGGACCGCAATGAGTCCAAGGCCAGCCGGGGCTCCACAGTGAGCTCAGGACCAGCCTGGGCTACAGAGCGAGACTCTTGTCTCAAAGTAAAACAAAAAAGTTCCACCAAAAACAAAGAACGAACAACAAAACCAGCCAGGATACAGCATCTTCTCTCCAATAAGACTGCCACTGTTAATCCTTCAAGGAATAAAAAATGTTCTCTGTCAACAGTAGTTGTGGATAATTTTCCTATCGATTTTTATGACTACAAATGTTCTATAATTAGTATTATAATATTTTCAAATTTCATTACATTTTTAAGTGAACTTATCACTTAAAAATGTTAACCACAGCAGATAGTGTCACTTAGCAGAGGGGCACATGCACAGCATACCCAGCATCACAGAACAGCCAAATACAGTACAGGTCGATTCAAGTCAAGGAGGACCTGAACTGCCGCCGGGAACTTTCTTAGAGCGCCTCCCCGCCCCTGGTCCACCTCCCCTGGCCTGCTGCCCCAGGCTGGGATCCCACAACCAGGCCCCAGACCCTTGGCCACCTCCGGCTAAGTACAGTCCTCTAGGAGCTGCCACAGCCCTTGGGCAACTCCACTGTGTTCTGCTTTAGCCCCTGGGGCCTAGCAGGTCACCGACAATTTCTCCCATCTTTCTTTTCATGTGTGTGTTGGGGAAGCGGGGCGGAGCCCCAGCCTTCACCCCGAGCTAGTCCCTGCCATTTTTTGGCTCTGACTTTTCATACAAGGTCTAACTCTATACTGCCTGGGCTCGCATCCAATTCATAGTCTTCCTGCTTCAGTGTCCCAGCGCTGGGATTAGAGCTCCATGCCTCTGACCTAGCCAATCTCTCCTATCTCGTCCAATTCAGATCTCAAATCAGAAAGCCTGAAAACAGGGCTGGCAGTGAAAGTGCTCGAATTCCCCAGCACCACATAAGCTGGGCCTGTAATCTTAGCACTCGGGAGGCTGAGGCAGGAGGATTGCTGTGAGGTCAAGGCCAGGCTGGGCTAAAGAGTGAGCTCAGAACCAGCCTGGGCTACAAAGACCCTGTTAAAAAAAAAAAAAAGCTTTGAAAACAAATACCTCAAGAAAAAAATTAACAACCAGGCCTAGTGGCGCAGATCTATAACCCCAGGATTCTTGGAGGATGAGGCAGGAGGACAGCAAGTTTGAGGCCAGCTTGGGTGACTTAGTGAGACTCCACCCCAAATTAACAATAAAAAGGGGCTGTGACTATAGCTCAAGCAAAGGCCTTGCACTCAATCTCAAACACCACAAGAAACAAAGAGAGTAAAGAAATGCCAGCCCTCCGGGAGGCTGAGGTAACACAACTGCATGTTCAAGCCTACCTGTACAACTCAGGGAGACCTCGTCTCAAAATAAAAAAATAGAAACAGAGCTGGAAAAATGGCACAGAGGTTAAAGAGCTTGAAGGTCCTGAGTTCAATTCCCCAGCACCACATAAAGCTGGGCACATGCCTATAAACCCAGCACTCGGGAGGCTGAGCCAGGAGCACTGTTCTGAGTCCAAGGCCAGCCTGGGCTCTCAAAAATAATAAAACGTAAGAAGGCTGAGGATGTGGCTTAGTACCCAGGCCCTAGGCTCAATCCCCAGTACCACAATAAACATACACACATACACACCAGCCCTCAGGTACCTGCTCCAAAGCTAAGTCCGAACACAAAGCAGGGTGCCTTTCGCAAAGGATGGGAGAGTGACTCAGAGAAGCCTAGGACACCGAAAGACCCAGAGGGGGGAAATTCAGGAAGCTGAGCCACTACCGGCAAAATGCTGGGCGCTTCTTGCCCTGCCACTGGCAGTGGGTCCCAGGGCAAAGGGCAGCCTCACCAGAGCTGTGAGCCCAGGCAGGGGGCCAGTCGCCAGACTGAAGAGCTGGCAGCTTTCAAGGAAATGTGTCAAAACAACAGCCAGACACAAGCTAAGAAATAAGCAAGGGCCCGCTGCAGGGTCAGGAAATGCAGCCTTTGCCAAAGCAGTCAGCCGGTCACTGCACAGAGGACCTTCAACACAGGAACACAACCAGCGAGCCTCTGGCACGGGAAGAATCTGGTTCCTGAGCTACCATACATATGAATCAGATGCAGTTTTCTACAACAAAAGAAACCCACACATAACACACTTGCATACACACAGAGAACCTGGGCACGCAAGCTGGAAATCACAGCTACCTGGAAGACTGCAGGTGGATAATCAGCCTGCGCTACCTCCGCAGCTGCTGGGGCTTGACCTGCAGGGGCATGGGCTGGTCCGCCCTTGCTCCCAGGCTCTCTGTGCCATCACGTGGTGAGGATCTCTGCCTCTGGGGCTCCGGCTAGGGCTCTGGCTCTGGTCCTGCCCCAGCTCCGGCCCTGCCATGTGCTTCCCTCATTTTCCAGCTGTCCACCTCTGAACAGACTGAGACCTTCTGAAACTGTGAGCTACAATAAATCTTTCCGCCCTAAGCTGTGGATGTCTGGGTAGTGAGTCCCATCAACGAAAAAGCAGCTAAGACAGAAACTGGTACCGAGAGGGGGGTATGAACTACTGTGGGGAGGAACTGACTGCGTTTCCATTTGCACGTGGTGCGGCTGTGCTGTGCAAGGTGTAATTAAGCACTTGGCTATTGCATGTGGAAATTAAGCATGGTCCAGTCAGCTCTGATTTTCACAGGAGTTCACAAAGAAGTGTCTACCTTGTGTGTCTCAGGGGAGACTGCGGACTTGGCCACTCTTTTTCACAGTACTGTTACTATCAGGACTTTGGTGCCTCTTAGAGAAAGACTAAGTGCATTTTGCATGAGGAGAAGGACAAGAATCTTTTGGGGCCCAAGGGTGGAATATCATGGTTTGAGTCTAGAGTGTCTCCCAAAGTCTCGTGTGTCTGTTTGGTTGTTGTGGACTGTCTATGGAAACATGTGCTATTGGGAGATTGGCACTTGGTTTGGAGGGGTAGGCTGCAGGCATGTAAAGTGGACTACAGGCATGTAGTGGGGGTTTACCACACCTTCCACACCTGGATCCTAAGGCTGATCACTGGGATGAGACCTGGAACGATATATAAGCTGCTTCCTGCCTGCCTTCCTTAAAAGATTAGTTCTCAGGCTTGCTGTTTGTAATAACAGGAACACTAGCCCACTTTTCTTTTTAAATTCTTTTCTTTCTTTCTTTCTTTCTTTCTTTTTTTTTGAGAGACAGGGTCTCACTATGTAGTCCAGGCTGGTTCTGAATTCATGGCAATCTTCCTGACTTAAGCCTCCTGAGTGCTAGGATTACAGGAGTGCACCATCATACCCAGCTTCCTAGCTCACTTTTGATTTCTGTTTTTGAGACAGGGTCTGATTAAGTCATTAAACTGCCCAGGCTGGGCTCAAACTTGTGATCCTCCTCTCTCAGCTTCTAACAGGCCTGGACCACCAAGCCTCGCTTCAGAGTGAATTTTAAAAGGACTAAAGAGCCAAAGCCAGGGCTGCACATCCATAGTTCTAGCAGTTTGGGGACTAAAGCAGAACTGTAAACTGGAGTCCCTCCCAGGCAACAGAGTGAGACCTGTATCAAAATAAAATGGGTTGGATACGTAGCTCTGGGGAAAGATTGAGTCCCTGGGTTCAATTCCCAGTACCACAGACCAAGACCAGACTGGCACGGCACGGCACAGCCGGGCACAGCACACACAGGCGAAGGAACAAAAGGGAGCCGAGCGTGTGCTCCACGGTAGAGCATGTGTCTAGCATGTGTGAGGCCCTGGGTTCAATGCTCAGTACCAGGAAAACAAAACTATAAAATGAACGCTCTTCCCATGGAAGACACACAGTGAAGGAATTAAAGGCTCAGTGACTCCTCATCAGCAAATTTACAGATGTTATCAAGAACTAAATACCTTCAGATCAGTGATCAATGCGTAAGTCTGTGTTAACAAGAGATTGCACTCCCGTAATTCCAGCTACTCAGCAGGCTGAGGCAGGAGAAGCACAAGTGCAAGTCCATCCTGGGCACCTCAGTGAGACTGTCTCCAGAAGCAAAAATAAAAGGAGCTGGGGATGCAGTGGGTGGGAGAGTACTCGCCTACTGTAAGACACAATCTGAAAGAGAAATGTTCTAAGTCAAATTCACTCCGCCCCCTTTTTTTTTAAAGCAGGGTCTCACCGTGTAGTTCATACTGATCCTGAACTCACTTTTGAGCCCAGGTTGGTCTTGAACATAGTTGTCCTCTGTGACATGCGTGAGGCCCTGGATTCAATCCTTAGTCAGAGAGAAAGCAGGCACACATCAGACCTGGCATCACACGCCTGTAAGTCCAGCACCCTGGGAGCTGAGGGAGGAAGACTGAAGTTTGAGCCCAGCAGGGCAACTTAGGGGACTTTTCAAAACTGTATCTCAAAGGATCCAGGCTTGATCCTCAGCAACTCATACACACACACAGCACAGAGGAAATGAGATAAAGACAGATCAACAAAAAAAAAAGAACACTGCCTTCGAGAGCCATACTTAACTAGCCAAACTGAAATAAGAGACAGGAAGGGAAAATCAATCTAACCACTGGAATCAGGACGGGCTGGACGGGACAGCAGGTTGCTGACCTGGAGACCCCAGGTTCAGATCAGCAGCTCTCTCACGAGGTCTCCCCAGAGAACTGCCAAGAGTCGAGCACCAAGAAGGACCAGGACAGGGAAGAAAGGTTGGCATCTGACAGACCAGGTTCCAATCAGCATCAAAAATGCCATGCCTATGTCACTCTAAGAACATCTTTATTCAACTAAGGAAATTTTGTGCACACATATCCCAACATCCACAGGTGACCGCACAGACTGGCCATCTCCAAGTTAACACACACAGAACAGATAGGTAGTAGTACCAAGAATACCAGGGAGGCTAAGGCTGAGGCAGGAAGATTACATGTTCAAGGCCAACCAGGGCAACTTTGAGACCCTGTCTCAAAAATTAAAAAGGAGAGCTAGAGGAATGTCACAATGGTTAAACTGCCAGCCTAGCATGTGCATGACCCTGCGTTTGATTCCCCAGCACCACATAAGCTGGGTGTGTAATCCCAGGACTCAGGAGGCTGAAGCACGACTGCCGTGAGTCCAAGGCCAGCCTGGGCTCCATAGTGAGTTCAGGACCAATCTGGACTACAGAGCAAGACCCTGTCTCAATAAATAAATAAATAAATAAACAAACCAACCAATAAATGGGCTGCAAATTCAACTACTCAGAGGTAGAGTGTAGCCTAGCATGCATGAGATCCTGGGCTCAATTTCAATACCACCAGAAAAAGACAGACAGACAGACACAAAGACACAGAGAGACAGACAGGGAGGGGCACAGGACAGAACAGCCTATCATCAGCAAACACAGGACCACACGTGGGGGAACTGGGCTACGGTGCAGGTCAGTGGCAGAACCCTGGTCATGAATATACACACACACACACGGGCCTGACTCCATCCCCAGCACGGGGTGGGGTGGGGGGGTAGACGGAGGGGTCCGCACACACAAGACACGAAGAAGAATGAATGCAGTGAGTGAATAATTCAAGGAGTGAATTATTTCTGAAAGCAGGTGGCCAGTAGCACACCACCCTGGGTTTAGTTCCTCAGCACCACTTCAGGTGTGCACAGTGGGGCATGGCTATAGTCCCAGCACTCATGAGGCTGAGGCAAGAGGACAGCTGTGTGTTCGAGGCCAGCCTGGGCTCAAAAGTGAGTTTGGGATAAGCCTGGACTACACAGTGAGATCCTGATTTTAAAAAAAGAGCATGAATTTGACTTACATTTCTCTTTCAAATTGTGTCTTATGGTACAATATTCACTAAACCTCAACTTAAAAGCCTACATCAAATGCCAACATTTGAGTCCCATCAGGTACCTGGCACTATGAGATATGAGAGGTCACCTGGCCAGAATCAGCTAGCCACACCCACAGAGCATCACACCAGGACTTAAGAGGTGGCCAGAAAAGTGTGAGCACACTGGGCAGGGCAATGGGTGGAGTCAGAGCAGGCAGTTTTGTTTCGATGCTGGTTTAAACCCTTGGCCTAGGGCATAATGGGAGAGCACCCACCACTGACGTACATCCCTATTCCTACCTTTTAAGACAGGGTCTCATAAATTCCCTTGCACTTGCAATCCTCCTGCTTCAGCCTCCAGAGCAGCCAGAACTAGAGGAATGCACCACCACATGCAGCCGCAGTTTACAGGTAACCACACCTTCGCTGTCCGCCTCAAATGACTGAAAACAGTACTCAACACTCCACATATTCTCCAACAGCGTAGCAACAAAAATGAGCTGGTGCCTTCTGCTGGACTGAGGTAAAGACTAGCGCGGCCAGGATCCTGACTGGGCAGGTACGTCCTGTCAAACCTGAAGGGGTGCCCAGGTGTTCCTAGCCACAGGTCACGGAGCCTCAGTGCTCCCGTCCTGGAGCCTGGCTACAGTCTTCAGGGGTGGGCAGTTCATCCCAGGCTCTACCCTTGGAGCCAGTGCCCCAGAGGAAGCTGGTGTCCCAAGACAGGCAGAAAACAGCAGCTCTGGCTTTCAATCTGTGAGGCATACCTGCTTCCTGTCTTCAGTGTGAATGGGCTGAGCAGCTCACAGGGCTCTCAACAGAGCCACACTGCACTCAGATGGCCCTCATGGCAGGGCCCAGGCAGCGACCCCAGGCTGGAAGCACCCTCCTGTCACACCACCACTTCCTGGGTGACAGCAGTGCTCAAGGCCTGCCTCCACTCACAGAAACTGCAGTGCTGTGCTTGTGACATGCCCCCATGCCAGCACCTAATTAGCAAATTTACAATGTCCTCAAACAACATGGGCCTGTCAGTGTAGACACTGACTTATACTGCTGTATTTCACATGTTATTAATTGGGGCTGGAGGGGCTAAAGGAATGGCTCAGTGGTTAAAAAGCTTGGCTAGCAATCGCTAAATACCCGAGTTCGATTCCCCAGCACCACATAAACCAGGCACGGTGGCACATGACTGTAATCCCAGTACTTGGGAGGCTGAGACAGGAGAACAGCAGTGAGTAAGGCCAGCCTGGGCTCCACAGTGAGCTCAGGACCAGCCTGGGCTGCAGAAGTGAGACCCTGTCTCAAAATAAATAAATAAATAATAAATAAATAAATAAATTGGAGTTGGAGATGCACCTCAGTGGTTAAAGCACTTGCCTAGTAGGCACAAGACCCTGAGTTCAATTCCCCAGCACCAAATATATATACTAGATGTGGTGGTGCACTCCTGTAATTCCAGCACTCACGGAGCTGAGGCAGAATTGCCATGAGTTCAAGGCCAGACTCAAACAAAAGTTATAAATTGCTCCAAAAAACAGAAGAAAGCAACAGTTACACACATACATGAAACAGATAAGAATGCTACTACCCAAGGGGCTGGAAGAATGACACAGTGGTTACAGCATCGGCATAGCAAGCGCAAGGCCCTGAGTTCAATTCCCCAGCACCACTTGAAGCTGGGTGTGGTGGCGCATGCCTGTAATCCCATTACTTGGGAGGCTGAGGCAGGAAGACTGCCAAATCCAAGGCCAGCATGAGCTCCATAGTGAGTTCAGGACCAGACTGGGCTACAGTGAGACTGTCAAAAAAAGAATGCTATGTAAAATGTCATCTGCTTTGGTTAAGGGCTTCCTTTTCTTTTTGGGGGAGTGGGAGTGAGGGGGGTAGGTCTTGCTCTATAATCTAGGCTGGTCCTGGACTTACTATTTAGCCCAGGCTGGCCTCAAAATACATGGCAATCCTCCTAAGCCTGTCCAATGCTGAGATTACAAGTGTGAGCGCACCACCATGTCCAGCTTACGTGGTGCTGGGGAATCAACTCCAGGGTATGCTCCCTAGCCCAAAAGCTTCCTCATTTTAGAATCCCCTTTCTTCATTTTCCAAAAAGGCCCTACCCCCTCAGTAAGCTGCCTTTTCCCAATGGAGAACCTGCTATGGCTACAGTGGCCCTGTCTCCTGAACGGTTTCCATGAAGCCTGTGTGGAACCAGGCAGTGCTCCTGGCACAGGAGGACGGGACCCCCTGCCCACGTGGAGGATACTCAGTCCAAGGCTGGGCTAACCACCAATAAGGGCACTGTGCCATTTTCAGGAGCACAGAGCAGAGGCAGGGGTAGGACCCACCCCAACCTAGAAAGACCTGTGGGGGCCTAAGTCCTGTGGAAAGACTAATTAGAGCACAGAAGAATCCCAAGGCAATAGATGAAAAAGTCTCACTTTACTTTCTGGAGCCTGGGCAGAAAAGGCTCTACCAAGTGTACCACCTCACTCCAAGGGCCCCAGGGAGCCACACCCACATGCTCACACGCTAAGCTCCAAGCAGCATCATGGCCTGCAGAGCACTCAGATTCATGTTCTCACTGCCTCCCCTGGATGTGCAATGGACTGAGTTTCAGGAGTTTAGTATACTCCAATAAAGAAAGCTAAAAGAAAGCTAAAAGAAAGAAAGAGAGAGAGAAAGAAAGAAAGAAAGAAGGAAAGAAAGAGCAGAGCCACTGGACGGGGGAGGCAGCTCAGTGATTAGCGCTTACCCAGGAAGTACGGGGGCCAGGTTTGATCCTCTAGTACCACATAATAGCTGATGGAGTGGTGCATGCACACCTGTAATCCCAGCACTCAGGAAGCTGAGGCGAGAGGAATGCTATGAGTTCTAGGTCAGCCTGGTCTACATAGTGAGTTCAGCATTAATGTGGACTACAGAGAAAAACCCTGTATCAAGGGGCCAGAGGAATGACACCGCGGTTAAAGCACTTGCAAGACCCGAGTCTGATTTCCCAGCACCACATAGAGCTGTACGAGGTGGCTCAAGCCTGCAATCCCATCACTCGGGAAGCGGACACAAGAGGATTGTCCTGGGTCCAAGGCCAGCCTAGGCTACAAGGCTACACCAGTGAGTTCAGGACCAGCCTGGGCTACAGAGCCAGACCCTGTCTCAAAATAAAGGTGGGAGAAGGGAGCGCGGAGTTGGAGAAATGGCATAGTGGATGGAGCACTCGTCTAGCAAATCAAGAGTCCCTGAGCTGATTCCCCAGCACCACATAAGCCAGGTGCTGTGGTGCACACCTTTAGTCCCAGCACTTAGAAGGCTGAGATAGGAGAACTGCCATGAGTCTGAGGTCAGCCTGGGCTACAGGAAAAGACCTTCCAAAAAAGGGCTGGGACCGGGGGTATGACTTCGTGTGAAGGCCCTGGGCTCGATCTTCAGGACCACAAAAAAATAAAAGAAAAAACGAAATTACTTGACTCTAAACATCTTAAAATACCCATTAAGCACACATTAAAACGAGGCATCCAAGTTCTACTCCCAAAAGGGCCCTGGAGCACCAGGTGAGGAGGCCCAGACCTCAGCAGCAAGACAAGCTCCTTGCTATCTTGGCTGCTCTATCCTCACCCTTCACACACTAGGCACAAGACAGAGCACTCTGCCAAACGACCGCAAGCTACGGCTTCTGTAGACTGGGACGGGGGATGCGCTCGTGCCCTCCACACAGCACCAGCACTGCCACTTCTGGTCCTGGTGCATCCTGGGCTCTGGGCCACGACACCTGTCAGGGGTCTCTGGTCCTTCCCGCCCACCTTGTTCCCTGACAAGGTCATGTTCTTCTCAAAGGTTCCTCTTCACCCCAGGGTTATGAGCAGCCTCTGGTGGCTGGACCTTGGCCGCAACTCTAGGTGGCAGGGGCGGGGTCCCTCGTGCTTCCTGCCTGGCAGAACCCAGACCATGCCTCTGCTCAGCCACACTGTCCTCTGAGGGGGCCACGCATACCCCTCCCTGCACAAGGCACAGGCTGATGGCTGGCTCTCCGCCTCCCCCCGCAACCCCCCCACCCCCGCCTCTGCCCAGGGCCTCCGGTACCTCCTCCCCCACCACCTTCCCTCATGGCCCGGCTCCTGCTCCTGCTCCCTCAGCATCCTGCTTCCGCCTAACCTGCTCGGAGCAGCACCAGTCACTCATCATGGAGAGCTGCAGAAGCTGCTGCCCCTCACCCCCAGCCTTCAAAGACAACATCTCTAACCTGATGAACAAGTCCTCACAGGTACATCACCAGAGAAGCTGCAAGGGGAACCATTCCAGTGAGAGGGATGCGGTCCTGACACAGTCCTGCAGGTAGGTAGCCAGCGGCCCAGAACAGAGCTACTTTTCCATAGAAAAACAGTTTTGGTGGCTGGAAGAATAACTCAGTGATTAAAGCGCCTGCCTAGCAAGCTCAAGACCCCAGGTTCAATTTCCCAGCCCCACATAAACCAGGCATGGTGGTGCACACCTGTAATCCCAGCACCCGGGAAGCTGAGGCAGTACTGCCATTAGTTGAAGGTCAGCCTGGGCTACAGAGAGATCTGTGTCAAAAAAAAATACAATTTTGATTTTGTATGCTTAATCATTTTGGACTTCAGTTCTATTTACATTTGGTGATTAGATACTCTAGGGCCAAGCCCAGTGGGATAAGCCTGCAATCCTAGCATCCTAGCACTATGGAAGCTGAGGTGGTGAGAGTGCAACTTTAGGTCCAGACTAGGAAAATAAGCAACCTAGTAAGAACGTCTCAAAACTAAAATCAAAATGGGTTGGGGATGTGAAGGCCCTGGGCTCACTATCACAAAAAAAAAAGACAGTTTTCTAGGATCTATTGATCAAAATGTGACAAACTCACTGACATTTTCAAAGTGTCAACAACAAAGAGTTGATTATTTTTATTTAGATATTATACTTAATTTGCTACCATGGCAATAAAAACACACCCAAACCATGGCTGCCTAGGCCAGGCTCACCTGTCTCAGCACCAGCCAACCCTGCCCTCCTGCCACCATGAGGATTCTTCTCTTAGTCAGAAATGAGAACCCAGGGCAGCAGGCCTCACACCACCGCTGCTCCCTCTCGGCCTGATTCGCGATTCCTTCTCCAGTGCCAGGTCCCCACCAGGCACCTGTGTGAGGCGACCTCTGGGGGGCCCTGGACACCCCACAGACGCCACTCCCAAGAACACCAGTACCTTCTCCAGCCACAGGGACATGTCTCCTGGACACGGCCCTGCATACCTGGCCAAGAAACAAGAACCTCCAGGACTACATGTATTCTAGAAAAGCACACGCGTGGGGCTCACACGAATACTAATCCCTATGCACCCACCCACAATGGGGACCACCAGCTACAGAAGATGCAGCTACACCACCTCTTACCAAAGTTACTTATAAAGTAATGGCATGGCATAAGGCTGGGCATACAGTTCAGGGATTACAGTGGTTGGTTGCCTAGGTAACCAGACAGGACTACAAAGACAGACCCTGTCTCAAAAGAAAATCTTTCAAATAATCCACCAGCTGGTCCAGTGGCTTAGGACTGAACTCAGCACTTGGAAAGGTGAGGGATGACAACCTCAAGTTTGAATCCAAATTGGGCAACTCTGTGACTTAGCAAGACCCTATCTCAGAATAAAAATAAAAATGGGCCAAGGAGGCTGGAGGAATGGTACAGCAACTAAAGCACTTGCCTAGCAAGCACACAGCCCTGAGTTCGATTACCCAGCACCACACAGGTTGGGTATGTTGGTACATACTTTAATCCCAGCACTGGGGAGGCTGAGGTAGGAGAATTGCCATGAGTCAAAGGCCAGCCTGGGCTACAGAGTGAGTTCGGAACTACCTTGGACTACACAGCGAGACCCTGTCTGAAAAACAAAGCAAAACAAACAAACAAACAAAAAAAAACTAACAATTCCCAGCACTTCGACAATAATGAAAATAACAATACTTTCCTAGTCCACTAATCACAACTACCTTTTTCCAGTTTATTCCCTTAATCTCTGTTACCAAATAACACCTCAAGCTTGCCTCTGATGTCTAAGACACGTGGGAAGGGGTTCCCAGGCCCAAGCAAATCTACCTGGGAGCCACACGGCAATCACTGTGGGTACATGAGCTGCAACGATAGGTCAGAAGCTGACCCCACTCCCTTCTCCCTACGCAGCTCTAATCTTTACAAAATCTGAATCTTTTTTTGATAGTAGGGATTGAATACCCAGCCTTTCATAGTGAACTTCATCCCCAAGCCCTTTTTGTATTTTGAGACAGGGTCTTATTCAATCATCAAGAACCCAGAATGGGCTGGACCTTGTGATTCTCCTGCCTCATCCTACCGGAATGCTGGAACTATTGCCCTGTACCACTAAGTGTGGCTACTAAATCTGAATCCTGCTCTAGCTCAGTTTAATTATATATCTTGACATGTGGACACATACAGAATTCAACTCAAAAACTGAAGAACAGTAAGAGAATTTTTGTTAAAAAGCCTTGACTCCTTCATGAACACTGTACTTTCCTCTGTTGTGACATGGGACTGTGTTTGTACAAAACAAACTGCCAGGCTAAAGGGCAATTAGTGGCTCCAGTTCAGGTTTTGGCACCAACAAGGAAAGGAAAAAAAGAAGAGAGAGCATTAGGCCTCTACCACATAAACAGCATTTTGGTTTGAAAACACTAGCTAAAAGTACAGCTATGAGGAGGCTGAGGCAAGAGCGCCCCAATGTTGAGTCCAGCCTGCAAGACTCAGCTACTCAGGGGCTTAGCAAGACCCTGTCTGAAACTCCAGACTGAAAGCAGGCTAGGGATGTGGGGGTATAGCCCACTGGTTAGAGGGCTTACCTATCATGCCCAAGTCCCAAGGATCAATTTCCCAGTGCCACAAAATCTGGGTGCAGGGAACACCCCTATAATCCCAGCACTTGAGAGACTGAGGAAGACTGCTGTGTGCTGAAGGCTACCCTTGGCTAGTAAGTACAGGACCAGCCTGGACTACAGAGCAAGATTACCTCAAAAAAAAAGAAAAGAAAAGAAAAAAGAAAAAAGAAAAGGAGGCCAGAGGAATGAATGGCTCAGAAGTTAAAGCACTTGCCTAGCAAGCGCTAAGTCAAGCACTAAGTACCAGAGTTCAATTCCCCAACATCACATAAGCTAGGCATGGTGGCATACACCAGTAATCCCAGCACTTGGAAGGCTGAGACAGGAGGATTGGTGTGAGTTCAATCCCAGCCTAGGCTCCACAGTGAGTTCAGGACCAGCATGGGTTGCAGAGCGAGACCCTGCCTCAAAAATAAATAAATAAATAAATAAATAAATAAATAAATAAAAGAATTGGGGGCATAGTTCAGTGGTTAAAAGGCCTGTCTAGTAAGCACAAAACCCTAAATTCAATCCCCTAGCACATAAACTGGGCATGGTGACAAACACCTGTAATTTCAGCCCTTGGAAGGCTAGGCAGGAGGACTGCTATGAGTTCAAGACCAGCTTGAAGGCTGGAGAAACGGCACAGTGAGCTTAATAAGACAGCACCACATACACTTGGCATGGTGGTGCATACCTATAACCCCAGCACTCAGGAGGCTGAGGCAGGAGGACTGCTGAGTCCAAGTCCAGCTCAGGCTCCACAGTGATTTCAGGATAGCCTGGGCTACAGAGTGAGACCCTGTCTCAAAAAAATAAACTAATAAAAGGTGCTGCTATTCATTAACAAGGAATGAGCAACAAGTAAGCATGTGGACACATAACCCCCCAAGAGATTTTTAAAAGTATAACAATCCCCAGCATCTTCAGCAACTGAAAACAGTTAAAAACCCCACTTCGTGGACAAGGGCTGCAGGCCTCAAGTGATGCAGAGATAACCCCTGAGGAATAATTAGCATTCCTAGAACCCTAGGCACTTCTACAAGGTAAGAGACAACTTCACCCCAAGGGAGAATGAACCTCAACTGCTCTGGAGCAAAACTGGCATTTCTCTAAGAGGCTCACTGGACAGTCCATATGACCTTGGAATAAATCCTAAGTAATCAACTGCCTTCTAGAACAAAGCCATGTAGAAAAATCAAGTTTTCCCCAAAATATTAAGCTTTAGAACGTGTTTAAACTGTTTCTAGCTTTTAGCATCTTTTTAGTCAGAAACAGGGTACTCCTCTGTGATCCAGACCGGTCTTGAACTCACCACCCAGCCTGTCCTCACACATACAGGGATTCTCTTGCCTCAGCCTCCTGGAGTGTTGGGGTGACCGCCCACCCTGGCTGATGGGGTGGTGCTGGAAAACCCAACCCAGGGCTTCTAACCACTAAGCGAGGCCACCAGCCCCTGAGGATTTTAATATCCGGGCCGTGAAGGCACAGCGAGCGCCGCAGTCCAGCCGACTGCGCCCGAGTCCCTGGCTGCTGGAAACGTGCGCGCAGTACGGAAGCAGGCCCCGCGCACCCGTTAGGAAAACACGGGCTTTCGCCGAGGCTGGACTTCCTCCGCACACACCTAACGAGCCCCCGGCGCGGCGACCCGCTGGCTTACGAGCCGCACTGCAAACCCTGACCCAACGCCCGGGAGGAGAGCGGCGGGCGGGCGGGCGCTCGCCGGGTGGGACCGCCGGGCCGACTGCCGACGGGCGGCCGGGGTCTGCAGCGTGCGGGGCGGGACGGGCGGGGCTGGGGCCGGGGCCCGCCGGGGCGGCCCCGAGTCGGGCCTGGCTCTGCTCGGCCGAGAGGGTCAGGAGCCGGGGCCCGGGGGTCGGGCCCAGGGTGAGTCGGCGTGCGGGGTCGGGATTCGCGGGCGCCCCCCGGCACTCACACGCGCGGCAGCTGCAGGGGGGGTGCCCCGCGCCGCTGGAACACGCCGTCCACGAACACGCCGTTCTTGCCGAGGCACCGCAGGTAGAAGTCGCCGCCCGCGTCCGGCCGGGGCTGCGCGGGCTCGGGGGTCGCCGCGCCGGGGCCGCCGCCCGGAGGCGTGAAGATCTCCAGGTGGCGCCGCGAGATGAAGCTCGAGTGGCCCATGCTCACGTCCACCGAGCCCTGCGACGAGTTGCGCCCGATGGTCACCGAGCGTTTCTTCATGAGGTACTCGAACTCGCGGCCCTCGAGTCGTGCCACGGCCCAGCCGCCCGGCGGGGACCCGCCGCCTCCGGCCCCGCCGCCCGCGGGAGGGGCGCCCGCGCCCGAGAGCGCCGCCGCGGCCGCCATCGCCTGCGAGGCCGGGCCTGTCCGCGCGGGCGCCCTGGCGGGCCGAGGCCCGGGCGCGGTCGAGGGCCGCGCGAGCCGAGGACGGGCGCCGAGCCGCCGGCCGGCGAGGAGAGCGGCGAGGGCGGGAGCTGGGCGCCGCGCAGCGCCGGTCCGCGACGGACGGGCGCGCTGGCCAATGAGCGAAGCGCACGCGGTGGGGCTACCGCGGCCTGCCAATGGCGAGCCGCGCCGCGCCGGGCGCACGCACGCCGAAGACGTCGCGAGACGCAGGCCCGGCATCGGCGGCGCGGAGTACCCGGGGCGGAGCACGGAGTGGGCGCGGGAGGGGGCGGCCGGGCCGCGGACGCGGGGCGCGGGCCAAGGTCACCGCTCCCCGTCCCGGCCGCGCGGGACGTGGGCGCACTCAGGACTGCCCCGGCAACGGTCGCCGCGACGTCGGAGACGGGGTGCCAACGGCTGGGAGGCTGGACTGGACCGCCCCTTCCCGAGCGGGCGAGGCATCGCGAAGCGCCCTGGATTCACCAGGACCCCGGGCCGTCCCCACGCGTGTCTCCGAGCTTGTCCCCAAGGAGGGGACTTCACGCCCGCAGCGCCTCAAGCTCAGATTGTCCTGCGGTGAGGACAATCGGAGGGACGGACGCGCGGTGGAGCAGGCGCGGGCCAAGGCCGGACCCACCCACGGGGTCAGCGCGGGCTTGGAGCACGGCGCCCGCGGTACGCGCGGGGTCTCACCGCGTGTTTGTGCGTGCTGTGTCAGATCGGGCCGAAAGAAACGCGCAGAAAGGCTTCTCTCTGATCTGTCATCAGTGCTTTGGTCGGTGGTCGAAGTACAAAATCCTAAGGATTCGAACTGATTTGAACCATAAGTAGGGCAGGGTCTCCTAGACTGAAGAACAAAGTTGTATTAAATAAGCGTTTATTTGAGGGCTTTACCTTGGTGGTGCGGTGATGATTGAAATGATAAACACGGAAACATTTCACTTAAAAAGAGAATACAGAGCCGCTCAGTGGCACAGGACTGTAATCCCAGCACTAGGAGGCTGAGGCAGGAAGATCAAATTCCAGCCCAAAAAGTTAGGAACTTAGCGCGAGACCTTGTCACAAAATCAGACCCAAGAAAATGGGCTGAGGATGTACAAAGGCCCTCAGTTCCATCCTTAGCACCAGAATAATAATAATAATAAGAAAACCTTTTTGGGCGGCGTGACAGAGTCTTGGTCTGTAGCCAAGGCTGATCCAAAATTCACTAGCAGGGCTGGAGGAATGCTACAGCCATTAAAGCGCTTGGCTGGCAAGCACAGGCCCTGAGTTCAGTTCCCCAGCACCACATAAAGCCAGGCGTGATGGTGCACGCCTGTGATCCCAGCACTCGGGAGGCTGAGGCTGGAGGACTGCTTTTGAGTCCAGTGCCAGCCTAGGTTCCATAGTGAGTTCAGGATCAGCATGGGCTAAAGAGTGAGACCCTGTCTCAGAACAACAACAAAAAAAAGGCAGTTCACTGTTGCAGCCCAGGCTGGCCTTGAACACTAGGTAATCCTGTCTCAACCTGCTGAGTGTGCCCCTCCTACAGGCCATCTTATGTGGTGCACACCCCTACTGGGCCCAGCTTATAGGGTGCTGGGGAATCAAACCCAGGACCTTGTTCTTCGTAGGCAAATGCCTGAATTGCTGAACTGTGCTTGCAGCCCCCTCCTTTTTGAAAGAGAGTGAGTGAAGGTCATGGTGTATTTCAGGCTGGTCCTGCCTCACTAGCCCAGGCTGGCCTTGAACTCACAGCAAGTCCCCTACCTCTGCTACCAAATGCTAGGATTACCGGTGTATACCACCATGCCTGGCCAGGCCCAGTCTCAAAAACTAAGAAGGAAGGGTTGGAGGAATGGCACAGCAGTTAAAGTATTTGCCTGGCAAGCATGAAGCCCTGGGTTCTGGGTAGATTCCCCAGCACCTCTTAAGCTGGGTGTAGTGACACACACCTGTAATCCCAGCACTCGAGGCTGAGGCAGGACGATTGCCACGAGCCCAAAGCTAGCCTGGACTAGAACAGTGACTCCAAGACCAGGTCAGGTTACAGAGCAAGACCCCATTCCCCTTCCCCCTGCCAAAAAAAAAAAAAATACTAAGGGGCTAGAAATGTAGCTCAGTGCAAAGGTCCTGGGTTCATCTTCAGGAATGCAGAAACAAAATAATAAACACTGGCAGTAGGAAGTGTAGGTAAGAATAGTGACTCACCTCCCACATTGTGGCCAGTTCCCAGCAGGCACAGACTGGCATTGTCCGTGGCAAGGAGATCCGGCACCCATGCCGTCAGTGCAGCCTCCTGGGTGAAAGGCGCGTTGTGACAGGGATTGCAGCATCCCTTCAAAGAGGCAGAGGGGAGGATCCTGCTGTGGTGGTTATGCTTGCAATACCAGCACTTTGAGAGCCGGAAGCAAAAGGATCTCCAGTTAGTGAGACCCAGTCTTAAAATGAAAAGTAAGAGGCCTGAAGGAAGAGCTTAGTGGTTAAAGATTCCCCAGCAGCACACGAGCTGAGCATTCTGGTACGTGCCTGTAATCCCAGCACTTGGGAGGCTGAGGCAGGACTGGCTGAGTTAGAGACCAATCTGGAATACCATGTACTCGAGGTCAGTCTGGGCCACTTAGTGAGTGTAGAAGCAGCCTGAACTACAAAGCCAAAGCAAGACCTTGTCTCAAAAAAGGGGAAAGAAAATGTCATTTTTGTACAGTGGTGTGTGCCTGTAGTTGTAGCACTCTGGAGGCTGGGGGGGGGGGGAGGTCACACAACGTAGTGAAATGATGTCTCAAAGAATCAGCGGGCTAGAGGAATACCAGAAGTGTTAGGGTGCTCGCCCTGTGCTCTGTTCCCCAGCACCACATAAGCTGGGTGTGGTGGTGCAGACCTGCAATGCCAGCACTTGGGAGGCTGAGACAGGAGGATTGCCAGGAGTCCAAGGCCAGCCTGGGCTCCATAGTGAGTTCAGCACCAGCCTGGACTATAGAGCAAGACCCTGTTTCAATAAATAAATATTTTTAAAAAACAAAAACTAAAAATGGGGCTGGAGGAATAGCTCAGTGGTTAAACCACTTCCCTAGCAAATGGTAAGTGCCCAGGTTGGATTCTCCAGCACCATATAAACTGGGCGTGGGGGGGGGGGTGCTGAGGGGGCACGCCTGTAATCCTAGTAGCAATTTGGAGGCAGAGGCAGGAGGATTGCTGTGAGTTCAAGGCCAGTTGAGGCTACAAAGTGAGCTCAGAACCAGCCTGGACTGCACAGACCCTGTTTAAAAAAAAAAAAAAAAAAAAAAGGGATGTTGCTCAGTTCTAAGGCCTTGGGTTTAATCCTCAGTATTGGAAAAACCAGCCTGGACTACAGTGTCAAAAATAAAAGTGAGTTTGAGGCATATCTTAGTGTGAAAATTCTGAGCTTGCTCCCCAGTAGCACAATAAACAAATAATAACAAAGGGTTGGGGTTGTAGCTCAGTATGAAGGTTTTAAGTTCTGTCTCTAGCATCACCACTACCAAAAAAATAAATCAACTAAATGCAGTAATATGCCTGTAAACCCAGCTACAGGGGGGACAGGAGGGTCAGAAGCCTGTGTAACTTAAACTTGGCCAAACACTGTCTCAAAAAAAAAAAAATGGACTGATGACACTTTTTTTTTTAAGAGACAGTGTCTCACTGGTCCTGAACTCACTTTATATGTAGCACAAGCTGGCCTTGAACTCACAACAATCACCTGCCTCAGGCTCCTAGTGCTGCGATTACAGGTGTGCACTACCATTTCCGGCTTCCAGCTGATTTTTACTTTTTAAATTTATGTATTAAAGGTTCTCAATCTGTAGCCCAGGCTGGCCTTGGACTCAAGAAAATACTCTGCCTCAGGCTTCTGGGATTATGTGGTACTCGGGGATTAAACTCAGGTACTTAGCGCTTGCTTCCAAGCACTTTAACTGCTGAGCAGTTTCTCTACCCTGGCTAGGGTTCATTTCTAAGTGACAGGAAAAATTCTATTTCTGTTCCTTCCCAAGATCTACTCGCCACCAGCAAGTCGTTAGAGGGCCACCACTGTCCAGGAACACGGCCCTGTGCTGTGTGAACTGTTACATAACTGTTTTCAGTACCAGAAAGAAGGAATTTGTCTTCCCCTGCAGAAGTGGAGAGCTGGGTCAGTTTCCCTGCATCCTGCCCCATGTCCCTCCCTCGGGAGGCTTTGTTCCGCCCAAGCTGGGAATTCAGCCTGCCGGGTGGGGGTGGGGCAGGTAGGACAATAACAGGCTGGACCATCAGCGTCTGGCAGCAGAGTGGCGCAGCGGAAGCGTGCTGGGCCCATAACCCAGAGGTCGATGGATCGAAACCATCCTCTGCTATCAGTCTCCTTTTCCTCACCGTGAACTCACCTTCAAAGAGCAGCCAAGGAAAGGACCCAGCAGTCACAGCTTCTGTGCTGTAATGGCCAGCACTCTGGACTCTGAATCTAGGGATCTGAGTTTAAGCTTGGTGGCGACCTAGCCATTCCATTCCCCCTGTGTGCCAGCCTGATACTGCCCCAATAAGGAACAAGTGGCTTGTGGTTTTATGTTGTCACAATCAACACTGTGGACTTTGAGCCTAGTGACCTGAGATCAAGTCTCAGTAGAACCTTCCTCAAAGGAAGGTTTATTTCACACCTGTCATTCTGGACAGATACCAGCTACACACATGACAATAACAGCAAGCATAGCTGTGTCAGGTCCCCACAGACAGGTTCACAGGCACACACCACAGAAGGGAACGAAGGCCACAAGATGCCACCAGATCTGTGGCACCCCGTCAAGGCCGAGCCAGCACACAGCCTGTCATCTGATGCAGCCCCCCCACTTCCCAGCCCTTTTCTGATTTTGAGCAAGGCCTCACTAAGTCACTGACTTGCTGAAGCTGGACTTGAACTCAAAGTCTAATTCAAACTCCCAGAAAGCTGAGAATACCGGCACGTGACAATAGACCCAGGTGTAATGTCTTTTCCTCCCTCAGAACAAAGGGAGCTCACAGCATATGGATTGTGTAAAAGAAATCTACTTGAATGTATTGACACTTTAAAAAAATCCCCTGGAGGTGCTGGGGAGAGCTCAAAGGTTAAGCAATTACTTGGCAAGTGCAGGGCCCTGGGCTCAATTCCCCAGAACTATATAAACTGGCACTACATAAACTGGGTGTGGTGGCACATGCCTGTAATCCCACGCTGTGGAGGCTGAAGGTGGACCATCGTGTCGGAGACCAGCCTGGGCCTGGACTACAGAGCAAGACCCTGTCATAGTAAGTGCCCTGGTGGACTCTGAGCAGGTTCCCCCTGACTGGGAGGCTGGGGACTAGGCCCTCACAAACCTACACACCGGTCCTGAGAGTGTCCCCTTGTGTGCCCAGGCTGGGCTTGCACTTGCAGTCAGCCTGAGAAAGCTGGCTACCCTGTGCAGATGTGGCTGGGGTTCTGCGGGCACCTGGGAGGTGTTGTGCCACTGGAAGGTTCCTAGACCCTCACTTTGGGGACCTGCACCCTGGCCATGTACACTACGTGGGCATTCCTCTTCTCGCAGACCCAACACTTGAAAAGTATTCTCTGCCCAGCTACCAGGCAGAAACGGGCCCCCCCCCCCCCCCCAGACTTCCACTCCAGGATGCCGCCTGAGCCCTGGCACATGCTCACCCTCAGGAAGCCATGTCCCATCTACACCTCAGGCAACACCAGGTCCCCAGGGTGGATGCATGACTCCCTCCCTGAAGGTCAGGGTTGGTGGCCAAATGACCTTGGGGACACACTGTCCTGGACTCAGTGAGGGTCACGCAGCACGTCCAGAGTGAGGCCTGGCCATAGCACAGTTTTAGAGTGGACCATCCCCCTGGCTGGTTGTTACATACCCAGAGCCAGTGCCCCGTGAAGCTGGTGCCACTGTGGAGGGGCATGATTCTCCATCAGGACAGTTTGCTGGACATGACCCAGGCAGGGATAGGGGTTGTGGACTGATCGGGGCACTGCCCAGTTGACAGATGTCACCACGGGTGGCTTGGATCCACCCTCAGTGGACACTGTGGACCCAAGGCTGTGCTGCCCTGGCCTCCAGCTCCACGTGTGGGGCATGGACAAATCCCACTTGTCTGCCTGGTACCCAGCGCCACAGCTGCCTGCAGAGCACCTCCCCACCACAGCGTTTTGTGCCCATTAGACATCCCCTGGAGGGAGGATGGCCCCAACCCACACTCAGGGGGTCTGGTGCAGGCGTAGCAGGCAGGTGGCACTGTCCCCGTATGGCCAACTCACTACAGACCTCCTTCCACGGTTTATTTCACACCTGTCATTCTGGACAGATAACAGCTACACACATGACAATAACAGCAAGCATAGCTGTGTCAGGTCCCCAGACAGGTTCACAGGCACACACCACAGAAGGGAACGAAGGCCACAAGATGCCACCAGATCTGTGGCACCCTGTCGAGGCCGAGCCAGCACACAGCCTGGATCCAGTGGGCTGTGTTACCTGGTTGCCTGTTTTGTAGGTGGATGTGTGGCACCTCCTTTTCAAGGCAAGTTCACAGCAGCAGCACAGGGTGCTCATGGTAGATGGAGGGGTGCTGTATGGGGTAGCCCTCCCTCAGAAAGACAGCACCCTGGGGCTGTCAGTGCCACACGGGCGGAGTGGGTCAATCTTGCTCCTCCACTCCTTGTGACACTGCTGACTCGTCAGGACTTTTCCCTGCCACGACATGAGGAGAAAACATGGGCAGCACGGCTGAGTGTGCTCACAGGAGGTGGCGACCAGGGAGAATAGAACATGGCCCACTGTTACCAGAAATGATGATTTAAAAAAAAAACACGGAGTGAAAATGACAGGGAAGCCACGTGGGCCCACCCTGACCCCAGCGGCTGGCTCGAGACCTCACATTAGGGTGGTGACGACAACAGCATGGGGGACCGCCCGCCCCGGCCTCATTTCCTCACACGGCAACTTGGGGGGCAGCAGTGTGTCTCTGTTCCTGCTCTTTGGGGTGTCTTGCCACACTTGTAGGATGAAGGGATGATACCGTGACCTGGGAGGTCCTACTCCCGTGGACATCCACAGCCCACACACCCTGCAGGTAGCACCACAGGACTGTGGCCGGGCGCAGTGCTCAGGAAGCTGAGGCTGCCTGTGAAACTGTGTTCCTGGGGTCCAGGGCTCCTCTCCGGTGCGGCCACCTCCCAGTTCTCTACCACCTCATGTCCAGGCCTTCTGAGCGCGGCTCAGGGCTCTGGTATGTGGTATGCAGTGTCTCCTGAGCCTTGAGGGAGTCGCTGCCCTCCAGCCACTCCTGATACAGCGCCTGCACGTGGGCGCTGCTCTCTGGGGGCCTCACGGGGATGGCAGCATAGATGCCCTCCATCTGTCGCAGCAAGGACTTGTCTGCGTGTCCATCCTCGCTTTGTGCTTGGCCTCTGCCATTCAAGCACCCTGAACAACAGACATGGAAACAGTCACTGTGTGACTGCGCCACCAGAGGGGGGTGTCAGGCAGGGGGCGGAGGGTCCTAAGACGCAGCCCCAGCTTCATCCTGGAGCAGCGCCCGCACACCCACAGACCTGGAGCCACACCTTACCTTATCAGGCTAAGAACCCATTCAGGGCCCGACCTTAAACCCTTTCAGAAATAAATGGGCAACAGGCCCTGTAACTGTGGACTGCCAGATACCTGGGAGAGCCTGCGCCAACATGCACCACACATGTTCCAGGGCAAGGCAGGAGGAACCCCCACAGGAGAGCTCTTCCCTGATCTGAGACTGAGCCTCCCACCTTTGTGCCTAATCTCAAGTGTCACCATGTGAAGGACCAGAAGCTGTTCCCAGCCAATTCCACTTCGCTCTCCTGTGACCGACTGCTGGAGGTGCCAATGGTAGGACTTACGACCCCATGTTTGGCATGAGACCGTAGGAACACAGGACCGCCTCCCGCAGCATCCTCAAAGACCAGGGTACGGTGCGGCTCCATCTCCATTGCAGGCCTCCCGGAGAGCTCCGCTCCGGCTGGAGCAGCAGGCACTAGGGCTTCCTCCTCCCTGACCCTCATACCACCTTGCCCTCCATGAGCCCACCTGGCCCGTACCCACTCCATCTCCTCACTGTCCCTCCCCTGACTGGGACCCTCTCTCCTGCCAGGACACTTATAACGCGATGGCCAATCTCTGACCATGCAGACAGGGAATCCCAGTACCCCTTCTCCTGCCTCCCGACAGACACCCGAAGCCTGGCTCACCCACCAGGCGGTGACCCCAGCCCAGCTGTAGTCCTGCATGCCTGACTTCATGCTGGTGCCTTCTTATGGCTACCTACCCGTCACACCCTGAGCTGGCACAGGGGACCCATGTATGGTCCCCACCCCCGGCGTGGGGACTATCTCCATACTTGCCTCCAGGACATGCCAGGACCTCCACAAAATGGTACGGGAACTTGCCCTTCCTGAGCTTCAGAACCAGGTTTTGCACATTCCGGAACCCGTACGCAGAGGCAAAGCGCAGCACCACCTGGCCGTCCTTCTCCAGAGTGACTTCCTGGAAATCCTTGTTCCTGTAACAGGAAGCACACGGACGGTGGAGTCCCCTGTAACTGGGGAACAGCCTTCCACGCTAAGTGTGCACAGAGCCTGGGGCGACCACAGAAGGCTAGGTAGAATGTCCTGTGGGCGCACTTCCCACTGGCCCTAACCAAGGCCCTGGCGCCTGAGGGTGGCGTAAGCGACCTCCTCCCTCACCTGAGAGCGCGGTAGGAGATCTCCCCCACATGCTCATTGAACAGCTCTTTGGCTGCATGTCTGAAGACGTGTGCCAGATGCCCATCGGAACCAGCCCCGTCGTGGCGCCTCAGTGTCACCTCCTTCGCGTCCCCAAACCTGGCCAGGCAAAAAAGACGGGTCCTCTGTGAATGCTGATGGGAGATCACGAGACCCTCAAGAACGCTGGGGCCTGAGATTGCCTCTCAGAGTGAAATCCTTTGAAATCCTTCGATCCTCACTGAGCTTTAGTCTCCCTGCTCCTCGCTGAGGCCACTGGCACTGGCCGAGTAAACCCACTGCCCTTCTCCAGTTCATGCACACCAGGGGAGACAGGACTGCCATCAGGGCAGCACAGGGGTGTCCTGACTCTGGCTGGCCGGCCAGAGGCCTCCTATTACCCACAGGAGGCAGTTCTAGCCCCAGGCACCCAAGTTACTAAATTCTAAAGATACCACCCCATCAAAGGAGCAGAAACCCAGGCCCAGGCCGAAAACTGAGGACAGAGGTGCAGCTTAGGGCAGGAGCCACAGTCCTTGTCCAAGGGACAACAGAGTTGCATTGCAAGAATGGAGGACACTAGGGGGCGCTGTGGTGATGCTGAGGACTAGTCACATGGCCTGGTGGGCATCCTCCTTCTTGGGGGCAGTTTTGGTGGCCATCACACAGGGGGTGCCCGGAGAGCCCTGGTGAATAGCTCATACTTCGAAGTCTTGACCCCACCCATTCCAAATGGTAGAAAGGTGGCTGTTTGTGGGAGGGTCATGGGGGTACCCTGTACCCGGGTCACAAAGCAGGGTATCTGTAGATTGGCACAGGGGCCAGGGAGCTCACAGGGTAGGGACACAGCCTGCTAGGACCTTCCCATAGAAGCCACTCACAGGGGCTGGAGGAAGAACTCAGCAGTTAAAAGCACTCGGCACCACATAAACTGAGCATGGTGGCACAGGCCTGTAATCCCAGCACTCAGAAGGCTGAGGCAGGAGGATTGCTGTGAGTTTAAAGCCAGCCTGGGCTCCATAGTGAGTTCGGGACCAGTGGGGACTACAGAGTGAGGCCTTGTCTCAAAAAAATAAGAGAAAAAGAAGCCACTTACAGAGTGTCCACGGCCGCGTCGGTCACCGAGAGTCTGCTCTGCTCCATGATCTGCGCCACTTCACCTGGAGACAGCAGAAGGCGTGATGAAAGGAGCACTGAGGCGGCCGCCGGCAGCCCCGCTTTGCCCCCAGGCATGAGGCATGCCAGGCCGGGACACCCCCGGTGAGCCTCCACACCGGGCCCTGTGAGCCCGTCAAGAGCAGAGCAGTGCAGACAGCGGAGAGCAACTGCGAGACATACACTGAGTCCTCCTTCAGCCCTGTAATTTCAGCACTCTGAAGGTGGGGCGGGGGGAATGCTGAGTTCAAGGTCAGCCGGGGCTAGCTAGTGAGTTCACAAGCAATGGGGACTGCAGAATGAGATCCTGTCTACCTCCCCAGAGAGCTGGGGGTACGGGTCAGTGTGAAGGCCTTGGGCTCTATTCCTATGCATGCCAAACACACAACCCCACCAACCCAGCTCTTTGTACTTCCTTCTACACGAGGCTTCCAGAGAAAAACCCACGGAAAGAGTCCCCCCAAAAGGATGAGGCATTGGCATGTCCTCACGGCAGCAAGGAGAGAAGTCACCTACACGAGCAGCTGGCCCTCCACCCTGGGCTCCACCCTGCCAGCCTTTCACCTGCTCCCCTCACATGGTCTGCTTGGGCTTCTTCTTCCGCCTGGGTCCCACTGTTCTGGGACAGGCTTTCTTTTTTCCCATGATACTGGCATGGAGGCCAGGGCTTCACCCTGAGCTGTATCCCCAGCTCATTCTTAGTTTTGATTTTGAGATGGGCTCTCGATAAGTTACTAAGTGGCCCGTGTGGGCTCCACCTGTGACCCTCCTGCCTCGGCCTGAGGCAGCGCTAGGACAATGGGGTGTGCTGCTGCACGCGGGTTGCCCTCTGTTCCCACAGACACAACCTGATGGAGGGAGGCCCGACGTGACACTGACGAGTGCTGCCCAGATGCTGGCTGCCGGAGCCTTACAGAAACAGGTATTCTTTCTCTTCTACCCTGACTGCACAGGCTTCTCGTGCCCTGTTGGTGACACAGAACACCTGGAACCTCGCGATTTTCCCCACCCATGAGCTGTGAGGTAACAGGTGACACTGCCTGAGTCATTTCCCCCGGAGATCTGTCCCTTCTGGAGGCAGGGAGAAGCCAGCATCCTTCCTCTCACTGGGACCCCAGAACCTTCAGTGGTCAGTGCCGAGCTGGCCCCTGCAGTGTCCAGGCCCAACCCACCACCTCTCACCTGAGGTCAGCACACAGTCAGTGGCCCTGGCACCACACAGGGCAGTGGAGAAGACCTCGCGCAGGGCCTCTAGCTTCTTGTCATAGCAAGGGGCCACGATGACATGGAAAATCTTCTCTGGAGGCAGGTTCTGTGGAGAAGGGCACTCTGTCAAGGGTGGGAACAGGATGCTCTCCCGGGGCTACCCCTACCCTCGGGGTGGCAGCCATGGAGTCCACGCCTGTACTCTACCAAATTCCAGAGTAGGAGCCACTAGGGTCCCTGGCATCCAATAGCCCAAGGACCCACTGGGAAGAACCAGGACACTTGGGTCCCATTCCCCCATCCTGTGAAAACAGGGCTGAGCAGGAAGGGGCAGCGTGTGCATCGGTCCCTGCACAGCTTCCAGATGTACCACCTTTGTAGGCCAGCCCTCTCTGCTGAGGGGGAAAATGGCACCTAGTACCCCTGCAGTGAGGTCTAGGGGCACCGGCCTGCAAAGGGCAGGGCAGAGTCCACAGGAAACAATAGCCTGTCTGGAGATCTGGTGAGGAGCACCCTCACATCCGCCAGGTGCAGGCATCCTAGCAGCACCTGTACGAGGCTCAGGAGACATACATAATGGGACTGAGAAACCTTGGGGGTAAAAGAAAGTCCCGTTTCCCCCCCAAACCAGCCCCTCCCACAATACACTTAAAATGTGCCAACTGTCAACAAAACAAACAAAAAGATCTCCCCCAAAGTGAAAACAAAACAAGAGATGGCATGGTGGCACACACCTGTGACCCCAGCACTCAAGAGGCAGAGACAAGAGGATGCCCATGAGTTGAATACAAGCCTGGGCTACAGAATGAGTCAGGGAGCAGCTCTAGAACTACAGAACGAGACCCTGTTTCAAATTTAAAAGGGGGGGGGGTGTGGAGGAATAGCTCAGTGGATAAAGTGCCTGCCTAGCAAGCTCCAGGCCCTGAGTTCCAATTCCCCAGCACCACATAAGCCAGGTATGTACGGTGCTGTGTGTCCATAACCCTAGCACCCACTGGGCTACGTAGTGAGTTCAGGGCCATCTGCATTACAGAGAGAGACCCTGTCTCAAAAAAACAAAAAAGCCCCAATTGCATTGACATTAGGAACAAAGTAGGAATGGAAACATTCCCCGTGGGGTAGAAAAATAGGGCTGTTGGGTACTATGGCTTCAAGTGTGAAGAAGAACCCTGCTTATGCTGTCTCCACAGTCACCATGGGGCCCACACATGTCCCCTGGAGGAGGGAGGATGAACAGTGCATGTGGAAGCTGCAGTCGGGAGGGAGGGAGGTGTGGAGGGGCATGCAGGAGCCCTAGGCTGGGGACACAGCACATCCTGCAGCCATGGGAAAGACCAGGCGAGAATCTCACAGCAGCAGCTAAGGGAGGGACTGGGGAGGACAGAGCTGCCACCAGGCACAGGTTGGGGGGGCGCCCCTAGGGGCTATCTCTGAAGCAGGTGTGATATCTGCACATGCGGGGGTGCCGGCCTCCCCTCAGCAGGGTGGCCAGGGCTCTAGCTTGGGTCCCCAAGGAGCAAGAGCCAGCAGGGCAAAGGTGACAAGAGGAGCTGAGACAGACACTGGTGAGCACGCAGGCTCCTGTCCCAGAGCTCACTGGGGCGCAGGGCTGTGGCCATCTTCTGACGTATGCGCAAGCATGCAGCCTGCTAAGTAAGGGTCAGCTTACCTGCTGTTTGGCGAAGTAATCCTTCACCAGGGAGCCCATGACCTGCTGGGGGGACTTGGCAGTGCACAGGTGGGGGGTGACAGGGTGGCCCAGCACCCGCTCTGCATAGCGGACCCAGCCTGTGGGGAGAACAAGGCCGTGGGTCAGCTCTGCCCCCATCCGCTGGGACTCTCAGCTTTAGGCACCGCCAGAAGCTCACAACAGCTTGTTCCCATGCAGTGTTCTCTCAGTGGTGCAGACCAACAGTCCTGGGAATCCCCAGGACTTGGGGAACTAGAAGGTGGGTACCCCCTGCAGGCCCCTGAAGGGAGAGCACCAGCTAAGAGATTCCTAGGAGTTAGGGCAGCAGAGTAACCAGCAAGTCAGCACTGCAAAATCCCCAATGGCGGCAGAGTTCCCACAGCCACAAGCTTATGTCCACAGCTCATCTGCCAAACACGATTCCAGCAGCTGCCTGCTTTTAAACCAGCACATTCTAAGACCTTTATACCCCTAAAACTATCACTAGGAATGCATGCACTTTGCTGCCTACAGACACTGGGTGTACACGCCCAGCGGAGGGCTGGCAGCCAGGGAGCCCACCTGGAAAACTGCTAGGCCCGGTCAGGGGCACGAGTACACACTCACCTGCTCTGTGCCCTCCTTCCCGCCCTGCACACAGGAGGGCAAAGCCCGCATCAGGTGGACCTGCTGCCCTGCATGGAGCCACCACAGTAAGCACACGGGGGCTCTCAGGGGCAGCCTCAGGCAAGGTGAGGTGAGTCAGTGGGGAGGCATGTGCTAGTCCCCAGGGTGGGCTCCCAGCCAGTGGCTGAGCAGCTAGCAGGGTAGACTGACAGTCAGCACAACGCCAGCTCCTCAAGGTCCTAAGCCCACCCCCCCCCCCACCCCGTGAGGCTCACCCCAGCAGATATGCTAGGTTCTCCAACACACACACATGCACGCGCGCACGCACGCACGCAGACGCACAACACCCACCCACCCACCCATTCATGTTGAATTTCAGTCTCCACTCTGAGATACAAGGGGCAGAAACTTTACTTACCCCACAGTGAGGTTTGGAAATGATAAGGGCTAGGGGGGCCACAGGGTGGGGTCCACAGGGAGAGAGGTATCAGCAGAGCTAGGGTATCCTGCCCAGCCACATGATGGCCAACGCTGCCCACGACTCTGAGAAGTCCCCCCCCCCCAACAAGAAGGAAGCATGACCCATGCATTGGTGCGGCCTCGCACTGCCCTCCCAGCCTCCGGAACTGTGCACCAAACGACCCTTGACTGTCTCTACATCAGTCTGCACTGTTCAGCTACTGCAACAGAAAAACTCAGGCGCCTCTATACCAAAATTTGAGTGGACTAGCTAGATGTGGCAGTACATGCCTGTCACCCCAGTACTCTGGGAGACTGAGGCGGGATTGCAAGTTCAAGCCCCGCCGGGATAATATAATGATGTAGGGAAACCCTCAAAGTGAAAAGTAAAAATTATTTTTAAAAAAAGGCCAGGGACACAGCTCAAAATGAAGGCCTTAGGTTTGCCCTCAGAATCCTCCACCCTCATGTCTCAGAACCTTCAGACATATACGTATGAACATAAAACATTAAGCACTTAAGCCTGAGCTTAGAAGCAGAGTGCCCGCCTCATATATGCCAGCCCTGGGTCGACACAGCTTTGTGAAACACAACCGCCCTACCATCCAGCTGACAGGGCACCCCAAATCACCCAGTGAGCAGACCAGTGGGCAGCTCAACACGCACAACTGGCTGGGGTCGGGGCGCTCACCGGGACAGGCGGAGGTGAGCATGGGCAGAGAGCGCTGCTCCTCGCTGTGCTCCTGGTAGCGCCGCACGAACTCCTTCTGACTCTCCAGGATGCTGAAATCCGCTGCGATCGTCGTGTCAAACACATAGTGCACCCCTGTGGGCGGAGGGCGCAGGGTCTCCACCCGGACCGGATCCTCACAGACAAGACCAGCTCTTTCTGTGTGGTCCTGGGGACAGAACCAAGCTACGTCCCGGCCCTCTGTATTCTGATTTTGGGGCAGGTTTCCGCTAACTCACCCAAGCAAAGCTTCAACTCACCATCCCCCTGCCTGTGTGCTGGGATCACAGTCCCGTGCAACCTGACCCAGCTCGAAGTCTGATGATTCTGTGTGTGCGCGTGCTCCAGCTCAGGCGCGCTTTCTTGCTCTATGGCACTAAGCTCCATCTCCGGCCCATTTTTCATTTTTTACTTTTGGAGACAGGGTCTCGCTCTGTAGTCTAGGCTGCTCCTTAATTCACTATGTAGTCTAGGCTGACCTTGAACTTACAGCAATCTTCCTGTCTTGGCCTCCTAAGCACTGGAATTACAGGTGTGTACCACTACTGTGGTTTGGATCTGGAATGTTCCCCAAGCCTCATGTATCTGGATGTTATGAACCGTCTTTGGAACCATGTGCTGTTGCGAGATTGGGGTCTGGCCTGGAAGGGCGGATTATGAGGCGTGTGGTGGGGATTTACCCCATCTTCCACACCTGGAGGGATAGAGCACTGAGGCTGGACCCAGAAGGGGCAGATCACTGGGATGAGACCTGAAAGTGTATATACATATGCTGCTGCCTTCCTCTAGGAGGAGACTGGACTTGACAGGACTTGGCTTCCTGTCTGTGATGTCGTAAAGAGCTGTCTCCACTCTGCCTCTGCCAGGCTGGCGATACAGCTCAGTGGCAGAGCACTTGCCTGGCACGCTCAAGGCCCTGGGTTCAATCCCTAGTTCCAAACCTAAAAAACAAGTCCCTCCAAGAAAAAAAAAAAAAACAAATCAAAAAATAAAGAAGAAAAACACTCTGCCTCTGCCATGTACTTCCACTGTCACCGCTGCCTCTTAGAGGACTGTGACCTCTGGAACTGTGAGCCAAAATGCACCATTCCATGTTCTTGCTAAGCTGCCCAGGCTGGGCTCAACTAATGACCCTTCCACCTCACCCTCCCAGGGTGCTGGGATGCCAGGCCTGCTCCCTTGCTTCGGGCTGACGCCCTCTACTATTCGTATGAAGCATGCACCTGCCCCTTGCTGCTCTGCTCAGCGAAGTGCCTGGGAACTGGAGACTGACCATTTCCAGGGTGATGTTTATTAACCAACAACTTCTGTGAGCCGAGGGCCATGCAGGGCTGCCTTGCCCTCTCTACAGTGGCCCCAGGTGGTCCCTTCTTGCTCCACAGGAGCCAGCTCTCAATGTAACAAAAACCCACTGGAACATGTGACGGTGTAAGCGACACCTGCTGCCATCAGTCAGATGAGGTTTTGTGACTCTCAAGTCAGGGTCTCCTTATTTTCCATGAGACTTCTGAAGGTTCTTACCTCTCCTGCCCTTGAAAACTGAACTCTGAAGATAAAACGGGCTCTGAAGGACCTCTGGTTATAAATCCACACCATTACCAACAGGTAACTCACCAAGACTTTTGAGAAAGCCACAGAGTCTTCTGGATGCATCAGTGACACTGAGGTTGAATTTAGCAGCAAAATAAGGCAGAGACTGAGGACACACAGACACGACCAGCACTCTGTGCTTTGAGGTATCACATTTCTGAAGGGAAAAATGGAAAGCAAGGTCAGATGTGCACTGACAAGTGAATTAAAAAAAAATGAGGCAGGCCCAGGGGTGCAGGCCTGTGATCCTAGCACCCTGGGAGGTCGAGACAGAAAGATTGACAGAAAGGTCGCAAGTGTAAGCCCCGCCCAGGCAACGCAGCAAGATCCTGCCTCAAAACCAAAAATAAAATAGCACAATAGTTAGAGCACTTGTCTAACAGATGCAAGGACCCAACTTCCCCCAGCACCACATAAGCTGGGTGTGGTGGCGCACACCTGTAATCCCAGCACTTGAGAGGCTGAGGCAGGAGGATTGCCAGGAGTCCAAGACTAGCCTGGGCTACTGATCAAGAACCTGTCTCAAAAAAATTAAAATTAAAAATTTTTTGTTTGGAAGATTTAAGTATATAGACCTAAGGGTCTTTATCATGCTTCCCCTTGGTACTAAGGATTGAACCCAGGGCCTTTGCACTGAACTGCATCACCACTCCTTTCTTTTCCTTTTTTTTTCTTTTTTTTTTTTTGCAATACAAGGTCTAAGTTGCTAAACTGCTTAAGCTGAGCTCCCACCTGTGACCCTCCGGCCTCAGCCTCTCAGAATGCTGGGATTACAGGCCTGTACCACTGAACCCAGTGAGAATCTTTTTTGAGACAAGGTCTTGTTTTATAGTCCAGGCTGGTCCTGAATTTACTGTAGAGCCCAGGCTAGCCTCAAACTCAGGGTAATCCTCCTGCCTCAGCTTCCCAAGTACTGGGATTATAGGTGTGTGCCACCATATCTGGGTAACTTTTATGTGGTGCTGAGGAATCCAACCCAGGGCACTGTACGTGATAGATAAGCATTCTAACCACTGAGCTAAGTCCCCAGCCTCATACACCTATTTCTTAAATTCTAGTTCCAAACAAAAATGTTGACAGATGTATGTGAAAGCCCTGGGCTCTGTCCCAAGTCCTACAAAAAAAAAAAAAAAAAAAAGGTGGCTTGCTCAAAAAATCATCAACTCAACTGGTGAGTGGTAGACACAGTGAAGGCACCCGGCTCTCTTTGGCATGGCGACTCAGGGAGCCAACTACTTCCGAAGTCCCCTCCCGCGCCTAGGAGGCTTCGGTGCACAGCTGTGCAGTGAGGGCGGGGCCAGGGCAGTGGGACCCCAAGACCCCCGCGACAGGGTGTATCCTCCTAGTAGGACTTCCCCGTTAGGCTGTCCCACCGAAAGACAGCAATACCTGGTAGTTCTGGGTAAAAGGATGTGGGAAATGTGGGGCCACACTTCCTTGAATCCCCAGATGGCTCTGTGTTCTCTGTGTTCCTGAGAACACATGCCTGGGTCTCAGGAGAGGCTACAGTGACCCAAGCCAGTCTCCGGCCGAGCTGGGCAGAGGTCTCCCCACACCAAAGAACACAGATGGACGGTGCCAGCTGCCACCAATGGCCTGAGGGTAGGTGGAGAGGAATCACTCTATGGGAGACAGTGGGGACGTGGGTGTGACGGCCCAGCACAGGTTCCCCGGCACAGGAACAGGCCTCGCCCTGCCAAGTATCCACCTCCCCAGGCTGGTCCATACTCATCCTCAGGGTATGTCCCAGACACCACACCTTATTAAGGTTCAGGATACGAAAGAATTCCTTGGCATTCTGCTGGGAAAGCTGGGCTCCTTCCTCAGTGGTCACACAGCTGTCACATGCCAGGCAGTCGCTCAGAAATATCTTGGCATCAGCTAACTTGTGGAATTCTCCCTTCTGAGAAAGAAAAGAACATGGGCATTAGCATGTGCTTCAGGACAGGCAGCAGCCCAGCACAACCATATCTCATACTCTCACACAAAGCAGAGGACCAGAGCAAGGGCTGCAGCAGACAGGCTGAACATGGGGCCACACCAGGGGCAGCTCCGGGAGGGGGCCGACGCAGATCTCAGCGCACTGCCCGCAAATCCAGGGAGCCAGGCAGGTGAAATTAAGGGCAGAACCAGGCCCAGCCTCCCAGCCCTGTCCTGGCAGTAAGGGCAGTCTGCACGTGGGCAGCACGGCCACCTCTTCCTGCATGCCCTGCTCTCGGGTCCTGAGGTGTGGCCTCTGGGCCCCTCCCGGGCCTCCTACCTTGTCAACCTCCGTGCTTACCTCACTCCACAGCTCTCTGTGGTCTCTGGCTCTCAACCTGGGTGTCGACTACGGAGAACCTACCGCAAGAGTCTGGGCCTGCCCTCCTCAGTGACTTTCCACCTGGACGCTACACACCAGGGCCTCATTCTCCTCGGCCACACTGTCTCTCCTGCCTCACTGACCCACAGTCCTCAGAGGACATGGAGCACTGAGTAGCCCTTGTCTCCTTCGCCCTCCCACAGCCCTGCTTAGAGCTCATGTCCAGCCACACTGGCCCGGGTGTCCCTGAAACTGTGTAGAAGCTTCCTACTCATTCTTCAACTAACCCTGCAAAGAGGAAATCCTGACAGTTTCACCGCACTGACAGCCACAAAGCTGTGGGCCTTCCCTCCTCTGCTCAGAAAGCTACATATACAGAAAGTGCTCGGTAAGTGCAGGGGCAAACACGAGCCTGAGACCAAAAGAGTCATTCCGGCCACTTAAGACGCCTAAATCTATGCAGTTCTTTTTTTTTTTTTTCTTTTGAGACAGGGTCTCACTTTATAGCCAAGACTGGCCCTAAGCTTAAGGCAATTCTCCTACCTTAGCCTCTCAAGCACTGGGATTACAGGTGTGCACCACCATGCCACCCAGCTTATATGGTACTGGGGAATCAAACTCAACATCTGCATTTACAAGGCAAGTTCTTTAACTGCTGTGCCATTCCTATGGCCCCTATGCAGTTCTTTTTATTCTTTAAGACTTTTTTTTTTGAGACAACATTTCGCTCTGTAGCCCAGGCTGGTCCTGAACTCAATTATGGAGCCCAGGCTGTGGACTTACATCAATCCACCTGCCTCAGCCTCGCTGCTTCAACCTCCCAGTGCTGGGATTACAGGCATGTGACACCACACCCGGCTTGTGGTGCCGGGGAATGGAACTTGGGTACTTAGGAACTTGGGTACTTAGTACTTGACTTAGCGCTTTAACTGCTGAGCCATTCCTCCAACCCCTGAAGTTCCTTCTTTAAAAGATAGTTTAAAGCCAGGTGTCGTGGCATACACATGTACTCCCAGCATTCAAGAGGCTGAGGCAGGAGGATTGTTGTGAGCTGACGGTCAGCTTGGGCTCCACAGTGAGTTCAGGACCAGCCTGGATTATTTATAGTTGAGACCCCATCTCAAACAACCCCCCCCCAAAAAAAAACCCCACCACCCTAGGATTTATTAAGAAATAGTGGTTCAGGCTCAAAGGGGCATAGGCTTGTCTCCCTGGCTTTCTCCCCAGACTGCGACCAAAGTGCCAGGGTAGCTGCCCATCATGGAGCCTTGTCTCCTATAGATGCCAATTCAGGTCTGCATGGGGTCTAGGAGCTGGCACCTGATGCCTCGAGTCCTGTGGGCATGCAAGTCCTGGTCCTGCAGAAAACAGCATCACGGGTCCCACAACCAGCAGGGGCCCACTCATGTTGCAGTGCTGGGATGACATGCACACGCCACCATGCCCAGCTATTTATTATGTGGGGCCCGTGCTTCCCAGGCTGGTGCTCAGTGTCTGGGACTAGCACCCGTCCACCCTACTCTCCTTCCTTCCTTCCTCTGGCCAGAGCAGCTGCCAGCCCTGCTACCTTGGCTTCCAGTGCCCCTGCTCTAAACCCGCAGTGGTCCTACAGGGCCCAGGCCAACTCCCCCAGCCTACATCTCCTGTTTCTGTCATCTACTCTCACACATCCCCAAGGCTTTCCCCGCCCACAGAATCCCCTCATCTCCCCACTGCGCCTTGGACCCGATCAAACACCCTCCCAAGCCCCCACTTGATCCTCTCTGATGTCCAGGCCATCCACAACTCTACCGCTCCTCACGCTGAGCCAAGGGTGCCGGCCTGGGCTGCACATACTCTCATCTTACCCCCCCAGTCAGGGAGGGCAGTGACCCAACTTCCAGAACATGATCAGGGCCACCCATGTGGAGATCCCTGCCCAAGATGATATAAGCAGAGGGCGAGGGGAGGCCCCACCCAGAGAGCAGCTGCTGCGGAGGACAGGCCCCACTGCCTCGCTCCTGCCTAAGGGCCAGCACTCACCTCAGGCCCCACTGCTTCCTGAGTCTGGGTCTCTACCGTAAGGGTACAAAGGGTAACCAGATAAGTCGGACTAGCTATTATGACCACTGGTGGCCCAGGCTAGTAGTGCCAGAGCTCTGGGAGGCTGAGGCAGGAGGATCACAAGTTTGAACCCAGCTTGGGCAACTTAGCAAGACTCTGTCTCCAAACCAAAAATAAAAGAAAGGTTGGGAATGTGGCTCAGTGTAAAGGCTCTAGATTCAATTCCAATACCAAAAAAATCAAGCAAACAAAAAAATGGGCTGATATGGAGATGTAGCTCATTCAACATGAAAGCCCTAGGCTTGATCCCCAGTGGTACTAAAAACAAAAAACAAAAAGATCACTAAACTTGGTAAAATGTGTCACCTGCTTCTTCCACGGTGCTATTTCTCTCCTTATAACCAGTGCCAGTATTCACTTTCTTTTTGGAGACTGGGGTCTCTCACACAGAACTAACATTCCTCCCACTCCCGCAGGCCCAGTACCTGGTATCTGAACATAGGACTTGCAAACTGACCTACTTTTTTTTTGAGACAGGGTCTCACTCTATAGCCTGGGTCGGTCTTGAACTCACTATGGAGCCCAGACCAGCACTGGACTCACAGCAACCCTCCTGCCTCAGTCTCCAGAGTGCTGGGATTACAGGCGTGCGCCACCGCACCCAGCTTACATGGTGCTGGGGAGTCAAACTCAGGTACTAGCAAGCGCTTTAACCACAGAGCCATTCCTTCAGCCCCTGACCTACATTTTTGATTTTGAGGCAGTTTCATTTACTAAGTTGTTCAGGCTGGGTGCCAACTCGCAATCCTTCTGCTTCAGCAGCCCAGCGTGACGGGGTTATAGATTACCTGCCACTACACCCAGTAGCAACGCTGGCCTCTGCAAACCCAAGTCCTACAGTCCATCCCCCAGCACCACATAAACCGGGCGTGATGGCACAGGCCTGTTATCCCAGCACTTGGGAGGCTGAAGCAGGAGGATTGCTGTGAGGTCAAGGCCAGCCTGAGCTACACAGAGTGAACTCAGGACCTGCCTGGGCTACACGGCGACCCTGCCTCAGAAGACACCATCATTTTTTGTTGCTGTTGTTGCTCCTAACAGTTTCAGTTCAGTGTGCCTAGGAAAGCGGCAAGCGGTGGGCACTGATGGCGTGGCACTCGTCTGTTTCCTTGCACTGAGATGTGCAGAGTGGTAACTCCTCAGACAGCAAGTCACTGATGTCAGGCTGACGCGGGACCCAGAAATCACTTGCCTCTCCATTCTCCTGGGCCGGACTTGGTGCTGCAGCAGACACATTCTCTTGGTCATCAGTTTTTGTCTTTTTACTACATTCCTGGAAAAGACAAGAGAACACTGTGAAAGAACCTTTAGGACTGAAGAAACAGCACAGCAGTCACTGCCCTTACCTAAAAGGCACAAGGCCCTGAGTCTGATTCCCAAGCACCACATAAGCCTGTAATAACACCTCAGGAGGCTGAGGCAGGAGTACTGATGTGAGCTCAAGTCCACACAGTGAGCTCAGGACCGGCCCGAGTGACACCCAGTCTCAAAAAAAAATAAAAACCCTTTAACCTAATTCTCCCCACCAAAGCAACACATATCCTACCCAGTCAGTCAACCTCAGTAGAGAAACCATTTCTGCACAAATGAAAGCATGAGGCTGCATGTATGCAGGGACCACTCCACCTGTTCTGTTCGAAGTAACTAAAAAGTAGGAGCGACAGGTGCAGCCCACACCTGTAACCCCAGAACTCCGAGCGCATGAGATGGGCACCAAGTGGGAGCCCAGCCTAGGGAACCTGGTTAACACTTAGTGTACACCTGTCTCCAAGGGGGAAAGAAAGTCCCGGGATCGAGCAAGGTGAGAAGCTCCAAAACAACCCAACCAGCCGTGATGCAGGCTTCCCGATAAGCTAACGAGACTGAGCCGGACACGGGGGCACCTGGAACACAACACGGCTAGGAAAGAACACGCAGAACTACTGAAAATGCTCCCAACGGGCACGTTGTAGCCAAGTGTCACGGCACAGGCCTGCGATCCCAGCCCTCCAGAGGCTGGGGAAGAAGGATCAGAAAATCGGGACCAGCTTCGGCAATTCTGTAAGCTTAGTGAGGTCCTAACTCGATTAAAAACAAAAAAGAGGGGCTACGGACATAGTACCGCGTCAAGGCCGCGGGCCCAATTCCCAGTACGCCCCCGCCCCGAACCGCCTGCGGCGCAGCACCTGCGCTCGCTCGCTCTGATCCTCGCAGCAGCGAAAGCCCGGTCGGGCCGCCGCGCGTCACCGGCCCCCGGGCGGAGCGCAGGGAGTCGGCCCGCGCCGGCCTGTCCCGGTAGCTGTCACGGACACCGGGACGGCGCGACGCCCCCAAAGTGCGAGTAACGCCCAACGTGCTTCCGTGGGCCGCATCCACGACGGGCGCGCGGGACAGGGCCACACGGGAGGCTGAGGCGGGAGGACTGCTGACCAGACGGCGACCCGGGTGCGAGCCCGGCGGCCGCCCCCGCCACCAGCCCCCCGGCCCCGCCGCCCCGCTCCGCCCGCGCCCGCCCGCGCCCGCCCGCGCCCGCCCGCGCCGCGGCCCACCTTCCGTGTGCAGCGCTCGCACTTCATCTGCGCGGCGCGCGGAACGCACGGCCAGGCCAGGGAGCACCGGAGGCCGACGGCCTCCCGCCCGCGGCTCTTTGTCGCCTCCGCTCCGCGCAGCCCCACCCCCACGGCTGCGCTCAGCCAATGAGGGCGCCGGGACGGAGGCAGCCACGCCCCAGACCGCCGAGGCGCGTGCGGAGGTTACCGAGGCCGTCCCGCCGCGGATGGGTCCTCGCGGCCGGGCCGCGCGCCGCGTGAAAGAGAGCGGTAGGCCCGGAGCCGGCCCGGCACCCGACGGAGGCCGAATTGGGCAGTGCCGGGCTTCCGGTCTGCCGCCCGGAGTCCGGCGCTGACTCCCTCAGCTCGGAGTCTAGCGCTCCACTCCCGGCCCCGGCCCTCGGGGGCGGGGCCGTCGCGGGCACCGCCCCCGGCCACCGCCATGGCCAACCCTCAGCGTGTCACGTAGGTCCGCCGGGTCGTGGTGCGCCTGCGCGGAGCGCCTGGCTCGCGGACGCCGAGTCCCGCCTGTCCCTGGGTAGATAGAAGAGGGCCTTGGAGCTGGAGGGGAACCGGCCCCTAATTTCCCTGGGTTCTTGTGCTGGTGATGAAACTATACAATCAGGATGGGCCTGGTGGCGCAGGCCCCTGTAATCACAGAACCAGGAGGCTGAGGCAGGAGGATTGCTCTGAATCTGAGAAAAAAATTGAGTCAAGCCACATAAATGGCCTCACGGAAGGATAGGTGGAGTTTATTGTAGGATTGTCATTCTACCATAGAAATGAGATAGAATACGTGAGAAATCAGGAGAAAACCAGCATAAAAAATGTAAAAATGGTGGGCATAGTGGCGCATACCCGTCGTCCCAGCACTTGAGCAGGTGAGGCAGGAGGATTGCCGCGTGTCTCAGGCAGCGAGGGGCTACAGCCTGAGCTATACAGGGAGACCCTGTCTCAAAAAAAAAAAAAAAAAAAACAGTAACAAAGTAAGACTGTGGAGAGGGAAAGGAGGTATGGGGGTTGGAGGGAATGGGACGGGAAAAGGGAAGTAAAACCTATCAAGATGAAATACGTCTCAAAAAAAAAAAAAAAGTTGGCCAAGGGATATAGTTTGTGGGCCCTGGGCTTAAACCTCGGTACCACAGAAAAATAATAAAATAATAAAAATAGGTAGAAAGCAGACAAAAAGAATCATAACCCAGGCTTGTCCTAAACTCACAATGGAGCCTAAGCTGGCTTTGGACTCACAGCAATCCTCCTGCCTCAGCCTCCCAAGTGCTGGGATTACAGGCGTGTAGCATGATGCCCAGCTTGTGGGGTGCTGGGGAATCGAATTCAGGTACTTAGCACTTGACTTAGGGCTTGCTAGGCAAGTGCTCTAACCGCTGAGCCGTTCTTCCAGCCCTAAAAATGTACTATTAAGAAGACTAATTCAGGAACAAAGTCACAGAAAGGTGTCGGCTTTTTCTCCTAGCCCATCATGCCCAAAATCCCTTAAAGATACGTTAAGTCCACAAATGAACTTAGGTGAAAAATAAAAGTCAGGAACCTAACTTGAAGCCTTATCAGGGAACTCAAAGAATGTTTGTAGGCAAAGTATCGTAGCTCAGCACCTTACTAGGTGGAACAATAGAGAACGAACCATTATTTTCTTTTTAACCTGTGGTTTTGGAACCAAATTCCAAACTCTAGAGATCCCCAGATTCCAGATTTTCACACACCCTGCCCTCAAAGAAAAGATGTATGTCCAGCTCCAGCTTTAATGCACCTCCCTCGCCATCTCTGGAGGGCCTGGCTCTGTCGGTGTGCTTGTGGGGTTTTGCCGTGCGTGTGCCTCTCCATCCACCGCGTGAGGGCCTGCTGTCTGCAGGTGTACTGGGGAGCATCTTGGGTCTCACCGCCTCGGCTACTGAGCTTCCCGTCTTCCAGTGCGTAAATATCTGCCTAATAAATCTTTCCTGAGCCTCACACTGCGTAGTCCTGAAAATACTTTTTTTATGCGATTCCAGTCAGCAGACCTCTCCCGTGGGCAGGCCGGGTCTAGGATGCCAGGCCAGTTTGGAGACCTCATGCGTCCTGGCCCGTGAGAGACGGTGTGCCTCGTGGGCGGCACAGGGAAAGGGTCTGCAGGAGGTGGGAAACTGGGTACATTTTTGCGCAGATACAGGTTAGTCCTGGAATCCTGGTGATGGTAGGAGAGCAGGTTAGCCCAAATGGGCAGGGTTGAGATGGGGCGTTCCAGCGGCCTTGGATCAGAGGTGGAGTCTAGGACCCAGTCAAGGCCCCAGTCAAGGCCACTGTGACCCCTGCGGGCAATAACAAGGGAGAAGTAGCTGAGACAGGCAGTTTATCCAAACCCTCACCCGCCTTGTAGACACCCCAAGGTAATTAGCAGGCTTGCTTTGTTCCACCACCCCCACCACCAGAGGCCGCTGGAAAAGCTCTGGAAAAGGCTGTAGTCCTTCACCCTCGGGACCCGCCCTCCAGAACCCCTCTCGGCCTCCCCAGAGCTTTACTTTCTCAATAAACCTCTTCTTGCTTTAAATCTTCCATGAGCTCTGACTGACTTTTTTTTTTTTTTTGGCAGGGTCTCGCTCAGTAGCCCAGGTTGGCCCTGAACTCGCTATGGAACCCAGGCTGGCCTTGAACTCACTGCAATCCTCCTGTCTCAGCCTCCCAAGTGCTGGGATCACAGGCCTGCACCACCACGCCCGGCTTCAGCCCTGATATTCTTGACCATGTCAAGAGTTCCTGAACCCACACACTAGGCAACAGCAGTGGTGATGCTGGGAATTGTTGCAATTCCCTCATCTCAAGTCTTTTTATTCCTTTAGGTGGTCCCTCAGGACCCTTAATCATATCAGAATCTAATAAGGTCCTGCCCAGTAAGTAGGGTCTCAGGTGTGGTGGCGCACGTCTGTCATCCCAGCACTCGGAGGCTGAGGCAGGAGGGTTGTGTTGAGTCCGAGGCCAGCCTGGGCTCCATAGTGAGTTCAGGACCAGCCTGGACTACAGAGCAAGACCGTTTCAGAAAAAAAAAAATTTAAAAAAAAAGTCTAAAGAGAAGGTTCCCACTCGCAGGCCTGTCATCCCAGCACTTGGGGTGGCTGAGGAAGGAACACTGAAGGTTCACACTACCGCTCTCCACCTGGCCGCTTCCCCTCCTGGCCGTCTGATGGCGCTGATGTTATGTTTATCCAGTCTCTGTATTCTGAACTTCTTGTCTGGACTCATGTCTTCTAGGATCGAGGCTATGAAGTTGTAGATAGTTTTGTGGTTTGGATCCGGAATGTCCCCCAAAAGTCTCATGCATTCGAATGTTATGGATTGTCTATGGAACCACGTGCTGTTGGGAGATTGGGGCTTAGCCTGGAGGGATCGGTGACAGGCATGTAAACTGAATTACAGGCATGTCGTAGGGGTTTACCACACCTTCCACACCTGGATCCAGGAGAGGCTGATCACTGGGAGGAGACCTGGAAAGATGTATAAGCTGCTTCCCGCCTTCCATGAAGGAATACTCTCCACTCGCCTTGACTTGGCTTCCTGTGTGTGATGTCTGAGCAGCGGACTCCACCTCCGCCTCTGCCATGTGCTTCCACTGCTGCCGGCCGCCCTCGAGTGGACTGTGACCTTCCGGGAGTTAAAGTAAACCCTTCCTGCCCTGAATTTGTGGATGTCAGGTATTGAGTCACAGCGACGAGAAAGTAACTAAGACAGCGTTGTGGTTTGAATCTGAAGTGTCACCCAAAGGCCTAATGTGCCCATGGACACTGTGTTCTGTTGGGAGGTGCGTCCAGGCTGGCACCGGTGGATGCTCGGGCGGAGACGCAGCCCAGCCCGCAGCCCCACCCTCCTCCTCCTCCTCCTCCCGGAAGTCCCTCCCTTCCTCTCCCGGAAGTCTGCACGGCCCCGCCCCAACCAGGAAGTCAGTCAGCCCTGCCCCCAGACCCGGAAGTCCGCGCGGCCCACCCTGCCTCGCGCTCCGCTGGCCGGCTCAGGGGCATCGGCTGGGTGCGCGCGTTCCGTGGGATCCCGGCCCTGCGTGCGGACGCGCCCCGCGGTTCCGCCCACTCGCGTCCGGCGGCGCGCTGTCCGCGGCTTCCCGGCCTCGGGTAAGCCTCCCGGAGCGCGGTGTCCTGCCTGGAGCGCGGCTGGCTCGGACCCGCCGGCGGGGCGCTCGGGCTCGTGTGCGCGGACGGGGCTACGCCGGCGACCAGGGGAAGGACCCTGGCCTGGCCTGGGGGTACGCAGGGTCTGACCCGCCGCTTCGCGCTGGAAGTCGGCCGGGTGTGCGTGGTGCCCGCTCCGGGCGGCCTGCAGCCCCAATCTCCGCTCCACGCAGCGTGAGCTCAGCCTTGAGGCCGCTTTCGGTTCCCCTTCTCTGTGGAGCCCTGCGCGGGCGAGAGGGGGCTCTGGGGGCTTCCGGCAGGCCGGGTGCCAGGAGCAGGAGGCTGCTGATTGCGCGAGATTTTGCACGTTTCCACGCAGGACGGGCAGCGGGCGAGGACGGCTGGACGTGAGTCCGCGCGCGCTCTGCTCTGGGCAGCCGTGAAGGGAACCAGGGGAGGCCTCGGGGAGGCCGGGGTCCCGGGACCTCAATGGCTTGCCCCAGCGGCGCGGGCTCCAGCGGTGCCTGTCTTCCCGCAGCCTCGTCCACGCGGAGTGCCGCCGCCCTCCGCTATGTACATGCAGGTGGAGGCCCGCACCAGCTCCCACCTCCACCTGAAGAGGTCTCCGGGCGTCCGGTCCTGGTCCCTGCTGGTCGGTAAGGCATGTCCCATTTCCCCGAAACGGAGAGGCTCACGATCCATGAGCCGTTTCCTCTCTTGGGTTACCCCAAGCGCAGCAGCGGTTTCTTCGCGTCCTACTGAGACTTTTGCATATAAAGCCTGTTTCGTTAACACCCGGCCTGTGCCCTCCCGCCTTGCCCCTTGCTGGGGACGGAGCCCAGGGCCACCCACGTACTGCACGAGCCCCTCACCACTGAATCGCAGCCTGGCCCCCGACTGGCCTTCCGTCCTTTTCGCTTGATCTGATGCCCTGGTCCCCGTGGGGCTGACGGCAGCCTCCGAGCCTCCGTGGGTTCGCACACCTTCCCGGCTTCCATCCCTTGTCGCTACCCGCGGGGAGGGGCCTGCGCCCTTGGGTACGGGGCTGAGGCGAGGTGCTGGCACAGCCCTCCGCAGCCTCTCTCAGCCCACCTTCCCGAGACGAGCATGGCCGCCTGCGCAGTTTGTTCTGTGCTGGGTGGCTGTGGGGTGCTGTGGGGGCGATACCTGCCTTGGGCTCCCCTGGGGGTCTCTGGGCTGCTCCAGATATGTGTGTACTTCAGTTTTCCGCAGACGTTGTGGCACGGCGGGTCTCTGCCTGCTGCGTCCCCGTGCACGGCTGTCCCTTGGGTGGAGTTAGTGCCCACCAGCCCTTGCCTTGTCTGTGAATGAAGACGGGACTCGCGGGCTTGGTAGTGATGCCTGCTTTCTCCTGCAGGCATCCTGTCGGCGGGCCTGGCTGCTGCCTACTACAGTGCAGGTAGAGGACTCGGCTTCCCTCGGCCACCCCAACTCTTGGGAAAACCCATCATTTTGGGGCAGAAAGCTCCAGCCACAGGGATGGCTGACCCCCCAACCCCCAGTCCACAGGCAGTGCCTCCTGATTATTTCCTTTTGAGACAAAGTCTCACTCTGTAGCCTAGGCTGGTCTTGAACTTACTACGGACCCAGCGTAGCCTTGGACGTGGCAGTCCTCTGCCTCAACCTCCCAAGTGCTGGGGTTACAGGTGTGTGCCACCACCCCAGCTTTATGTGGTGCTGGGGAATTGAACCCAGGGCCTTGTGCTTGCTAGGAAAGTGATTTCATTGCTGTGCTATTCCTTCAGCACCACGCCCCCCCACCCCAATCCTTTTTTTTTGAGGCAGGGTTTCACTCGGTAGACCAGGCTAGTCCTGCACTCACTACTCACTATGGAGCCCAGGCTGGCCTTGGATTCACAGCAATCCTCCTGCCTCAGCCTTCTGAGTGCTGGGATTACAGGTGTGCGCCCCATGCCCAGCTTTATGTGGTGTTGGGGAACCAAACTCGGTCTTGTGCTTGTTAGGCAAGCATTTGAACCTCTGTGCCATTCCTCCAGCCACCCCCCGCCCCCTTTTGAGACAGGGTCTCTCTCTGTAGTCCAAGATTGTCACTGTAGACAAAGCTGGCCTTGAACTCATGGCAATCCTCCTGCCTCAGACTCCTAAGTGTCGGGATTACAGGCATGCTCCCCAACGCTTGGCATATGCTGTGCTGGGGAATTCAATCTAGGGCCTTGCCACTGCTAAGCAAGCACTCTAAAGCTTATACTCCAAGCAACCATCCCCCTCCCCAACACCACCCTTGGTGTTACTCCTGCCTTAACCTCCCAGGGTGCTGGGATTCCAGGCTCCAGCCACCAGCAACACCTGCAAATCTCCAGCATTGCCTGTGTCAAAACACTGGTCGAAGCAGGCCTTGCCTCCCACCTGGCCCCAGGGCGGGACAAGGCAGGGCCCTCGTGGGCTTGTTCCTGCCCTGCAGCCAGATGTAAAACAACTGGTGAAGAGCCTGTTTCAAAGAATATTTGGACTTTTGGGGTTACAGGCAAGATGGGGCCAGGAGCCCAGCTGGTGCCTGAAGGTCCTTGCAGGACAGTCAGCTGGGCCCGGGGTTCCGCTCCTTGTCCTGTTGTCCCTCTGACCTGTGCTGGGCCTCTTATGGGCACACGTTTCTGCCCCGGCATTCATGGCTGGCCGGCGTCCCGTATCTGTCCACAGACAGCCTGGGCTGGAAGCTCTTCTACGTCACGGGTTGCCTGTTTGTGGCTGTGCAGAACCTGGAGGACTGGGAGGTAAAGTGGTGCTGGCCAAGCCCCCCACCCCCCCCCGTCCCGGAGGAATCTAGAAGCCTCTCATGGTCACTCTCACCTCTGCTTCTGAAGCTGAGGTGCAGAGAGGCGAGTCTCCCTCCCATGGCTGGTGCAGCGTCCCTGGAGTCCCTGAGGCCACTGGCCCTGGCCGCTGGCAGACTCTGGCCTGTGCCTTCTGGCTTGTGGCTTTCCTGCTATCTTACCCTGGTGCACAGAGGAGTGGCCCCTGCTCTCCCTTTCTCTTTCTCCTGTCCTTGTGCCTGGCAAGGGTCCTGGGATCACACAGTACAGGCTGGACTCGGGGGCCCAGGGAGGCTGTGTTCTGATAATCAGGAGGGCCCTCCTTGGTGCCTGCCCTGGTGTGGGTGGGGACAGTGCCCCGAGGCCTGTGTGAGGTCACTGTGCCTTGGTTTCCAGGAAGCCATCTTCAACAAGAGCACTGGCCAGGTGGTTCTGAAGACATTCAGCCTCTACAGGAAACTGCTGACTCTCCTCCGAGCCGGCCATGACCAGGGTGAGGCCTGAGTTTCTCTACTTGTCTACACCATGGCTGGGGCTCTCCAGATACACTATGGCCTGCAGGGTGGGGTGCAGGCAGGTGCCTCATCCTCACCAGGGTGGTACCTTCGGGCCTGGCTGGGGTAGAAGTGGCCAAGGCTTTTCCTCCCTGCTGTACCATGCTGGCTGTGGCTTTCAGTAGATCTTGTGGTTCCGGGTGGCCTCTCTGCACAGCAAGTGGGCGGGGGGGGGGGGGGGGCATGGATGCTGACTGGATCTCAGCAGACCCGGTGGCCCTGGGCGGCCTACCCACAGAACGGCAGGTGGGCCAGGCGAGGGTGGAGACACGCCGCTGACCTGTGCATCCCACAGTGGTCGTCCTGCTAAAGGACATCTGGGACGTGAATGTGGAGGAGGAGAAGGTCCGCTACTTCGGGAAGGGCTATGTGGTGGTGCTGCGGTTCGCAACGGGCATCTCCCACCCCCTCACTCAGAGTGCAGTCATGGGCCAGCGCAGGTAGGGCACCCTGGGCAGGGCGCGACTGTGCTGCACCCCCCTTTTTGGGCAGCTGTGGGAGAAGGCAGGTTTGCAGATGGGACCCAGGGGGAGCTGCAGGCAGGACTGCCAGTGGTTTGGGAAGCCCAGGACTGGTGCAGGAATGAGGGTGGTGTACAGTCTTGCCTGGCTACTGTGAAGCGGCACTGAGTGCTGGGTGACACCCTTTCTCCCGGTCCCAGTGACGTGGAGGCCATTGCCAAGCTGATCACCAGCTTCCTGGAACTCCACCGCCTAGAGAGCCCCTCGGAGCGGTCTCAGAGCAGCGACAGCGAGGCTGAGGTTCCTGGCAGCCAGAGCTGACCCCGGCGTGGCTGTGGGTGAGTGTTGAGCAGTGTACCTGGCCCTGGCTTCTGACCGAACCCCAGCACAGTGGCCCGTTCCAAGGTTTCAGGCAGATCCTACATGCCTGCCTATGGCTCCTGGCCAGCCTGGAGTGGCCACATGCTTCTGTCCCTTCATATTGCTGCTACTGGGCTGTGTAAAGCCATGTGGCGTCCTCCAGGGCTCAGGGTCAGCACCACCAGGTAGCAGCCCAGCTGGGGTGGGGCGGGCTGTGGGCAGTACAGCCTGAATGGACAGAGGATGCCCAGGTTTGTCCAGTGGGGCCAGGTGCAGCCTTCCTGGGCTCGCAGCCTCATGCCTGAAGGTCACCGCGTGCCCTTCCCTGTCATCCCCATTCCAGGTGGGCATCTCAGTGGTCAGGGGCTGCCCTCATGCCGACCTCACTGCTGGGAGGGCCAGGGGCCTGCTGCCTGTTTCTGGGGGCCCACTTCCCCTGCGGACACCTGCCCCACTCCAGCCTGGGCAGAGGAGGAGTCACACCTTCTGGCATCCTGCTGGCCTTGGACACTGGGAGCTGTCTGCAGAAAACTGTGTTCGAGGAGCCAGAGGTGCGGACCCGGCTCCTGGCTGCAGCTGATGCTGTGGACTGCTGGCTACATCTGCTGTGTTGATTTTCTCAAGTGGACCTGACCTCTGAGAAGTGTGACTGACGGAGGGACTGGGCAGGGCCCAGGCCAGAGCTGTGGCCTTCTGGTACCACCAGGCTGCAAACTGAGGCATGGCCCAGCAGCATAGGAGGCTGCAGTATCACCAGGACAGCTGAGGGCACCGTGAGGTCATGACCCCTGGGCAGGGCAGCTGGTGCAGCTGGCACCTGCCGGAGACCAGGACAGGTCCCCCAGCTTGCAGTGGCTGCCCCCAACCCCAAGACCTGGGCTTTTCAGCATGTTTAAGTTACCTTTTAAATGGTGGAACCCAAGATGTTTGTTTTTCCTAAGAAGAAAGATACGAAATGTGGCTTTTGCTTTCTGGCTCCAGCCTGAGGGCTTTTCTGGTGGTACTAAGGATCAAACCCAGGGCCTCTGGAATGCGAGGCAAGTGTCCCACAGGCTAATCTTGAACGTGGGATCCTCCTGCCTCAGCCTCCTGGCTGCTGGGATTACAGGCCTGGCCAAGGCGCCTTGGCTGTGGGTTCTAGACATGCTTCAGATGAGGGAAGTAGAGTCACCCTACAGTCTGTCCCCTGGGTGCTGGCTCCATGCTTCCCACAAGGCCCTCGGGCTGGGGCTCATTCCTGCCGAGGCCGAGTGAGGTCAGCCTGATCCAAGCTTTCATTCGTGGGACTTTTTGAGAGTCTCCTTTTTATTTTGCCAGACTTAATAAAGCTCCACACGCACAGTGGAAGGAGGCCCCCCGTGCCTTTTCTGCTGCATTTTCCGCGTTGATCAAGAGTCTGCCTGTGTTGTGGGGCCCACTGCATCCTGGGGCTGTGTCTGCGGGGCCCCGAGCAGTGGCCTGGCTGGAGCTGGCAGGTGGGGCTGAGGGGCTGCCGCCTCACGGAGATCCTGTAGGAGGTCCTGCAGCCGGCCCAGGCTAGGGCCCACGTTCTCCTCTAGCCACTCCTCCACGGCCTCAGCTGGGAAGGCTCGCCTCAGCGCGGCCTCCAGCGGCGGCACCAGCGCATTCCACCTGCCCAGGAGGCTGGGGCAGCAGGCCATGAGCTTTCTGGAGAACTCTCTGCCCCCAGCGTCACACTGCCCACAACCCGGGTTGCCCGCCAGACAGGACGGGAGGGAAGTGGTCCCATTCGAGCATCGGACCAGAATGATTTTTTTTATGATAGGCTGGCTCATGAACCAGGGTCACTGTCAGGCTCAGCTCAGGATTCCAGCCACAGGGCAGGAAGGTTCCTAGCCAGGGTCCCCCAGGGCAGCCGGGGCAGGGTGGATGCCAGGTGGCTTGCCCAGCACATGGTGACGCTCCCTTCCCCTCCAGGAGGGACCTGGTGAGCACAGCTGATGCGTGTGAAGCCATGGCTGGTGCCCAGTGCATGTCTGGGCTGACCCCCATGGCCACAGGCAGGGGGTAGGCAGGGCTGAGTGTTACCTGAGAGCCTCGGGCTGGATGTGCTGGACCATGACTGGGTGAATGAACTTCCGCTTCCGATGGTAGGGGCTGAACCAGCCGGCGACGTACCTGAGCAAACCAGAAGGGATGCTGGGCCAACAGGAGGAGCAGGCATGGTGCTGGGCAGCGTGAGAATCTGGTCAGTTTCGAGCGTGCACGTGTGGGTGGGTGGAACCGGTGGTGGAACCGAAGGCCTTCAGGCGGAGCTACAGTCCCAGCCCTTTATTTTTAATTTTGGGACACACTCGACTTCAACTTAGGATCCTCCTGCTTTGGAATGCTGGGATTACAGGTGTGACTACAATACCGGCCTCCCCCTCCCCTTTTTTTAAGTAAGTTTTTGAGAAAGAGTTTCATTATGTAGTTAAGGCAACCTAGGCTGCATTCACCTGCCCCTTCTCAACCTGGATGCTGGGATTTTGAGAGTGCTGCTGTGCCCTTCTTACCCGGAGAACAGGAGGACTGCAAATTTGAACAAAGCCTGGCTACATAGTGAGTCTTGTCTCAAAACAAAAGCAAGGGGCTGGAGGAATAGCTCGCTTGTTAAGCTCTTGCCTAGCAAGCTCAAGGCCCTGGGTTCAGTTCCCCAACGCCACGTAAACCAGGTGTGGTAGTATCCGCGTGTAATCTCAGCACTCAAGGCTGAAGCAGGAGGATTGTAGTGAGTTGGAGGCCAACCCGGGCCACACAGTGAGTTCAGGAACAATGTGGACTACAGAGTGAGACCCGTCTCAAATAAATAAAAGCAAAACTAAGACAGGCTGTACCAGGCCTGGGCCACTTACCTGTTCCCCTCCAGCAGTGCATCCACGGAACTGCGCAGGTAGAGACTGACTTGCGTGACCAGGGCGTGAATGTCGCTGCCAGGAAAGGAGCCAGCCCTCCTGCTGCAAGAAGAGCCAGGGCGAGCTAGCTTGGGGTCCGCAGGGCAGGGCAGGGCAGGGCAGGGCAGGGCAGGGCTGGGCGGGCCGGGGCGGGGCCGGGGCTGCCGCGGTTACCTGGAAACCTCTGTCACCTCCAGGCTGGGAACTCCCAGGAAAGCCTGCACTCTGGATTGAACATCCTCAGCAAAGCCTCCTGAAACCAAGCAGGGCAGGAGGGGTGGAGCGGCCTCTGGAGCAGCGTGGCCTGGCTTGGCCAGCCCTGCAGGGGGACTCCAAGGAGACCCTGGGGTGAGCAAGCCCTGCGCTTCTCCCTGAGCACGTATACGACGTGACGGCGCGGTCCTGTATCGGCACTTTGAGAGGCTGAGGCAGCAGGATCTAAGTTCAAGCCCAGCCTGGGCAATTTAGTGAGAGTCTGTCTCAAAATGAAAAATAAACATGGACTGGGGATGTAGCTCAGGGCTCACCCCCACCCCCAATATCAGAAAATAGAAAGAATGTTGTGGCTGGCAGGGCACTCAGCTGCACAAGCCTGGACAGTGGAGGTGTCCAGGCTCACAGGGAGTTTGCATCTCCTACTAGCTCGCAGGGCTGCAGGTGTGGCCGCGAAAGCTGCCCAGGGTGGGGAGCGGGCAGGTCCCTGGATGGGAGGTGTCCCAGCACCCTGGGTGGCGGGCTCAGGGCCTGTGGCTTATGCCCTCTCCCTGTACCCTGCCAGTTCAGAATGAACAGCTGGAGGAAAGAGCTAAGCCTCTACTCGTGCTCCTGCTCCACTTCTGCTAACCACATTCACTGGCCTGCTCACCTCGTGTCCACCGCAAATCTGTGTGGCCAGCAGTGTAGGCGGGATGGTTTTTCGTGTCTAGGGCTGGCCCTGCAGGCTCCGAGCAGGCCTTCTGCCCATGTACCATGTCCTACCCAGCTGTCCCCTCTGGTGGCAGATGTGGGGGAGCTGGGCTCGGGGCTCCTCCGGCGATGGGGCCGGCTCTGCCCAAGCTGCCCTCCTGGCGACATTCCCACAGCCAGATGGGCTCTTCAGCCCCCTCACACCTCCACCTCTGTGAATTTGGTTTGTAAGACTCCTGAGCCTGAGGGTTGCGTTCCTTCTGCCCTCTGGTCTGCTGAGGGCCTGGGCTTAGAGACCTGGGGACTAGCAGGCCTGGGCCAGGGTCCTCCTGGGTAAGGCTGACCTCTGGCCACTGGTGAGCAGCGCTCAAGGCAGCAGCTGGCAGGGCCGGGCGCCATGAGACGTACCGTGGAGGAGTGACTGCAGACAGGCGGCCAAGGATGGGACCCCCACAGGAAGCAGCTCACACAGCACAGAGAAGTGGTCGTACCTGTGCCCAGAGAGGGTGGCTCAACTCTGCACCCCTGACCCCTCGCCCAGCCCAGGTGCTCTTATCTGGGGACACTGCTCACGTCTAGGGCCTACAATGGCACATGCCATGAACTGGAAATGCCCGTTAGCATGCTTTTAAAAAAGATTTGTGGGGCCGGAGGACTAGCTCAGTGGTTAAGGTGCTTGCCTGTAGAGCTCAAGGCCCTGAGTTTAATTCCCAGCACACATAACCTGGGCATAGTGGCACTCGCCTATAATCCCAATACTGAGGAGGCTGAGGCAGGAGGATTGCTGTGAGTCCAAGGCCATCCTAAGCTCCACTGTGAGTTCAGGACCAGCCTGGGCTACAGAGCAAGACCTTGTCTCAAAAAAAAAAAGTTTTATTTATATAATTAACTAGTGTGTGTGTGTGTGTGTGTGTGTGTGTGTGTGTGTGTGTGTTTTGTGTGTTTACTGAGAATGGAGCCTAGGACCTATACCTTGTGCTACATCCCCAGCTCATTAAGACAAAATCTTGCAATACTCCTGCCTCAGCCTTCCAGAGTGCTAGGATTAGAGGTATCCCCTGTACATATTACATGATTACTATTACAGTTATATGCAGCCCAAGGTAACTCCCCTCACTCCACGTGGCCCTACAGAATTCTCCCTCCTGCTTCCACAGGCCATTCCTCCACTCCCCTCTTGGTAGCCTGACTGGTCCTCCCCACTCCTCAGGCTTTCTCCCAGGCCCCACCAGGAGATGGTGGGGAAGGTGGGCAGGCCTCTGTAGGGGGTTCAGGTCGGGGTGAGCCCATCTAGCACTAGTCTGGGACAAGCCGGTAGAAGCACACTGTTCACCGCTAGCTCACGCTAGACAGCGTTGGAGAGGCACACCTCCTGCCACCCTGTCCAGTGAGGAACTGCTGGTTGGCACGCCCCACCCTCCTTGCTCTACTCCCTCCCTCCCTCCCCCGGGCGACCCTGCTAGTTAAGGCCTTGCTAATTGGCCCAAGGTAACTTCCGCATTATCCTAGTCTATTTAAGCCCCGTACTTCCTAAATAAAGCGAGACTGCCTTCACTGAAACGGGCTCCCAGAGTGTTACTCTGTCGTCCAACCCCTCCTCAGCTGTTCTGGGGGTCTCCACGGGACGAGATCCCTACAGGCCTCCACCCACCCAAGCCTCGGTTTCCCCTACTGTCCCTGGAGTGGAGACAGACGTGGTTGTAGGTGGGCAGGGGGAGGGGTTGGAACCACAACGCTGACATTCACTGGCCTCTGCGCTGTGTGGCTCTGTCCTACATGTGGAAAGAGCTCTGCCTTGGGGGACAGCCCTGGCTTGATTCAGACCCTGCTGTCCTCTAAGCCCACAGCGCAGATGCTCGAGGAAGGGAGGGTCACTGAATAGCTCCCATGGAGCATGCCACTGCCCCGCATGGGCCCTGGCTCCCCAAGCCAACCCAACAGCCACACCCGCCAGTCGCACTCCGCAAGGGAGCCCCAGGGACCTTACCCGTGGTCACATGCTGGGGTCCTAGATGGTTCCAGGAGGACGCCTCCTCACAGTGTCCTGTGGCTGGCTGGGGCAAACCCAGCCTCTCTGCCCTCTCCTCACTTGCAGCTGGGACTGAGGCCGGGACTTGGCAGAGGATAGGGCTACTTCTCCCATGGGACGGATCCTGAACGATCCACATGGGAGGCCCTGCCTAAATACCTATCCATGTAAGACGCAGCTCTGCGTAGGGCATGGGCAGTGAGAGGCTCCTGGGCCAAGGTGTCCTATTGCCAGCGCCTCTGTAGAGCTCAGCCAACCTGGGAAGGCCCACCCAGCTTACCTCTGCCAGCCGGTCAGGAAGATGCCCTGCAGCATACCCGCTGGCCCATGGGCCGCCACCTGCAACCACCGCATGTGGTTTTCAAGGTGGTGTGGGATGGGGGGCAGGGCCTGGTTGGCCCCAGTGGCCCCCTTGAAGGCGCTGGCTGCCCACAGTCGCTGGAAGCCACTCTCCCGGTACTTCTCCATGAGGTGGACTGGGGAGAGAGACTGAATGAGCACTTGGGGGAGACTAGCACCCCAGACTGCACGTGTCAGCCCTGCAGCGGGTATGGCAGGCCCCAGATGATGTCTCCCAGAGGACAGTCCAGCAGCCCAAATGGCCCCTTGTATCCGAGCACGTCACTGGCGGGGTCTGCCCTGGAGTGGTGGAAATGGTGACTCTGCTGGGCCACCCTCCTCCTATGCGGGCAGCACAGTCAGTGAGGCACCGGCATCCCCAGGTTGGGCGCCCCAGCCCCAGGGTCCCTGAGGACAGGAATAGCCTACCTAGGCGTGTCCGAGGCCACTGGGTACTGACCCTTGCTGTGGACATCCAGGTTGGCACTGTAGTCCCAGAGCACGGGCTCTACCAGCTGTGGAACCCCGGATGCTGGAGACAGGATGGAGCCGTGAGGGTGACGGCAGTCCAGCCTACGCCCCTGGCCCCTGGAAACTCTTTGCGCGTGGGAACATAAACCGCTATTTCAGGCCACATGGGCCTTAAGCACAGGCTCAGCGCCGTGGCAATTTTGGGCTGCACCACCGACGTTTTCCACAGCTGCTTGCAGTGGAAGCAAGCAGGGTCCTGAAGACCCAGGATGCATCGCAAGTCAGTTAACTTTAGTTCACCCAGGACAGGTGGGCGGGGCTGCCAGGGAAATGTGCAGCCCAAGGACCCAGGGGCTCTGCAGAGGGCAGGAGTGGCACTGGGCATCCAGTCCTGCTCTGTGAGGGCCTTGTGGGTCTCAGGGCAGTGGGCGCCCGCGCTTCTGGGGCTGGGAAGGTCCCCATCTGTCCTTGTCCCCAGGCCTTGCGTGCGATGAGCCAACCGCAAGGCCTGGATGGGACTGCTCCCTTTCACACTCAGCTGGCGGGAGCCCAGGTCTGACCCCTCAGGGCTGGCCATGGAGGGCAGGGCATGTGGCCCTGACATTCCATGGCCACTTCAGGGGTGTGGCCTACGCCTGGCCTTCTCCTGTCACCCAGGAAAGAAAGGCCTAGCAGGAAACTCCCTCCCAGACTCCTGAGGTTGAGGGATCCCGGGGGATGGGCCCCTCTAGGCCCTTTCACTCCCTGGTCACTGTGTCCAAAAGTTCCCTATCTCCCTGCGTTGAGCGCCCCAGGTCCATGTGGACCTCCCCCCACCCCCAGTCTTGTCCCAGAAGCCCCCACCTGCGAGCTCCTCCGGGGGGATGTCCCGCAGCATGTCGTCCCACACCAGGACTGCCAGGCCAGGGTGCTGGGCCAGTGCGTGGCTGGCCACAGCCCGCACATGAGACAGGCACAGCTTGGTGAGGCTGTTCTGTTCCTGCTGTAGCCACTGCCGTGAGGCCTCCCCCTCGCCCAAGTAGTAGACCTGAGGAGGACACGGACACGCATGCCAGCCTCACCCCACACCTCTAGTTCTGGTGCCAGGGAGTGGGGAGATCCTCGCTGACCTCCTTGGGGCCACAGCCCTCCTAGGGAGCCTTGGAGAACACCTACACCCAAACAGTGGACAGGCCAGTATCCTAACCCCACCAGGAGACAGTCCTGACACTTGCCACCACATGAATGACCCCTGACCTTGGCACATCAAGGTAGTAGAAAGAGCTGCACAGAGGCCACGTGTCATGTGGCTCATTTATGTGAGGCACTGGGACTGGGCAGGTCCAGATGAAGGGACAGGGAGCAGCCAGAGGTTGCCAGGGCCTGCAAGGGGCTGGAGGGTTGTTTAGGGGGCAGCGACAATGGTCACACAGTATCATGGACAAGGGGAGACGTGCTAAGTATATGCTTCACACATACGTGTACATGCACACACACGAGCATGCACGTCCTTTAAAACAGAGAGCCCTGGGCTGATGGTGTGGACCAGACCTGGCCATGTCCCAGTGGGCTGCAGACCAGCAAAGCCTGACTTAGCCACCCAGCTCCTGACTGCATACCTGGCACATAACTTTGCAGCCCTGAGGTGGGGCAGCTGCTGGGCACCCCAGCAAGCTCCTTTCCCAGAGGGCCTCAGGCTTCCAAAGCAGCCTGTGCCCCATGAGCCGAACTGCTTCTTTGGTTGGAACGAAATCCCAAGGGCCTGGATTTGCCTGGGACAGGCTGGCTCTGATCCTGTGTGGGGGCCCCTGCTGGTGGTGTTCCCGTGTTCACAGGGTCCCATGCGGGGTTCTATAGGCCGGTCCCCCCACCCCTGCCAGCCTCGTGGCTCCCCAGGACAGCAGCTCCTCCATCAGCCTCTTCATTCCTGCTGAGGCCCCGCATGGGAGAAGGTGGCCTGGAGCAGCTGCAGACCCTGGGCAAGGCACCCACCTCATCACACCCGATGTGAAGCCAGTGGATGCCCGGGTGCAGCCCCAGCACCTGGTCGATCATGGCGCCCACCAGTGCCAGGGACTCAGGCTCATGGGGGTTCAGGGTGTTGGGGAAGGGTGGTAACTCCTGGAGGTGTGCGAAGGCTGCGTGCTTCAGCACAAACTGTGGAAGACAGGACAGGCTGCTGGGGGCGGTATCCCCAGCCAGGAGCCCCGAGCCCCTGCAGAGGAGGGCAGCGCTTCTGAGCCACTCCCACTGGGTGCTGGGCCGGTCCAGCTGCTCCTTCCCCTACTGCTTCCAGCTGGGCTGTTTGGTTTTGGAGCTGAGTGCTAAACACACATCTCCACTTCTGCTGCCTCGGTGTGACAAGGCTGGCAAGTCCCTTCGCCAAAACAAACACAAAAGTGCACAACTCTAGCCAGGCCCTGGTTGCAGGCCTGTAATCCCAGCATGCTGGAAGGCTGAGGCAGGTGGGTATCACAAGTTCAATACCAGTCTGGGCAACTAGTGAGATCTTGTCTCAAAATAAAGAACACTGCTGAGGAGGTAGCTCAGCATGAAGGTCCTGGGTTCCACCCAGGTCTGGAGCCATAGCTCAGTCGTTAGAGTGCTTGCCCAGTGCGTGCGAGGCCCTAGATCCAATTTCCCAGCACCACGTCAGCTGGCCGTGGTGGCGCACGCCTGTAATCCCAGCACTTGGGAGGCTGAGGCAGGAGGATTGCCATGTGTTTGAGGCCAGCTTGGGCTACGTGGTGAGTTTTGGACTGCACGGAAATTCTGTCTTCAAAAAAAGAAAAAGGGAAAAAGAAAATGTTAGCTGGGTGTGTTGGCACAGGTCTATCATCCCAGCACACCGGAGGCTAAGACAGCAGGATTGCCATGGCAGCCTGGGCTAGGTAGTGAGTTCAAAAACAGCCTAGATGGCAGAGTAAGACTCTGTCTCAAAAAAAAAAAAAAAAATACACACACACACACTCATACACACACACTCACTCGCACACACACACACACACACACGCACTAGCAAGATCTAGTTTCAAAATTAAAAATAAAAAGTAAAAGGGCAGGGGATGTGGTTCAACTTCAGTGTGTCCTGGGTTCAATCCCAAGTACTGGAAAAATAATTCTGTCAAAACAAGTTTAGGGCTCTGGAAGCCACTGGAGGTGGGCGTTCATGAGCAGCCGGCAACCCTGAGACCTAACCCAGGTCCCTGGTGGGGGACCCTGCAACTTTGCTGCCCGAGGGGCCGAGTCCGCCTAGGGACTTTCTCCCCTCTAGAGCCACCAGGAGGAACTCAAAGGCTGCAGCCTGGGAGGGGTGGTGGGTGCCCAGGCCAGGTCAGAGGACGGTGGCTGGGACCTGAAGGCCACCAGCCCTGGAAGGCCAAGACAGCACATCAGGCTCAGAACCCAAGGAATCGTGGCTGGTAGAGCCGACCAGGCAACCTGGGGACTGGACTTTGGGGGAGAATGCTGGAAGGCTTGCTGCAGAGCTGAGGGCACAGGCGGAGGGCCCGGGAAGGGGCCCCCATGCTCCTCTGTACAGGTGGGAACCAGCAGAGGGACGGGCTGCAGTTACACACCGAACTGAGCCTCTGTTAGAGGAGCACGCGCTACCCAGAGCCGCCGAAGGGCACTACGCATGCCACCTGTTCTTCGATGCACATGAAAAAGTCTTTTTTTTTTCTTTTGAGACAGAGTCTTGTTATGTGTCCAGGTTAGCTTTGAATTCGCTGGCCTCCACCTGTGATTCTCCTGCCTCATTCTCCTGGGTCATGAAAACATTCTAGAGTATTAGGTGAAAAAAGACACAAACAGAAACAAAATGCTTCCCTTCCTTCCCTGCCAAGGCTGCCCGAGCTGGAGTGTCGTGCTGTGGCTGCTCGCAGGGCCTCTCATGATGGCACGAGCCCTCACCTGGGGTCCAGCCTGGCCTGGGGACAGTCACCTCTGCCCTCACCTCCATGTGACCGAAGGTCTGCACCAAGGGGACGACCTGCAGCTCGCTGAGGCTGGCCAGGCGCAGGATTTCGGCAACTTCGGAGGGGCTGAGGAGATAAAGCCACACGGCTGTGCCTGTGCCCAGCCTTATGCCCCCCTCTTCCCATAGCCCTCCCAAACACGGCCAGACTACCAAGGCATGGTGATGGTGATGCCAGGAGGCAGGGAAGGAGCCTCGGGCCTGGCTTTGGCACTTCACACCCACCAGGGCTATGAAGGGCCCCTGCTACGGAGCAGGCGCTGGGCAGCTGGCAGTCAAAGCCACTTCTCAGGTGCCTTCCCAGCCCTCGGCCTGCGCACAGTCCTTCAGGAGGGCGGTCTAGGGAAGGCCACCGCCTGTGCCAACCCCTCCACCGCCTAAGCCCCACCACAAGCGGCCACTTAGGAACTTATCCATCAGCAACAACCGTGCCTCGGACAAACCTCACTGCCTGCAACATGGCCCCTGCGCAAAGCTGCTTAGGAACTTATCTGAAAGGACAAGGAATGGCAGCTGGCGGGTACGAAAGGAGGAGGGGAAGTGCAGCTGCCCTCAGGCACCACTGCTGCCTCCAGGCTCTGTCCCCGGCAGCCCGGCCTGCGCGGGGCCTCAGCCTCTCAGAGTTCTCCGGCCCTATGCGGGGCTGGCATTTCTCATAGGCTTACCAGCTACTCTCCACTCCCGTTCTGCATCCTCGGGACTATCTGCCCCGGTCTGCGTTCCCTCAGCCTGTGCCCTGGACTCCAGACACAGGTGGGCCTGTGTTCGCATCTGGACCTGGAACGTCCCCCAAACCTCACATATTTTTGGATGGTGTGGCCTGTCTCTGGTTATACTGCCGCTGGGAGGTCGGGCCAGGAGGGCAGGCGAAGCCCTGAGGGTGCGGCCCAATGGACACTCCCGCTCGGCTTCTCCCTGCCCTCTCCTTAGTCACCCTTTGCTGCCAGGACAACATGCCTGACCCCTGCAACTTAATGGAGGAAAGGTTTGTCAGCTCACGCGGTCCTATCCCTTCACGAACAGCTGGCGACAGTGGGAGCACGGGGCACAGACCGCAGAGCCGCTTACCAAACTGCAGAAGAGACCGAGGGAAGGCCGGAGCCAGCCGACACCTGGAGACTCGGGCAAGGCTAGCGCTTTCCCAGGGAGAAACTGCAGCAGTTCCTTCCTCCTTCCTTTACTGGTTCTAGCTGCCGGCTGGGCCCCTGCCACCCTCAGGGTGGGCGTCTCTCCCTCTCACTTCCTGGCCCAGATGTCAACAACACAAACCTGAAAGCTCTGAAGTAGCAGCAACACCCCCACCCCAAGCTGACAGGCACAAGTCAAGGTCATGTCCCCAAGCATCCACCACTTCTAGCCAGGCCCATCTTCCAAAACATACAGTTCCGCAGTTATTCCATTACATCCAAATACAGGAGACTCTGGGGGGGTATGCCAGGCCCAAGCCACAGCAGCCCCCCGGCAATGCCATGAACACCTATCCTCCAGACACCTGTAGGCACGCTGCCATTGCCGGCCAATCATGAACGCACCAAGACTCTGAGATGTGAGCTCAGATCGGCTGCTTCTTGGTTAAGCTGTGGGTGTTGGCTACGGTGACTGAGCGGCCCGGAGCAGCTGGCCCAGAGCTCTCACTGCACGCTCACCGAGGACACCCTAGGGGACCGAGTGGCACACCTGCTCCTCCTTGGGAGGCGATGGCAGATACTTTCTCTTTTAAATGTCTCCAAATTCTCTTCAGTGACTGTGGTTTACTTTTATTATTTATTTATTTTCATGGTACTGGGGATTGACCCCAGGGCTCACCAAACCACATCCCCAGATCCCGTTTAAGTATTTTTAGGGGTAGTTTTGCTAAGCTGCCCTGCCTGGGCTCCAACTTGTGATGGATTGTCATGTCTCAGCGCCCCAGACTGCTGGGATTACAGGTGCGCACCGCCACATCTGGCTTATATTTAACCTTTATAACTGAAGATGTACATTTGGGAAGACAGCAGAAGCGTATACCCCCAAGGACTAGATTCCCGACCCAGAGCCCCAGGGACCCTCGGGTTTCCCCGGGCCGCAGGCACCTATGACTGCAGTACCTGTATGCGTATGGGGCCTGCAGTGGCCGCAGGTGGCCCTCATAGGGCAATGTGTCTTCATACTCAACGAGGAGGCCGTTTGCACCCAGAGCGCGCAGCAGCGGGAAGAGCTGGGCAGGGAGGAGGCTGTCATGAGGGGACGACGTGCCAACGCAGAGCGACCTGTCGGCAGCGCCGGCACGCTTCTTCCCAGCCTGTGGAGACGGCGGCAGCGCTGCCCCCGCCCCTCGGACGCCACTGTCCAGCGGCAGGAGCTGCGCGAGGGACAACTGCTCTTGGCAGAGCTGCAGCAGCTCCGCGGATCAGCTGGGGTGGATGCAGCACGGGGAGAGGGGGCCAGGCTGTGCAAGGACACCGCCTGGGAGCCCACGCTGACAGGCACCGATGGGAGGAACAGGCAGGGCCACTGGAGGCCCTGCCAGAGGACAGGGCACCAGTGAAGGGCAGGTGCTGGGGCCACGCCCTGCACCCCCAATACCTCCTGTCTCCACCACACAGGCACTCCCCACCCAGGCACCAAGGCCAGGGTGTAGAACAGCATGATGCTGACAGTAAGTAGGCCCCAATGGGGCCCTTTTTTTGAGACAGCGTCTCGCTCAATAGTACAGGCTGGTCCTGAATTCACTATAAAGATCAGGCTGACCCAGACTTCACAGCAATGCTCCTGCCTCAGCCTTGGGATTGCTGGGATCACAGGAATGTGCCATCATGACTGGCTTATGCGATGCCTGGAACTGAATTCATGCCCTTGAGCCACTGTGCTACGCCCTAGCTCCCACGACGGGGACTTTAACCAGCCACTAATCTACTCGAATAAGGGCTGTGGGCACATTTCCAGTGACCCGGTGTGTGGTGACTGTCATGGCATCTTTGCCCGGGGTGCAGGAAGCTCTGAACACACTGAGCTGAGGGGGTGGCAGCTCAAGGCGGACCACCAGCCACAGGCCACTCAGAGGCCAAGTGCCAGGCGAGGGACGGTTACAAAACGCTGGGAAGGGGGGTGCTCCCTCCTCGTCACAAATGAAAGGCAACACTGGGGCGTCCCTCGCCCCCGCCCTAGGGATCCCTGAGCCGCTGCCCACCTCCCAGTGGGCAGCAGGTGTCCCAGAGGCTGAGACGTGGGAGGCAAGGACTCAGACACTCACGCCTCCTCAGCTTCGGTGCACTGGGCTAGGGAAGAGGCACTGCTTTAAAGCTGTACAGACAAATGAATGGGGAGAAAGTATAAAACGAGCCTCATGCACCGCTCGATGCCAACATTCTGTCAGTTTCACTTGAACTAATTTCTACCTTTTCTTGACTTTCTTTCTTGGTATTGGGGATTGAACCCAGGACATTCGGTCTAAGATACCTGCCCCAGCCCCTTTCCTTTGTTTACTGGGACAGGGTCTTGCGAAGCTGCTAAACTGTCCAAGCTGGGCTCAGACTTGAAATTCTCCTCTCTCTCTCAGCTTCTCAAAGTTTGGCCAGAGTGCTTTAAAACAATCCCAGGTGGGGCACAGCTCAGCGGCTAGAGTGCCTGCCTGGGTTCATCCTTCAGCATGACCTAAGCTGGGGGTGACGGCGCACGCCTGTCATCCCAGCACACAGGAGGCTGCAGCAGGAAGATTTTCTGTGAGATCAAGGCCAGCCTGGGCTTCACAGTGAGTTCAGGACCAGCCTGGACTACAGAGTGAGACACTGACTCAAAAAACCCAAAAAACAAAAAACAAAAAAAAATACCAAGACAGTATCTTTCTACCTATAAGCACTTCAATTTATACCTGTAATTGATAAAAGGCTTTTAAAAAAAAACTATGATGTCATTACCCCAACTAACCAAAGTATTCCTAATTCTTTGTTGTTGAACTGGGATTGAGCCCAGGGCCTTCACCTGAGCTGTATCCCAGTCCTTTGCTTTTCTCATTTTTGAGACAATCTCCATTCCCTGCTAAATTGCTCAAGCTGGGCTCAAACTTGTGATCCTTCTCCCTCAGCCTCCCAGAGTGCCGGGATGACAGGCCTGCGCCGCTGGCCAGTTAACGTTCCTCCTCTTATCCAGGTTCACTGCAATCCAGCACAATCTTCCCTCGCCTGGCTCACACCTGCAAAGACCTCATTTCTAAAATAAGGTCACATTTGCAGGTAACCAAAAGTTAAGACTGGAACTTAATCTTTTTGGAGGACACAGTTCAACCCACCCACGATCAAGAGGCTGCACCTTCTTCTGTCCTTTGCTCCTGAAGTTCTGGCTGGTTGTGGGAGTCGAGGTGAGCAAGTGAGAAGGAAAATACTGCCACACCCAGTCCCAACCTTGGGCCTCCCCGCTGTATCCCAAGTGTTCATTTCCAGGGTAATGCTGGGGATGCTAAAGACAGGTGCCACAGTAAAAGGGAGACCTTACCTCTGAGAGGTACGAGACCTTTGGCGGAGCTCCTTTAAGGTCCAAATGAACCAGCCGCATCTTAAATGGGAGGGAGGCTGACATCTCAGTATCTCCAGGGACTACGAGAATAGAACCTCTGGACTAGGGCTTCTTCCTGGTGGAGAAACCAAAGTTATAAACACTCGCAGCAGCTTCTCCCCAATTCTCCTACACCTTCGATTTCACTTCTGGTGTTGGAGCAGTGGTCCCCAACATTTCTGACATCAGTGACTGTTAAGAGTTGAATAGTATTCTCCGAAGGAGGGGGGAGGTGGAGGTATGTGCATCAGTCTGGGTTCTTTCAAAAGGCAGAATTTACAGAAGTTATAACAAAAAGGATCTATTAGGAAGGCTTACTAACCCAAGGGGAGAGACACTCCGAGATGGCGGCCTGCACGTGGGAGAGCTGGAGTGTCTGAGGGTGGCTCAGCCACGAAGTGGATCTCCCGTCCGGGACGGCAAGACAGCCGGTGAGAGTCTGTTGCAGATCTCGGTTGTTCTAAGAACAATGGCGAAGACCAGAGAGGAATCAATCTATGAAGATTTGCACAAGTCGGCTGTAGACAAGTGGCCAACTGCAAAGGCGAGAGCTTTCTCAGGGGAAGAAGCTGTAACAATTTTCCTTCTTTCTTCCTTTTATACAGTTCCAGGTCCAGTTGGGCCCCCCTACACTTCCCTCACTGGCCGACCCACACATCACTCACACTCTAATCCAGGCTGGTCCTCAATTCCCAGCCCAGGCGTGGCTCCCAAACCCCAACCCGGGTGCGGCTCCTGGTTGCTCAAGTTGATGCCATCTCTCACAGTCCCTGCTCTGCAGTAGGCTGCTGAGGATAGCTGTGGAAGGGCAGCAGCCAGAGAGCAGGGTGAAGCTCCACCTCCTGTCAATCAGCAGCCACAATAGAACCTAATAGGAAGGCACTGATGGGAGGCGGAGCATTGCCTTCCGTGCCCCTCCTCAACCGCTCCTCTGGCCCGGTGGCCTGGTCCAAGGCCATAGACCCTGATGGTCCGTGGAGCCAGCTTTGGGAACCCCTGTTTTAGAAGACACTCTTTTTCTGGCTTGAACTCTCACACTTCATGGCCTTCACGCTGAGTTACAGCTTCAGCCCTTATATTTTTTATTTTGAGGAAGGGTCTTGCCAGGTATGCTGGCACACGCCTGTAATCCCAGCACCTGGGAGGCTGAGGCAGGAGAACTGCTATGAGTTCGAGGCCAGCCTGAGCTACAGAGTTTGTTCAGGACAAGCCTGGACTACAGAGTGGGACTTGGCCTCAAAACAGAGACAGTGAGTGAGAGTGAGAGACTCACCAAGTTAGTAAACGGTCCAGCCTGGGCTGGTTCTTGTCACCCACCTGCCTCAGCCTCCCACAGTGCTAGGCCTGCAGGTGTGTGCCACCACGGCCTGACAGAGGCAGCTCATGTCACCACCATGAAAGTGGATCAGCCCTTTCCACATCCAATACAGAGCCTTTTGCAGTTTGTAGACTTGTCCCTAAAACGGAACACTACTGGTTTCCTTACGAGACTGCTGTGTGTCTATCAACACAAATGGCTGCATGCTACTTTGTTTTAAAGGCCATTTCTTGGGAGGTTCTGGGCTTGAACCCGGGGCCTTTCACATGCTAAGTAAGTGCCTGAACACTGACAGCCCTCCCCAAAGGTTCTCAAACTAGATTACACTGAGGAATTCAGGCAGGTAGATTTCTCCAGCAGTTACGGGGCCTGGAGATTAAACCCAGAGACTCTGCTCTGAATGACATTCCCAGCGCTTTCTATTTTTCGAGACAGAGTTTCCTTAAGTTGCTAAAGTGCTTGGGTTTGCCTCAGATTTAGTGAGGCCCTGTCTCAAAAGAGAAAGAAAAAAATGGCCCTGGATTTAATCCCCAGTACCACAGGAAAAAAAGCAATGTAATTTGGAAAGAGAATGACTCCACAAACAGAGCCAAGGCACTTACACCGAACAAAAGAAGGATCTGGACGGCAGTGAGCCCGCAGAGCTCGTCTTTTCCTACCTAGTGAGAAGCCCAAAGGGTAAGATGGGAAAGGAGCGAAACTGCACGTGAGCCCTGCCCGGCGTGGCCGGCCAGCTCTCCCCGGGAGGGCGGGAGGGACGGGCCAGGAGCGGCGGGTCGCCACGGCCACCGTGGGGCGGCAGTAACAAGGACAGAGATCGTGAGGAAGGCGGCCCAACTCACCCGCCGGCGGATCCGCGGGGAGAACCAAGGCCGCCAGGTGCGCGCCGGTGCCGGCGCAGGGAGAGCGGGCCCGCCCCGCCCCGCCCCGCCCCGCCCCGCCGCTCGGCCACCGATTGCTCTGGCTTGGCCGTGCCGACCGTCGAGCGCGTCGCTCTCGGGTCCCCGCGCCTCGCTTCCGGTCGCCGCGCTCGCCCCGGGCTCTGCGGATCCCGCATCGGCGCAGCTTTGCATCGGCCCGGGCGGATGGCGCCTCAGCGGCGGGGCGCGCCCAGGGCGGCCGAGGGCAGCGCCGCGGCCGAGCGGCAGCGCCGGAGCAGGTGCGAGGGAACAGCGGGCCGCGGGCCCGAGGCTGCAGTAGGGCGGCGTACGGGGGGGCGGAGGTGAGGGGCCAGAGAGGGCGGAGACAGCGCGGGGCGGTGCCCGTCAGGGTGGGCGGGGCGTGCGGGACAGAGGCGGGGCCAGAGCGGGTGGGAGGGCCTGCTGAGGGGCCGAGGACCGCAGAAGTGCCTGCCGGAAGGGGCGGGGTCAGGACTGGGCGGGGCCAGGGCGGGGCGGGAGCAGCGTGGCGCCTGGCCGGCCGCGGCTCTCTTGAGAGGGCAGGGGCCTTTGTGGGCGTGGCGTGTCTGGGGCGGGAGTACATACAGTCCACGTGGCAGTCCAGTCGCCGCTAGGAGGACGACGGTCCCAGCCGGAAGCTCCTGGTTCCGAACCCAGGTGGCCCCCACCTTTGTTCCTGCTGGCTAGGTTCGCCTGAACCTGGGAATCCCGTTTCCTCTCCCAGGTACCGCCAGCCTTTCTCTCCTCTCTTGCGCACAGCCACCTTGCAAACTTGCACCTCCAGCCCTCACTCGGCCCTGGGGACAGGCACCCACCCGGCCCTGACAGCCTGTCTTCGAAGTCACTGGAAAACTGCCGGCTCCCTTTGGGGCCCGCAGGTCTTACTTGTTCTCTTGGAATCTGCGAGCCATCTCCCAGCTCCCTCAGCCCAGTCCCCTAGGCCAGGCAGAAGGGCTGCTGCATGGTGGACATTCGGATGCCCGGGTGCTGGGTAGCCGCTTGCGGGGCACAGCGCCTGCCTAGTGGCGGGAGGCCCAGGGTTCCAGCCTTAGTACTGCAGAAGGAGCGCTACTGTGAGGGGCCGGGTGATTGAGACTGGGCAGGGAACAGGGCGGGTGAGTGCTCATCAGATGAGGTGGAGAGGGTGAGCGGGCGTGGGCTTCTGTGAGCCTTGGTGGCGCGTGCTCGATTTCCCATGCCTAGAGTGGACATGAGAATAACCCGCGCAGTGACTTGAGCAATCTGTGAGCAGAAAGCGCCATACACTTTTTTAAAGTATGTTTTATTAGTTGAAAGTTGCAGTTTGAACAATGTTGAACATGAAGGCAACAATGACTTAAAAGCGTGCAAATCAAAAAAGTATACAATAATCAAGAAAAATTCAAATGAATCTCTGTCTTCGATACATAGATGCTCATTGATTCCCCAAACCTCCTGTCTCTAATGTGTTATAGAATTTGGAATTTGTGCATGAACAAAAAATGATTGGCAGGAAGACAGTTAAAATTGCATACATAATACAATTTTTAAATTTCTAAATTATGTACTCCTCAGTGTAGACAATCTTACATGTGATTTGTGTGAGGTCTTTCTCCCTTCTCAAGTTACAGCCCCTACTTACAGACCTCCTAATTAAATTAGGCTAAATTTATGGAAGTCAGCCTTCTGTCCTCCTGGAGCAGCCTAGAGCCTCTTCCCCTTGGCTTTAAAATTCATGGCAGGGCTGGAGGAATGGCTCAGTGGCCCCAGCACCACAATAGCCAGGCGTGGTGGCACATGCCTGTAATCCCAGCACTAGAGAGACTGAGGCAGGAGGATTCCTGTGAGTCCAAGCGCAGCCTGGGCTACAGAGCAAGCCCCTGTGTCAAAAAAAAAAAAAAAAAAAAAAAAAGGTATTTACTATCTTTCAAGAGGGATCTCTCAAGAAGGAGCTGCAAATGGCTAGAGTGCCCACATCTAGTCACGTGCTATTCCTCCAGCCCAGTTTGTAATGTCTAATAAAGGTCTGTCAGCATGCAGGGACTCAGTTTGCCATTCTTAATGCTTTCCTCTTCGGAGGACAGCCTAATTCCATGCAGCCTACAATTAGAAAATACCAGGCTGGAGGAATGGCACAGTGGTTAAAGCGCATACCTTGCAAGCGCTAGGCCCTGAGTCCAATTCCCCAGCACCACAGAAAGCCGGGTGTGCTGGTACACACCTGTAATCCCAGTACTCCGGAGGCTGAGGCAGGATGATGGCCTTTGGGTATAAGGCCAGTCTGGGCTACATAGTGAGTATAGAGTGAGACCCCGTCTAAAAAAAAAAAACAGCAAAAACAAACAGGAAGTTTCCTGAGGCTTAGATGGGCCACAGGAACTTTTTAAATTTTTTTCATTTTTTGAGACAAAGTCTCACTCTGTCTCAGAGTGTCATTCCTCCAGCGCAGGCCACAGTAACTTTTAATCTTACAGTGCATTCTTTCCCCCACAGTTATTCTCTTCATTAGTACACATTTGCAATCCGTAACAATCACATTCAACTTCAGGAGCTGGTAGTATGCCACGTACCACGTGTTATCCATTTTTACTTCTCTTCTGGCCCCCCTGACCACCCCCTTCTCCACGTCTATCACCCTGTTCAGAGTTTGTTTCTTGACTATGTTTTTAGCCTCAGCTACTCCTCTAGGACTGCACTAAATGTTAACTGTATCACACGTGCTGCAACTACAATTTTATTAAGTGTAAATATTAAGTTTTCTACCTTTTCCCCAGAAAATCCCCCCCAAAGAGTATTTTATTTATTTGTTTGTTTTTCTTGCGGGACTGGGGATTGAACCCAGGGCCTTTGCACTGAGTTACATCTCCAGTGTTTTAAAATTGTTTATGGATTTGAGACAGGATCTCTCTAAATTGCCCAGGCTGGGCTTGAACTTGTTATCCCCTGCTTTAACCTTTTATGAATCTTTGCCACTGGGCTAGCTCCAAAAGAATATTTAAATATAAAAATATGTCTTTTCCTTCAATGATAATGTTGAAGTGTCTCAATAAAGAAAAAAATTTGCAGTTGGCTGGTAGATTTTCTGAAATACTCAGCAACTGTTTTTGTTAGCGATGAATAGTTATGCAGAGCATAGAATGCAGTCTTTGTGTCTGTGTGTGTGTGGGGGGGGAGCATTATGAGAGGTAGTATGTTGCTCAGACTGTGCCTTAAGGATTCTCCCAAAAATTGTCCCCAGGAATTGCCCAGCAGAAAACACACAGCGTTAGCGATCGCAGTCCAGCAGTGGGCCACCTCTCTGGTTCTGGCTGGCGCACTCTGGTCACGGAGGTTTTCCTGAGATGTGTTTTCTGTCCTCAGCACCAAGAGGCACGGCCCTGCGAGCTCGGCAGCCCCGCGCTGGCAGAGGACTGCGGGGGTGGGCGCTGGCCTCCTCGCCCTGGCTGCTGCTGCGGCACTCCTGCTGCTGCCCCGGGGCCGCCCGGGGGCCGCTGCCGACGTCACCGAGGTGCTGGCCCGCCAGGGCGAGGTGGCCCGCAGGTTCGTTGAGGTGCCCTGCTCCCAGGACTACGACGGCCACCGGAGGTTCGAAGGTGCGCGGCCTGGCCCACGGGGCGCAAGCGGGGGTGGGCCCGTGAGCCAACCACAGCCCGGGGCCAGTCCCAGGAGCCACGGATGGGCCTGGCCGCTGGCACAGGCGATGGGGCAACGGGGTTTTGGGGTCCGAGCCTGTGGACAGTATGCCCAGTCCGTCCACCGTCACCGGGGCGTCTGTGCCGGGCCTTCTCCAATGACCTCGCTTCCAAACTAAGGATGGTCTGCCCTGACCTCACCCACCATGCCCCCGACCCGATCCCCATGACCCCAGCCTCCCTGTCCACCCTGGCCCCCATCCACAGGGCGCCCTGCCCATCCTGGGATGCGTGATCCACTCTGGCCTGCATATCAGCCTTGCCACCCCTCCTGTGCATGCTGGCCCTGTCCTTCCTGCCTCCATTCTCTCTAGCGCCAGCCGAGCTGCCCAGCCCTGTAGGCTCCCTGGTCATCAGGGCACAGGGAGAGTCCCAGGCCTGGTGGTTGGGGAGGCTGGAGGTGGGAGTGCCAGGGGACTGTTGGTAGAGGTCATCACTCAGGCCCTCAGGCTGCTGTCCATGGAGGGTGGGCCTCCAGTGGTTTCCCAGGCAGGTCCCAGGGATGAGGCCTCTGAACCCACCCAGCCTGCCTGGGATGGAGGGAGCCAGGCTCCCCAGTGGGCGTGAGCTGAGACTCGGCTCTGCCTCAGTCTGTGGTCCCCGGTGCCTGGTGCTGGCCCCGGCCACCCTTCCTGAGGAGGCTGTGCAGCCAGCTGGCCCAGGGCAGCTCTGGTGTCAGCCTGGTGCCCCGTGTCTCCCCTCCAGGCTGCACACCCAGGAAGTGTGGCCGAGGCGTCACTGACATGGTCATCTCCCGGGAGGAGGCAGAGCGCGTCCGCAGGTACTGTGTGGCACCCAGTTCTTGACTGGGTGTCTAGGGCGAGCCTGGGTGGGACGTGGAGGGTTAGAACTAACCCGCTTTCCCTGGAGGATCCTGACTGGCCTTCGAGGGTGAGCGGCAGAATCCCACAGGGCTGTGCGGTCGCCAGATGCCTCCGCTGAAGGACTGACTCCTGTGGGAGCCCGGGTGCCTGGCTGTGGTGGGGACACACACACCCAGCCTTGGCTGACAGCCACCGCACGGTGTGACGGGCCCACCGGGCACACAGTTGCCACTCAGGAGTAGGTGCTGGACTTTTTCCTGTTGAGGTTTTTTTCTTCTTCTTTTCAGGCAGCCCACCCAGGACCTTCACACTGGTCTACGTCCCCAGGCCATGTTTTATTTTTGATATTGAGACAAGGTCTTGTTACGTGGCTAAGTTGCCCACGTAGGGCATAAACTGGCAGTCCTCTTGCCTCAGCTTCGCAGAGTGCTGGGATTAAGGCCTGACCCTGTTGAGGTTTTAAAAACAAAGCCTTAGAGGTTTGATTTTCATGACCAGCTCCTTATACTCAAGCGTGTGGAGTGGGTTTGGCCCGACTCCTCAGTTCCTGTGACGGGTCCTATTGAGGTTCCAGACAGGCGGCCTGTTCTCTGTGGTTGTCCTTGACAGAGTCCTCGTGCTGGCTATGGTGCCAGGTTCTCCAAGCGACGTCAGAATGCCCATCAAAGCTGCTGTTGTGTGTGTGTGTGTGTGTGTGTGTGTGTGTGTGTGTGTGTGTTGATATTGAGGGATTAAACCCAGGGCCTGTGCACTGGCTGTATCCTCAGTCTTTTTTAAAATTTTGAGACTGGGTCCTGCTAAGTTGCCCGTTTTGAACTTGAATTTGTAATCCTTCTGCCTCAGCCCCCATAGGGCTAGGATTACAGGTGTGCGCCCTCATGCCTGGCAAAGCTGCTTTTCCATGTTGGGATGGTTCTCTCTGTTCCTGTGTGGCTGACCCAGGGTATGTCCCCTCCTGAGTGGAGTTATCAAGACCCACTGGCTTGGGAGCCCCTTTGGCCTCATTTAGGCTCGGGGTTCACGTGGGAATCAGCCCAGGTGCTAAGCTGGCTACACATGTCATCACAAGTGGTGAGGTGGGTGCACTCCCCCAGCTTGGACGGCTGAGATTCCTTTGAGACAGGGTCTTGCTCTGTAGTCCAGGCTGGTCCTGAACTCACTATGCAGCCCAGGCTGGCCTTGAACTCACAGTAGTTCTGCCTTAGGGATTCTAGGTGAGAGCTACCACGTCCGGCTTCTGTGGTGTTGGGGAGCCACACTCAAGACCTTGTGCTTGCTAGGCAAGCGCTTTAACTGTTGAGCTAAGTCCCCAGCCTCCACCTGGCTAATTCTTATGTGGTGCTGAGGGATTGAACCCAGGGCCTTGCATGTGCTAGGCAAGTGCTAACTGCTGAACCGTGCCCCCAGCCCAAGAGCAAGTTTTCCAGTTGGCATGTTTGTGGGTGCCAAACAGGCAGACCCTCTCCGCAGGCGTAAGCCCGGCTAGCTGAGGTCTCGTGGGTGCCGCACAGGTACCTAGGAGCTCATTCTGCTTCGGGACTCTTCCCCACAGCGTGGCAGAGAAGGGGCTGTCCCTGGGCGGATCCGACGGAGGGGTAAGTTGGCACCCCCTGCCTGCAGGGTCCCTATCTTTCACCTTCGCCATCCCTGGGTGGGAGAACTTGGGGGGGGGTGCAGGCCTGTATTGCTCATGGGGTTCCCCAGCACCAATCAGCTCTTCCGGGTATCCCAGTCTCTTGGGACTTGAGTCACATGGTTAGGTGCTCCAGGTGAGAAGCCGGGAGGTGGGTCAGGGAGGGGAAGGCAGGCAGCTGAGGGCACCGTTGGGAGCCAGGGAGGGGCTGTCAACAATCTGGGCATGGGAAAGCCGGTGACGGTGCAAGGAATGCAAAGCCATCTGTAAGTCAGAGGTTACCGGGGCTCGGCAGGCCTGTCACTCAGCGTGTGGGGCGTGGGCCGCTGAATGGGGTGTCTGCCTGGAGCGGTGAGGAGTCCCTGCAAATGCAGCCAGCATCTCGACACAAGGCCATCCTAGGGTATCGGTGAGAGCAAGGCCTCCTCACGAGAAAAGAGTGAGCCGGGGCTGGTGGGCACACTGCTCATCCCCGCTCTCTGGGAGGCTGAGGCAGGAGGGTTGCAAGTTCCAGTTTAGCCTGGGCCACTTAGTGAGTTAATGAGCTCCTGTCTCAAAATAAAAAATAAATAAATAAAAAATAAACTGAGGAAAGCCATGGGTTAATTTCCTACTACTGCCAAAAAAAAAAAAAAGAAAGGAAGGAAGAGAAGGGAGGTTGGGGGGAGACGTGAGCCACGAGCCAAAGGCACGGGGAGCCTGGAGCTGGGACAGGGACGAACTCACCCTGGGAGCCTTCAGAGGGAGGGGCGCAGCCCGGCGACCCCTGCACTAGATCCAGGCCTCCAGGAGTGGGGACAGTGTGTTTGCCTCCAGCCCTGTGTGTAGCCACAGCCTCCGGAGTAATGGGAGCCAGTCACAAGTGTGGGTGGCCTGCGCCCTCCTCTGAGTGTCCGGGTCCTACCCTTGGGCAGCTGGGGATGTCACGTGCTGTCCCTGAGTTTGCTTGAATTTCTCTAGGTTTTCTCAAGATCGAGTTTCCTGCTGGGCGTGTGGCACTGTCAGGGTTGGCTGCTGGCCTCGGGTCCTTGGGCGATCACTCTGAGTCCTAGTCACGCCTGGGCCCGAGGCTGTCCACACATCTGAAACCTCTCAGAAGGTTGATTTTCAGGCTTCAGCGGGATTCCACAGGATTGCTGCAATTATCCTGCATAGCTTTATCTGCCAACTCTTCTCTTGAGTTCTGAAGATGGAAATTCCTTCCTTTATTTCAGTGTGGTTCACTTGGGGTGAGGTGGGGATACTTAGTAAAGACTTAGCTGCTGATTGTGGTGCCACATGCCTGTAGTCCTGGCATTCTGGAGGCTGAGGCAGGAGGATTACAAATTCAAGCCCAGATAGATCAACTTAGAGACTCAGTGAGACCCTTTCTAAAAATAAACAAGCCTGTAGATGTAGTTTAATACAGAGGCCCTAGGTTCAATCTCCACTACTGCAAAAAAAAAAAAAAAAAAAAAAAAAAAACCCACAAAAACAAACCAAGAAAATACCCGAATTAGTGAGAGGACTCCTTTTTTATTCAGCCTTTGCTTGTGAGTTTTCCCATACCAGCTTAGCCAGGTGTGATGTCCCTAAGCCTAGCTGCGGTTCATCTTCCCCAGGTGGTGTGTCCCCGTGGCAGTGAGGAAAGAGGTCCAGTTCTGGCAGCCACAGCCCAGACTGGGTGGAAATGGCCAGTGCTGAGGCTGCCCCTGCAGAATACAGGAAGGCCTTGGAGGCAGTTCCTTAGGAAGTCCTGACCCAACAAGGCCACATGAGGGCCTCCCCAGGAGCCGTGAGGACCTTTGGGCACTTGAGCTGGGTGCTGGTGTGTGCAGAGCCCCCGGCCACAGCCCCCATTGGAGCAGCCCACTGGTGCCTGCGGGTGGTACACAGGCTGACTGTGTACCACAGTGGCTCATTCTCGTGGTAGACCCACTTGGTGGGTCTGAGTCATCTTGGTATAGCTCACGTGGCTTCGGTCATCAGGTATAGGTCAGGATGGGCCTCAGTCACCCAAGTGTACCTTGGATAGGACCTTGTCACCCTGGTGTAGACAGGATGGGCCTTGGTCACCCTGGTGTAGCTCCGGACAGACCTTGTTCTCCTGGGTGTAGCTTGGGGTGGACCTTGGTCCCTTGGGTATAGTGTTGAGAAGACCTTGGTCACTGGGGAATGGCTTGGGCCAGACTTCGGTCCCTGGGGTGTAGTGTGGGGTGGACCTTGGTTACAGGCGGTAGCTTGGGATAGATCTCGGTCACTGTGGTGTTACTCAGGATGGACCTTGGTAACTGGAGTATACCCTTGGTGAATTCCAAAGCACCAGGCACTCTCACCCCACAAACGTCTTTTCTAGGCTTCCATCCTGGACCTGCACTCGGGGGCACTTTCTGTTGGCAAGCACTTTGTGAACTTGTACAGGTGAGCAGCCGAGTACGTGCCTGCAGTGTGCCTGTCTGTGGGACCCGAGCAGCCTCAGGTCCTTGCAGCTGGGCTCAGCAGGACAGCAGAGCTGGCAAGAGCCTTCCTGAGGAGGGTCCTTGTCCTCAGAGCTCTGGGGGAGAGCCTGCCCAGCCCAGGGCCAGGACCAGGGCTGCAGGGAAAGATCAGAGACGGGGAGTGGGAGGGTCCGAGGGCTGCGGGCTGGGTGGCTGTGGGGGTCTGCAATGTCGGCCTACAGTGTCTCTCAGCACATGATGGCTGAGACCACCAGCGACTGCCCGGTCTCATCAGTGTCATTGTTCCCCATTCGCTGCCCACTTCCCTTCCTGTTCTTCTCTGAGGTTTGAACCCAGGGTCTTCACATTGAGCTGTACCCCTAATCTTTTTTATATTTTAATTTTAAAAAATATCATGTGTCTGATTCTTTTTTAAATTTAGAGACAGGGTCTTGCTAGTTTTCTAGGCACAAACGTTCAGTCTTCTTGCCTCAGCCTCCGGGAGTGGTGGGGTCCCAGGGGTGTGCTACCACACCCCGCTTCTCTCTCTCCTGATCTGTAGCACAGAGTTGTTCCGGTATGCGATACTGAGGCCTGAACCCAGGGCCTTGACGCTGAGGTACGTCCCTAGCCCAGTTTTCAATTTTTTTTTTTTTTTGAGTTAGGGTCTTACTAAGTCACTAAATTACCTAGGCTGGGATCAACGTTGTGGTCTTCCTGCCTCAGCCCCCAGAGTGCTTGATCACAGGCCGGCAACATGGGCCTGGCAGCTCAGCGACCATCGTAGCGTATGAGGACAGGCTGGTTCCCAGGGACTTGCCAGCTACTTACACTCGAGGACACTTTATCGTTCATTCATCATGATGCTGGGTACGGAGCCCAAGGCCCTCACTCTAGGCTGCATGTCCAGTCTGCTGTTTGTTTGTTTGTTTTGATTTTGAAACAGGGTCTTGCTAAGTCAGAGCTGCCCAGTCGGGGCTTGAACTTGCGATCCTTCTGCCTCAGCCTCCCAGAGTGCTAGGGTTTCAGGCCTGGGACGGGGGGACCTGGTTAGACTGACTTAAGCAAGGACGAGACTAGTGAAGCATTTCACTTTTTCTTTTGAGACAAGATCTCCCTCTGCGGCCTGGGCTGTCCTTGAACTCACGGCTCTCCTCTTGCTTGTGGGATTACAGGGCGTGCGCCACTGCGCCCAGCTTAACGCTCCTTGTTTTTTCACAGATACTTTGGGGATAAAGTACAAAATATCTTCTCTGAAGAGGACTTCCGGTTGTACCGGTGAGTAGGAGGAGGATGGGGAGGTGGTGTGGCAGGTGTGGAAAGGGCCTGGGGCAGGACTCCCCCTATCCCTGATGTCCCAGCCAGGCAGAAAGGGTGATGGCTCCCCTGTGTGGGAGTGAGACCTGGGGTGGGGGTTCCTGGCTCTTGGGACAGCCCCGTGGGCTCCTGGGGGCTCATAGGGGACACAGGGCACAGGTCTTAGCCTCTGGCGTGGCCCGGTGCCTGTCTCACTTGGGAACCTGCACGGCAGGTGCAGTCCTTTCCTGGAAGAGAACAGAATTACTCCCTCGGGAATTTTTACACGGGACTTTTCATTTAGAGATTGTTACAATCCACGTTCTTTGTGCAGCCCTAGGACACCCCGGGGAGGCCGCGTCACCTCCCAGTGGCGAAGGCATGGATGTGGGGCAGCCTCCCCTCTTGGCCACATCTGTCTGTGTGCGCTGTTTGCAGCACTGGTGGAGGTGCTGGGCATGCCCCGCATGGCCCCTGCGCCGGGGATGGGGTCCCACACCCTAGACCTGATGCCTGCATCATGTTTCCAGGGAGACAGCTTCTAAGTGGGGCCAGCTCCTGGTCCAGACGTGGGTGAGGGCTCTACCATCTCTGCAGATGTAGCCTGGCCATGAGTCGTAAGGCTCGGCCCCTTGTTCCTTGGAAACCCCCATCCCAGGCCGCAGAGGCATGGCTGGTGGGGGCTTGGCTGCCCCTCCCCTCTGGGCTCTGCGTGTCCTTGGCCTCCCCGTGCTGTGGCCTCTGCTGTTGTGCCCACCATGACCATGCAGTAAGCCTGTTGTGCCAGCTCACGTGGGGAACCAACAGCCATGCTCTGATGTCTGAATTCCACAACCAGAGTGAGGGGAGAGTTGAGCCGGGCTCACGTCTGGCCTGAGTGTCGCAGACACAGGCATCTGGCTCTACAGGGAGTAGGGACATCAGCCGTGGTGGTGGCTTGGACGGCTCTCATTCTCACGCGGAGCCTGGGGCAGCAGCGCCACCAGGAGTCCGTGCACAGGGATCAAGGCCCATGCTCCTGGGTGACACCCGCCTCGCTGCTGCAGCAGAGGGAGGTGGCGACCCATATGACATACCCTGGCACCCCCCAAGGTGCGCAGGGGGCAGTGTCGACCACGGCTCCATCCCATGTCCACCTCGTCCTGTCCAGGATGACAGTGAGGACTTGGGTTCATCCTGGGGGATGTGTACATGACATCAGCAGCGACATGGTCAGACTTTGGAGGGGTTGGACTCTCTGGTCTCGCAGAGTGCGTGTGAGGCACAGGGGGCCACACAGCTTGGTTAGCACCACCTGTCCTGGAGCTAAATGCAGCCATGATATTTCCAAGAAAGATGTCATGTGACATCCTGTATGGCTTCCATGGCTACACAGCCTTCAGTGAACCCAGAAAGAGATGTTGGGGGCATCACCTGAGCCTGAGCCCCAGATCTGTGCCCACCCTCAGGAGAGGACTTGAGTGACTCGAAGTGTGTTAACCCTGCGTGGGGGTCAGCAGCAGCTGGTCTCAGGCTCCACATGTCACACCCGGGCAGTGGTCCCTGGACCCTCCCTGGATTGCCATGGCGATGCTGGGCATCGAGTTCCCGCAGCCCCCGGGCCCTCGCTGAAGGGTCTCACTCAGGCCTGCTGCGTCTGGATGGTGCACGAAGGATGGATTCCACCTGGTCCAGTGCAGAGCTGTGTCTGTCGGTGAGCCTCGGAGGGAACATGCAGTCCTCACAAAGAGAGCCAGGGCAGTGACAAGCCGAGACCCGTTGTCCTCCACACACAGCCTGCGTGCTGGCCCTGGGCAGCCGTCGTCAGGACACTGAGGGGTGGGTCCCAGGACAGCAGAGGTTGCTGACGTCGGCTTCTGGGGGACAAGTTACCGGGCGGCTGTGCCCACAGATGCACAGTGAGGGGCTTGACCCGCCAAGATAAGCACCTGCTGCAGCAGCGGGAGTGGCCAGGCAGGGGCGCACACTGGTGATCTTGCCCACTAGGTTGGCTGAGGCAGGAGAGTGGCAAGGTCACCGCTGTTGGGGTGGGAAACCCTGAGTGCTTGCTAGGCCTGGGGTTCAGTCCTCAGTCCTGCAGCCCAAGAAACTGGGCCAAAAGCAACAATTAAACAGGTGGACTGTCCAGCACATTATGTCAGGATGCATTTATTGGATGACAGGATTGAAGACTGTCATGAACTTTTTTTTGAGACAGGGTCTCACTCTGTAGCCCAGACTGGTCCTGAACTCACTGTGGAGCCCAAGCTGGCCTTGAACTCATCGCAATCCTCCTGCCTCAGCCTCCTGAGTGCTGGGATTACAGGCATACATCACCATGCCTGACTTTATGTGGTGCTGGGGAATCGAACCCAAGGCCTTGTGCTTGCCAGGCGAGTGCTCTAACTGCTGAGCCATTGCTCCAGCTCCAGTATCATGAACTTTTAAATTGTCTCAACTTGTTGAACTTCACGAAATGGCTCAATGCTGCTCTCCAAACTTTAGGGTCTGATGATGGACCAAATCAGGATGATGAAGCCAACTGTCTGGCCCGTCTGCCGTGGCATGGTCTCCTGCCAGCCCTAGCCCGTGTTGCCCTGGAGTGGGTGGCCTTGGATGCTCTGGTCACGCCCAAGGCCCTTGGTTCCATGACCTTGTCACAGGGATGCGTGTGCCTGGTAGCCCCTGTTCTAGGGTCGGGGGATTGTGTGGGCCCTGGAGACGTGCAGAGACGTCCTGTCTCCCAGGTAGCTGTCTGGTGACGCCTGTGTCCCCACAGGGCCGTGCGGCGGAAGGTCCAGCACGCCATCGCTGAGGCGTTCGGTGTCAGCGTATCCTCACTGTATCTGACGAAGCCCACGTTCTTCTCCCGCATAAACAGCACGGCAGCGCAGACGGCCCACGACGAGTACTGGCACGCGCATGTGGACAAGGTGGATGCCGGCTCGCGCGAGGACACGGGGGCCCAGCTGCGTGGCTCAGGCGGGGAAGCCAGTTTCTTGGGGGTGAAGCAGGCAGCCAGTCCTCAGCCAGTGCTCTGTTCCCTGCCAGGAGGCAGGAGGCCTCCCCTCTACCAATTCTCTCTCTTTTTCTTTTTCTTTCTTCTTCTTCTTCTTCTTCTTCTTTTTTGGTGGTACTGAAGATCCAATCTAGGGCCTTTCTGCTGAGCTATTTCCCCAGCCCATTTTAAAATTTTTATTATTTTTATTTTTTTTTCATTTATGTTTTTGAGACAGGGTCTTACCCTATAGTCCAGGCCAGTCCTGAACTCACTGTATAGTCCAGGTTGGCCTTGGACTCACAACAGGTCTCTTGCCTCACCTTCTCGAGTGCTGGGGTTACAGGCGTGCACCACCACACCTAGTTTATGTGGTGCTGGGGATCAAACCTGGGGCCTTGAGCTTGCTAGGCAAGTACGTTAACTGCTGAGCTGTGCCCCACTGCCCGTTCTTAGTTGTAGTTTGAAATGGTCTCATTAAGGCATTAAATTGCCCAGGCTGGGCTTGAGCTTTCAGTCCTTCTGCCTCAGCCTCCCAGGATGCTCAAACTGTAGGCTTGCAACACCGGGCCCAGCTGTTTTTCCTGACACAGGGTCTCACGACGTTGTCCTTGAGCTCACCATGTAGCCCGGAAGGAGCCGGTGGCTGGGTCCTGAGCTGCAGCAGACGGAGTGGCCAGTGCTGCCCCTGGGGCCCTGGGGCTCCGGGCATCGGCAGGCCTGACACTGTGCCCTGCCCGCAGGTGACCTACGGCTCCTTTGACTATACCTCACTGCTCTACCTCTCTGACTACCTGGAGGACTTCGGAGGCGGCCGCTTCGTGTTCATGGAGGAAGGTGCCAACAGGACGGTGGAGCCGAGAGCTGGTATGAAGCAGAGGCCGGGGCCACAACCAGCTGGGAGCTGCTCTCCCGGCCAGGCGGTCTGCATTTATGGAACACCTGCTGCGTGCAGGGCTCGGCGCTGGGAGTTTGTCCAGGCCAGGCCAACTGCAGGTGGTGACATGCAGCAGCTGATGTCCTCTGGGGTTGGCAGAGCGGGCTCCTGGTAGCCTCTCCTCACCTGCCCTCCTCCTGTACTGCTGCTGGGGCCTTTCCGTGGTGGCAGAGCACCCACCCAGCGTGGGTCTCCTCCCCAGCACCAGACAAATAAAGGATTGCTGGCTTGGTGGCACAGGACTATAATCCCAGCACTGGGAGGCTGAGACAGGAGGATCTCAAGTTGAAGGCCTGCATGGTAACCTAGTGGCATGGTGAAACGCTGCCTCCAAATGAAGAATAAGAAAGGGCTGGGAGTAGCTCTGTGCGACGGCCCTGGGCTCGATCCCAGGGCAGCAACAGGGGTCTGAGTAGTTTGCAGTCACGTCTAGTGCAACCTGTCCCTGTCCTCACACCCTCACGGGGAGCACTCCACGTCCCATCTTAGGCTAAGGGGCTAAGGGCGGGTGCCCTGGGGCCAGTGCAGCTCAGGTCTAGGTGGCCACATTCTGGGTACCCCATCCTCCCCTGGAGTGCTCTGCCCTCCCTGGGCGCCCTGTCCTCCCCTGGGCGCCCTGTCCTCCTAGGGTGCTCTAGGGCTGCTGCTCTGCCACAGCCGGTCTGTTTCTGGGCCTGCTGTCTCCTGGGTCCTCCCGTTCTTTGTTCCTTGCCGTGGAGTCCCCTGGAGATACGCCCCGGCGACGGCTGCACAGTCCCTGAGAAGCCCTCCTGGCGTGCGGAGGCTGGGGCTCACGGCTCCGTTGCTCTGCATCTCCAGGCCGGGTCTCCTTCTTCACCTCGGGATCCGAGAACCTGCACCGGGTGGAGAAGGTCCGCTGGGGCACCCGCTACGCCATCACCATCGCCTTCACCTGCAACCCCGACCACGCCATCGAGGACCCGGCCCTCACGTAGCCCGAGGGGGGCATCCCCACCTCGCGCCGCCAGGTGGCCTGCGCCTGGCCCCTTCGTCCCAGAGTGCCTTACGAATTGTCCTGGACTTCGGTCGGCTGGTGTTGTAATTTTTCGTATGTGATCAATGAAGGAAGCCCTTCCTTTCTCAGTGTGAGCTCGCTGTGTCTGCCGCCTCTCCGCAGCCAGCCCGCCTAGATCATGGGCCGGCAGCGGGGTGTCTGCCTCGGCCGGGCCCACCAGGGGAGGGCACCCTGGCCTGACGGAGGCTGGCCTCAGCGCAGGCACGTGCGGCGGGGCCGGTGAGAATGGGGTCGGCGCCCTCCGCTGCTGCGGGGGCTCAGAATGACGGCACCTCGGAGAAGGTGATTCCGTGCACTGAGGAGGGCGGGGACAGCTACTTGCCCTCAGGCTGTGCACCTGTTCTGGGCCCCGGCAGCCCAGGCCCCAGTGCGTCCCCCCTGTGGAGGTTCTGGGGTGGGGGCTGGGAGTGTCCCTGTTATCACGGGCCCACAGACCTCACCTGCTGGTCCCCAACGTGTCATGCACTGTCCCCGCCTTTCACACTGAAGCTATGGTTGGGGGAACAATGGCGGGGACCAGGGCCTGAAGGGCACAGGTTGTATTCCAGATTCCCCCTGGGGTCCAAGGCCTCATGCCTCCCCTATGAGGTCTCTTCTCTTGAGAACGGCCTGCTACATACTGATGTTGGAGGGCTGGGGGTGGTGGGGTTGGAAATTGCACTGGAGCCAGTCTCTCCAGATACCCTGAGAGGTTGCTTGGGGCAGGGTGGGGGGCATGGCCCGACCCTGGAGCAGGATGCTACCCTCGGCCTTGCAGTCCCCCGAGTTTCTAGGACCATGGGCCGGGCAGCACAGGCCCTGGGAGCGGCTCTGAGGGGTGGTTCCTGGACCCAGGGCAGGTGTGGCTGTCGAGGACCAAGGACTGGGTTTGCCCTGCAGTGTGACCCACCTTGTGTCCTGCGGATCGGGGCAGTGGGCTCTCCCACCCCAGGATGGCCCAGAGCTACCCTGCCCCAGGCCCTACCCTTGCATGGGAGGAGCTCTTGTGTGGCGGCCCGGTCTGCACAGGTGAGGCTGGACCCCTGGGCCCCAGGGCGCCTCCCGGGCTCTCTTGAGCAGGATACTAGCATGGTGTCATGTTTCCTCTTGGCGCTGGGACTTGAACCGGGGGTCCCAGTACTGAGCTACGCCCAGAGCCCTTTTGCAACATTTTATTTTGAAACAGCATCTTTCTAAGTTGCTGGTTGCTAGGCCAAGCTTGCATTTGCCCTTCTCCCGCCTCAGCCTCCAGAGTTACGGGATGGTAGCCTGCGCGTCACTCCTGACTCTCAGTTTCTTTTCTTTTCTTTTTATTTATTTATTATTTATTTATTTTGGTTCTGGAGAGGGGTGCTCAGGAAGACCCTGAGGGGAGGACACTCACATGCCTTCCTCCCTGGACATGTGGCCACACCAGCTCCTGGTCTGGCCCTCATTCTGCCCAGCCTGTGGGGCTGGAAGGGCTTCCTGGGGCTGTGGGTGGGGGACACGGCAGGGGCGCCCACTGAGCTCTCCCTGTCTCCTGTGAGTCCAGTCCTGGGGTCTGTGGGAGAGCCTTGGAGAAATTTTGTTGATGATTCTACCCCCACCCCACCTGGCCCCGGCACCTAGGGCCTCATGGAAGCCCTCACCCCACCAGCCGGGCCCGTGAGCATTTCAGGCTGTGTGTGTCTGCGTGCGTGCCGCGTCCAGTCCCAGGCCACAGCCCTGGCAGGAATCTTGGCTGGCAGCCAGCGCTGGGCAGCACAGCAGCTCCGGGCTTCATGCAGACACATTGTTCTGGGGTGAGACATGGACTCTGGACTCTCCTTCATGCTGGGCTGTATTACAGGTAGGTGCTGGCAGGCAGGGGCAGCATTCGGTGGCCTCGCCCAACCCTCGCAAGGACCCGTCAGTCATGGCACGGGTGTACCCAAGGATTTGTGGGTGCCCCAGCTCCCTGGAAAACTGCGAGGTAGGTGATGGGGGCTTGGCTGGAAGGACCTGGGGTCGGGAGAAGACTTGGGCCCTGAGGCACTGGGGAGAGGTCTGCAGCAGGCAGTGATGGGCAGGGGGTGCGGCCCACAGGGCAGAGCCTGAAGGCTGCTGCCAGCCGGGGTGCCACCCTGCTCTCCCCACTCCAGCCCCTGCCACCCTGCCACCCTGCTGCCTGTGGCTGGAGCCAGCAAGGAAGCCTGGCCAGTGGGGAGTGCCGCTCTCCTGGGTCCATCCTGGAGACTGGTCTCACCACCGCTGCATGGCATAAGGCTTGTGGCCGTCCCGGAAGGGGAATGGCCAGCTTCCTGCTCATGTTGTCATCTGTCTGGAACTCAGATTCTGGAAGGACCTGCCCTCACATTGGCCAGAGCGGATGCTGGCCGCATCCCAGGATCCAGGTGCCTGTCCTGCCAAGGCTGATGCATTGGGCAGGATTCCTGAGGGGCTGGCACAGCCATACACTCCTGCCATCCTCCCAGCCAGGGCCACCTCACACCACAGGCACTGCCACTGTTGTTGCCCACCCTGCAGGGGTGCCCCCCGCTGCCCTTTGAGGGGCATGGTATGCCAAAGCAAAGAGCTCAGTAGGAGCATCTGCCAGCTGCTGGCTGGGAAGATCGGAGACTGACGGAGCTCTAGAGGCTGTGAGCCCCTGGGCACAGATCCCTGCGGACCTAAGCAGAGGTGGCTGCCTCCCATCCTCTCCGCCGTAGGCCCTAGCCCTTGCCAGTGGGGAGAAGGGTAGGGCTGGCAGCCGTGGCCTGGACTCCATAGGCCTGGACTGGACTGGGCCGCTCTAGAAGGGCTTGTGGGCCCTGCAGACGGTCTGGGAGATGTAGCATTTCCCCTCCTCCGTGCTCCCAGGGCAGAGATCAGAAGCCCTGGTTTTTGGAGACGGATCTGCCCGCTGGGTGGGAGTTCCAGCGTCTGGGAAACTGATTGTTCCCCTGGCATCTGCTTGCCAGCCAAGTGACGCTGTTCATCTGTCCTTTACTCCGCCCTTGAGCACCAGGCCCTGCTGTCCTGTTCATGGGGCAAGCTGCCTGTGAAGATATCTCTGTACCACCTCCCTCATGTGGCTGTGGGCTGAGGTGGCTGGTTGGGGACCGGGGTCAAAGGCTGTGCTCCAGGCCTGGCCCGCTCCTCCTCTGAGGAAGGGGGCCTTGGTCCCGTCAGCCCTGCTAGGCCACACTACTCCCCAGGGTGCTCCCAGGACTCCTATACTGCAAGGCCACTCCCACCCCAGAAACCCACCATCCAGACCCTGAAAGCCCGGGGACCAAATCCCAGATTGACAAAGTGCCCAACCCAGAGCTAGACCCCAGGGATTCCTGGTGGGGCTTGGCTGTGGGGTCTGGGATGCTAGCACCCCCATATTGCCCAAAGGTGGGATGGACTGCCAGTCATCTGTCAGTGACTCCTCAGCCATAGAATTGCCTGCAGTTCTGCCAGTGTGGGGGCCACAGATTGTGGGACCCCATTTGTAGGAACTCTAGAGCCTGCAATGCCCAGTGGTGATTGGCAGGGATGTGGCCCTGGGCCCATCATGGGAAGGGTCAGGAGTATCAGGGCCTTTGAGAAATACCCCAGGCCATGGTCTTGTCATCGCTGGCCCTGGCCCCTGGGTGGCTTAGTTATGAACCTGCTCCAAGCCAGGTCTTAGTGTTTATTTCCACTGGATACCGTGGGTCCCGTGAGTACCGGTGGATAGCTGCTATTCCCCCCCGCCCCATTTTATTGATATGTATAAGTGCAAAATTTAAGGTTTACAATGAAGTTGAGCATTTTGTGCACATAGGATAGTTGCTATTTCTGTCACTGTCCCCAGCTGCTCACTCTGTGCACCTTCTGACTCAGCGGGCTCCTGCCCTGCCCTGGACACAGAGGTAGGATGGGCTGTCCTGGAAGCTCATGGCAAAGGGTCTGAGGACCCTGCGCCGGGCTGGGGGCTGCACTGTGCCAGGGGGAGGAGGGACAGTGGGAGGCAGTGCCCCCCAGCCTGGGGTGGTCAGGCCTGGCCCCAGCTGACTCACCACTGCGTGCCTCCTGCTTCCTCCCTGTCAGCCCAGCGCTTAGGAGTATGAGTATACCCCCTCGGGGTCATTGTTGTTCCAGGACCTCTAGAACCCCAGAACCTCTAGAACCCAGCCACCCAGTGGGCAAGAGGTGGCGGCCTTGGAGGGTTTCGTTTAAGTCAGACTTCTGATTTGGAGTCTTCTGGAGAGAACTGCAAAAGACCCAAAACTGTGAAGTTAAAATTAACCCACAATTTCCCACCCCGGGCCACCATTGCTGGTACTTCTCGGCACCTTTGTCGAGCCTCTATGCGAAGGAGTGCCCTGGCACACAAGCCCATGGACTAGGGCTGTATGGGTGCCCGTGCGTGTGCCATGTGGGTGCCCAGGTGCACAGACATGAGCAAGGGCTGGGGGCATAGCTCGGCAGGCAGAGCACTTGCCTAGCAAGCTCAAGGCCCTGCAGTCGATTTCCCGGCACCACATATTTAGTTGGGCCTAGTGTCATACACCTATAGGTCCAGTATTCAGGGGGCTCTTGGGAGGCCGAGGCGCAGAGGACAGTTGTGAGGTTGAGGACAACCTGAGCTAAACAGACAGCTCTGTCTCAAAAAATTAAAAACACACCCACACTGGCCACGTGTGCGTGCAGAGGCTTGCACACACACAGCCTCCCCCTGATTGTAGGGCCTGGTTTGAACCCTGTGCCCGCAGAAGCACAGAACGTTACCGCCGGTCCCTGTGACATGAGTGCTCCCCCGTGGGCCCACGCGACCACTGTGGTGCATTCTGAGTGCTGCATGTGATGTTCATGCCTTTTGTGGGGGTATTTTTTAATAGTATTTATTTATTTATTTATTTTTGGCTCTGAGGGTCGAGCCCAGTGTCTTCACACTGGGCTACATCCCCAGCCCATTTTTAGGCTTGATTTTGAGACAGGGTCTTGCTAAGTTGCTAAGTTACTCAGACTGGGCTTGAACTCATGATCCCTCGGCCTCAGGCTCCTAAAGTCCTAGAATTGCAGGTCTGCGCTGCGGGGCCTGGCTCTCCTCTCACGATGATATCTCACATCTATGTGTAAAATGCCACCTGCTGGGAGAGTGTCTCCTGTGCCTGGGTGACCCAGCTCTGGCCTATCTGCTCCTCTACCAGGTCCTGTGGCCCCAGGGTACAGGTACCCATCCGAGTGGGCCAACTCCTCAACCCCAAGCCCCAACAGACCGGCACCACGGGCTGCCCTGATTTGGTACCTTACCTGAAGTCAACATGTATGTGCATGTGCACACGTGTGTGTTTTTGTGCACATTTACGCATGCATGTGTGTGTGTCTTAGTTACTTTCTCACTGCTGGAACAAAATACCCTCCAGACATCCATAACGTAAAAGAGGAAAGATTTATTTTAGCTCAGTTTCAGAAGGTCTCTCTCACTTCGTCCACTCCCAGGCAGCTGGCTGTGGTGGAGGGACAGGGCAGAGTCTGGAGAGATGCTCACTCCGCTGCTGACAGAAAGCTGCGTGATGCGGGAGCCAGCCCAGGCCTGCAGACTCAGGCAAGGCGGGGGCTTTCCCAGAAGAAGCTGCAGCGACGTGTCTTTTCTTCCCTTTCCTTCGTTCAAGCTGCCAGGTGGCCCCCAACGCCCAGGGTGGGTGCCCCTCCTTCACTTCCTGGCCCACGAGCCATGCACACATCTGAAAGCTCTGCCTTGGGCCGCCCCCAATCTCAGCAAGTTGACACAACCTCTCCAAGTCAAACCCCAAGCATCCACCCCTTCCGGCAGAGCCCACCTCCCAGTAACAGACAGTTCCATATTACTCCACTACAGCCAAGTAGATGAGGCATTTAGGGGACGCTCAAGATCCAAACCAAACTGTAGCATTCTGTCCCTGGCCCCCAGGAGACTCATGCCCACCTACTTATGCAAAATACATTCAGTCCTTCCTCTGAGAGTCGCCTGAGTCCTAACAGTTCCAGCACCGTTAACAAGTCCAGGTCCAAATTCTCTGAGACTCAAGGTAGACTCTTAGCTGTGAGATCCTGTGAGCAACAAGAAATTAAGCACTACCAACCTACAATGGCACAGGGTAAATATTCCCATTCTAAAAGGGAGGAACAGGAAGATAGGAAGCAGTCGGAACCAAACAAGCTCTAAGCCCAGCAGGGCCAGGGATGCGTCCCGGGGCACCGTGTCCAGCACTTGGGCTGAGCGGTGGTGGGACGTGAGCTCCCCAGGGCCCCGTGGCAGGCCGTGTTCATGGCGTGTGACTTCGCTCAGCTGATGGTCCGTGTTTCTGGCATCTCTAGAGTCTTGGGGACTCCAGTGCACCTCAGGCTTCTCCTTCACGACGTCACGTGGGCACTGCCTTCTGCAGGGCACTCTGCTGGCCTCCGAGGCCTTCCTCCAAACTCTGGGTGGAAGCCTCCACATCCCCATTCTTGGACTCTGCCTGCCTGTGACCTGGCGCTGCGTGGATGCCACTGAGGGCGGCCCGTGGCTGAGGCAGCAGTCTGGCTGTCCTGGTCTTTGGCTGCAGCCGCCTCCCAGTGCCTGGGTGGCTGACCTTCCAGGCGGATGGACTCTGGCAAGCAGAGAGGCCAGAGAGGACGGAATGATCCTCGGGAGCCCAGGAGAGTCTGAGGGGTGAAGCCACTTTGGGAAACTGTACGATGTTCCCTGAGCTCATCCCCTCTGGGCATGGTGGCTCACCCCTTGATCCCAGCACTCTGCAGGCAGAGGCAGGAGGATTGCAAGTTTGAGCCCAGCCTGGGTGACCTATGGAGACCCTGTCTCAAAATAAAATAGAAAAAAGGGCCAGGGTGCAGCTCAGTACCCCTAAACTGACAGTGCCCAGAAATGGTGATCCTTACCGCCTGCCCAGAGCTGAGCATGTCTGTCCACACGGCGGCATGGCCCACACCAGCAGGCAGTGGGCATCAGGGTGCCATGGAGGGAGACGAGTGGAGTGTGGGTGTCTGCACAGCAGCACCTGGCTGTGGGAAGCAGAGGAGCAGGACGTCCTGTGGAACGCCTCACTATGTGGAGACCCAGCCCGCAGGGCTCCAGCTGCTGAATCCACGCATGTGCGTGGACAGTCCCGGGGGAGGGCTCAGAGCTCCAGGGACCGGGGCTGCAGCAGTTTCCAGAAATGCACATGGGGAGCCTCTGGGACAGTGGGAAGGCCATGCAGTGGGTCTGTGCGCCTGCGAGGTCGGGCTGCAGTACCAGCTGTCCCGTCAAACATGAGGCTGCTGCTGCTGCAAAGATGCATTCTGAATGGGGTTCAGCAGACCTGCGGTTACCAAGATGCCCTCTGCAGTGTGGAGGGTGGGCCTTGTCCAGTCAGTTGAAGGTCTTGAGAGCAAGACCCCAGAAAGGTACTTCTGCACTGGGATTGCGGCATGAACCCTGCTGGAGTTTCCGGCCTGCCGATGGCCAGCCCTGCATTGGGTGGACCCGTTCCTTAGGAAAATCTGTTGCATGTTGCATGTATTCTGTTGCTTCTGTTTCTTTGAAGACCCCTGAACATCTGAGGTCCTAAAACTGGACTGGGGGTGGTTGTGCAACTTTGTGGAGGCGTGTGTGTGTGTGTGTGTGTGTGTGTGTGTGTGTGGTACAGGATTGAGCCCAGGACCTTCCTACTGAGCTACGTCCTCAGCCTATTCTTTCATTTTTGATTTTGAGATAGGTTCTTACTAAGTTGCTAAATTGTCCAGTCTGGACTTCAGCTGGTGATCTTCCTGCCTCAGCCTTCCCTGGTGATGGGGGTGACAGGCCAGTGCTGCCAGGCCCAGCTTGTAAATACCCTTTAGAGAGGTGAATTTCAGGTATGTAACTGCCCCCCAGTCACACAGCAGCCCATGTGGTAGGTGGCATCAGTGTTAGGTCTGTCCACACACGCACATGTGTGTGCGCACACACACACCCCGTGTGCACCCCCCAGGTGCCTACCACCCTCCTTGTTTCGGCTCTCTCTGTCCTGGCCCACCCCCACCTAGACACTACAGGTACAGGGCATCCCCAGGACCCAGCATGGCCTCTGAGCCAAGAGGCTGGCTGGTTGAGCCAGGGGCCTGCTGGGTAGGTGCCTGGGTCCTGGCCAGGCCGTCTCCATAAATCTCCCTGGCTTTGGAGGTGCCTGCGTCTGCCAAGAGCAGGGTCCTGGCCGCCCATGGGGACCCCGTGCCAAGAACTGGTGTGTTGAGCAGACAGGGGCTCGCGGTGGGCCTGCTTGTGTTTGCGGGGCGTGGGAGCCACACGTGTCTTTTCCTTTCTGGGGAGCTGCCCCACTGGACTAACAGGCTGGGTGCTCTCTGCTTTGGGACGGAGGAAGGGCCCAGAGGTGCCCTTGGTTCCAGGCACTGCCCGAGGCCATGACTGGCCCCCCAGGCTGTGTCCCACACACCAGGCCAGGCCAGCAGGGAAGCATGAGAGGGTCCAAGGTCCACCGAGTCCTGGGCTGAGGTCACTGGCTGAGTATAGACCTGGCAATCCCAGGCCCGGCGATGGCGGCCAGATTCCCGCTGTTAGCTCTACTCTGGCTTCTTTACGGAGAGGAGGCCAAAGGCTGGGCTGCAGACTAGAGAGGAAAAGGCCCTCCACTCCGCCCAAGACCTCGGCTGCCCCGCCCCACAGCCCGGGTTCTGCTTTGCGGTGCTGTGGTTGAGCCCAGAGCCTCAGGACCATCGTCCACACTCATCTCTTTCTGTTTTAAGGTAAAATACTTGTACCAGAGCTGCCGTCTCAGCCACTGCTAAGTGGTCCAGCGCCACTGGGCAGGCCAGGGCATTACCCAGAGGCCCCCGTGACAAGCACCGTGTGCCCGTGTGCCCACCCTCAGCGACCATCCCGTGGCTCTGCAGTGCTGCCCCTCGAGCCCCTCCGCTGGTCACACCCCAGGGCTGAGGTCGGCCCTGCCAGAGAGGACCCCATGGCGGTCCTGGTCTGTCTATGGAGGGTGTGGGGGACAGAGCTGGGCCATGCAGTGGCTCACCCAGTGGGTACTGGGCGGCCACAGCAGTGCGAGAGGGCTCTGCGGCCCCCTTCCCTCCATTCCTGCCCATGCCTCTCCTCCTCCCCTCAGCTCACCCTCCGTGGCCTGTCCTCCTGCTCGCCTCCCCTGACCCTGGGAGGAGCAGGGTTCCACGAGGGACAGGCACCCACAGAGCAGAAGGCAGCTTGCCCTTCCTATCATACAGGCTTCTCCACGCACGCACGCTGGGGTCCTGCTGGGCCCAAGACCCTCTGCCCAGTCGCAGGCAGACACCCCTTCCTGACTGAGGCCCAGGGTTACTGTCCCAAGTGCTGAAGGGTGGGCCAGAGAGTAGAGGGGAGAAAGGAGACAGGAGGAGGTAGAGAGTAGAGGGCAGAGAGAAGAGGATGTGGGCAAGTGGGCAGAGGGCAGGGGTCAGAGGGGAGAGGGAAGAAGGGAGAGGGCAGAGCAGAGGGGGGAGAGAAGTCTCCTTCCGCTGGGACGGGAGGCCCAGGCAGGACATGCTGTGGGTCAGGACTGGGGTTGGGCCAGGACATCCTCTGTTCTGGAGAGGGTCAGGCGGGGCTGGCAGTGCTGGTGTTCTCTTCTCAGGGTGAGGAGCCTTTGGGGCGATGCTGCAGAGCTGGGCTGGACCCTGCAGGTGGGTGAGGGCGTGGGCCTGGTGGGAAGGGGCTGAGGCACCGAGGAGAAGAGAGCAAAATTTTCTGGAACAGGATTGAGGCAGACAGGCCAGCTGCCTTGTCAGCAGCAGGGGCTCCAGGAAGGGGCCCAGGGTGAACCTGGGCTTCAGGCCCTTCCCTGTCCCCCAGGCTCACTTGTGGGCCTCAGACGTGGGCCCTGCCCGACACTGGGGACAGCAAGAAGGTCTCAGTGGCCTGCCGGCTGCTGGAGGACAACGAGCGGCCCGAGTCATGCTGGAGGTGGCTGCGGCCAGGTGGTCGCCCACAGTGCCTGCCTTGCCCTGGCCGCTGCGGCCCAGGCCTGTGGGTGGCCCGCAGGTGGTCACGATAGCTCTGGGTGAGCAGCGTGTAGAGGAAGGGGTTCATGCAGCTGTTGCCATAGGTGAGGCAGGTGGTCAGGTAGTTCACGATGCGGGCGGCACGGGGTGCGAGTGGTGGGGCCGGGCAGTACTGGGCCAGCAGCTGCCACAGCCAGAAGGGCAGGAAGCAGGCCCAGAAGAGCAGTACGATGCCCAGGGTGAGGCGCAGCACCCGGGGATTGGGCAGCCGCCCCGGCCACCCGGCGGAGGCCCGCTGCGACCGCCAGTAGGCGACGGCCAGGCGCATGTAGAGCAGTGCGATCGCCAGGCCGGGGCCCACGATGCTCGTCCCAAACAGCAGGGTCAGGTAGGCACGGTGGGCATGCGGGCCCCAGGCCGGCAGGCAGAGGCGTTTGGGGCCCCGGCGTGCCAGCCGGACGGCCAGCATCACAGGCAGGGTCAGCAGCAGGGCCAGCAGCCAGGTGCCCAGAGCCAGCAGCTTGCGGTAGCCCTTGGAGCGCCGCGCCATATCCAGTGGCCTCAGCACTGCTGCGTGGCGCTCACCACTCATGAGGGTCAGCGTGAAGACGCTGGCGTGCATAGTCAGGAAATCCAGGCTGAAGAGGATGCGGCAGCCGGCGTCCCCGAAGAGCCAGTCCCGCACGACGTAGGTGGCCACGACGAAGGGGATGCTGAGCAGGTAGAGCAGGTCGGCCAGCGCCAGGTTGACCACGTAGACGAACAGGGAGGCCGAGGTCCGGCGGCGGCGGCACACGACCGCCAGCGTGTACACATTGCCCGCGATGCCCACCACGCCTATGGCCGAGAGCACTGCGCCCAGCACCCCCGTGGCCACCAGGTCCTGCAGGGAGCTGGGGTCTTCCGGGCGGGCCCAGGAGCTGTTGGAGGACAGGTTGGGGCTGCCTGCCGCCGCCGGCAGGGGGACGCTGGCCGTGGATTCCAGGCTCAGGGCCATCTCTGCGTCTTGCTGGGCCGCAGCACGGGCGGAGGTTCCCGGAGGGCGGGCAGGGCTCTGCGGGCGTCCAGCTTGTCCTGCGGAGACGCCCAGTTTAGGCACCCTTCGGGGGCGCTCCACTCACCCTCCTGTTTCCTCGGGAACCTCAGGACAAATGGTCAGCACCATCTGCCCGCTACAGGGGGCCGGAGGGACCTGCGGACCCCAGGGCAGGCCGCAGTAGGACCCCAGCCCGGGTCTCCGGGGCACACAGGGTGGCTGCGGGGAGAGGGCAGCAGCGGGCAGAGCTCCTTGACCTCGGCCCTGCTGACCCTAGAACGCTTTCTCCCATTTATTTCACTTGTACCTTCAGAAAAAAATGTTCTACTCTAGCTAAACTTCACCTCCTAAAACTAACAGTTGCGGGTTTTATAAGTCCAAATAAAACATGAGAGGTTAGGGTGGGGCTCCTGCCAGGTGCCTCGTCAAAAAAGGGAGCGGAGCCTGGATCCTCAGAGCGCACTCCGAGGGGCTGGGCACAGGCCCTGGAGGCCCCGAGACGGTCGGGCCTCCAGAGGCAGGAGAAGGTCCGAGTGGCTTTTCACAGGAAGATTTCTTCGAGAAGGACTTCCTCACGACCGAGAGCCTAACTAAGAAGCCCAAGTTGTGAGCAGAGGGCTGGGAGAGCGTCACGGGGAAGCGTCGGTCGGGTAAACAACGCACGGAACGATTAAAATCCATGAAGACCAACGCTCCATTTGGGGGGAAAAAGGCAAAAACACTTCTGGAAAAAGCAGCGCTGGGTGGCCACCATGCCTGTGAAAAGAGGCCCAACGCAGTTGTCCCCAGGGAACCGTGGACAAGAACCAGAGTGCGACCTCACCCCTGCCCCGGGCAGCCACAGCCGGGATGTGGCGTGGCCTGGTGAGCGCGGGACGGCACAGGCCCTGGCGCTGAGGGGATGGTGACGTGGCATGGTTTAGCAAATGGGTGCCCCATCTCCCCAGGGACTCCGCTGTGGATTTTCACCCAGAGAAGGGCTGCCAGTGTCCATGGCAAGGTCCTGGCACAAAAGCTCACGGCTGCTTTATTCCAACCCACAGTTGGGACAACCCAAGCATACATGGGCAGCAGCCTGGATAAGCAAACCGTGACATCCCCACCAATGCCCCAAGCCCCCAAGGAGACAGACTTAGGGCTGCAGTGAACAAGCCGGGTGAGAGCGCTTCCCACCACACCAAGTGAGGGGTTGGCGCAGGAGCCCAGGGCCTGGGGCAGAGGGGTCAGGGCCGCAGCTCTGATAGGGCTCTGAGGTGGCCCGCTTCCCTGGGAGGGCCTTTCTTGGGGCCAAGGCCACACATGAAACTGGTCAGCAGGGCACGCTGAATGCCCGTGAGTGAAAGTGGGGCATGGGGTGGGAAGGGGGGGTGCTCTGGGAGGAGAGAAGACCCTGCTGCCCCTCCCCCAGTCCTGCTCATGGCTCTAGGCCCCTCCCTCTGCATGCCTGCCTGGTGATATTTAGGGCAGACTTGGGGCGTCCCATTCCAGGAGCACCTGGTGAGGAGGGGATGGTGGGCCTAGGGGCAGCAGAGGCGTCCCCTGAGGATGCTGCCCCCGCCCATGAGCCTCTCCCACAGGAGGGCTCCTGGCTCCGCACCTCCACAGCGGCTGCCCTCACGAGCCCTGGGGACCCTCGTGGAACTGTGAAGTAGGGCTGGGGTGGGGACCCCAGCCCGGACGCCCACAAGAGCCAGAGGACTGACAGCTACCGGCTCTGTCTTCTAAATCACTGGCAGGGACCTGGGTTCCTGAGTTGGGCACTGTCTCTGGGATCCTGTCCCCCACCGCATGGCCCCGAGCCTCCCTGGGTCCTGCTCACCTGGGTTGCAGCGCTCCAGCCTGGGAGTACCCCAGCTGCACCGTCCCGGGTGGCAGGCGGCTCCTCCTCGGGCTCCTCCTCGGGCTCCTCCTGGAGCCTTGGTCTGGCAGCTGCCACCTGCAGCAGCGCCAGCTGGGAGTGTGCCGGCCTGGGACTCATGACCTGCTGCTCTGGCACGAGGGATGGGACAGGGCGGGGATGGGGAGGTGATGGTGCGGGGAAGAGTCTCGGGGAGCACAGAGGAGACGTGTGGGAGGGGGAGGGCAGGACACGGGGAGTGGGGAGGGGTGGAGGGGGCGCAGGGACAGGGAGGGAGCGTGGGGCAGTGGGAAGGAGACGCGGGGAGCAGGCAAGGGATGTGGGGGTCGCGGAGCGGGAGGGGGCAGGGCGCAGGCCATGGGCCCGGTTGTGCGGATCCCAAGTCCCGTCCTGTGTCCAGCCCGCGGTAGGTTTCTCTGCAGGGCCCAGAGCCCCCTGGGCAGGAGGTGGGGCAGGACCCAGATCTGAGCCTTCCCAGCCCTGTTGTGGGGGAGTGAGGCCTGGGAGGAGGGAGCCGGCGGGGCGGTGCATGGCACCCCTCCAGAGAAGGAGGGGTGGGGTCTAGCCCTCGCTGCTGCTGCGGGCACGTGGGGAGGGCGAGGGGGGGAGTGCTGCCCGTGCCAAGCTTCTCTGCTTGTCCCGCTGCTCCCATCAGGGTCTTGGGGCCTGGCGGCCTCTGGCTCAGGATCCTGGTGACCCCGCCCCAGGGCTTCCTGGTGACCCTGCCTGCCCTCTGCCTGGGCCCGGCTCTCTCAGTGCTGCGGACTGAACACAGAGCTGTCACCGCTGTGAGGGCCGATGGGTCTCACGTGTCTACAGTGTGGCAGGTGACACATGGCGGAGAGGAACCCAGAGGATGACACTGGGGGTTGGCAGAGCACTGGGGGTGAGAGTCACCCCAGGACCCTTGCCTAGACCGAGCTCCTTGAGGGGGACACACAGTCCGACAGGTGCAGCGAGGGGAAGCGGCTGTCAGTGCTCAAGTTGAAGGGACAGAGGAGAGGAGGAGAGGGGACTTAGCTGCAGAAGTGGCCCTCGCAGCGGGCACTGAGGCCTTAGGTGATGCCTGCAGCTGCGTCCCAGCCTCACCCCACGACATGGAGCTGGAATGCGGAGGTGGACCCATCGGAGAATGGGACCAGAGACCTTTGTAGGAAAAGACTCAGAGTCACTTGGGGAAGGTTTGAGACGGGCGGCCCTCAGGGTTGAGTGACAGGAACTGGTCACGGTGACCCACACCTGTATCGTCTATGGTGAAACACACATAACCCAGAGTCTGCTGTCTGGAGTGGGTGTGTGGATTCATGCTTGATACATACCTGGACACAAATGCCCCATGTGGACCAAAAGGCCTGTGTGTGGCCTGCTCCCAGGCCAGGCAAGAGTCCCACCCACGAGGGTGGCGTGGTCCAGGGCCCTGGGGACAGGAAGGAAGGAGGTCACCCAACAGGACTGGCTTAGGAAGGACCACACAGGGTCAGGTAGAGTTCTTAGACTTTACCCAGAACAACATACAAAGGGACAGGAATTAAACAGTAAAAGTGACTTTGCGGTAAACAGCGGACACCAGGCTTTCTCCCTCCGTAAACCAGAATGGGGCTACTGTGAGGTCTTGGGGAGCTCAGAGACGGTAACCACAAAATCCAGAGTGGGGCTGGGTCACCCACATCCTGTTCCTCCCACAGCTGGGGCAGACCCAGAGCATGAGACCTGATCCACTCTGCCTACCGCCAATCCCACCCCGTGTCCCATGGGCATCACGCACCGAGCTCCTCAGAGGGTGATGACCATGAAGAGGGCCAACCCCAAGGCCCCTGCAGGCCCTGGAATTGGCTCCTGAGGGTGCTGCCCACTCGCCCTAGTGACACGCTGCCTGTCCCCTTGGGGCAGCAAGGTGCTGGGGTCCATGGAGCCTCCACACTTCAGTTCTAGTGGTGGGAGCAGACAGTGTCCAGGGTTGCTATATCCCCCATGATCCCGGAGCCCCCCACATCGCCTGTGCCCCAAGAAGAGTAGGGCACGGTGGAAAGCCTTGGTTCTGTAGGTGCAGCTCTGCCCTGTGGCCTGTCTTCTCCAGGGCACTCCGCAGGCACTGGCACCACTGGGGCAGCTGGGGACCTCCTGCAGCCCCAGCATCCAAAGCTCAGCTGGCTGCAGCAGCACCATCCCAGGCAGGCACTGGGCTATGCAGAGCCCAGCTGGCGCCATCCTTCACAGCCAGCAGGGAGGGGGCCTGCAGGCCCCGCAGCCAGGTTTCAGTTTTCGCAGGCTCCCACGGCCACAGGATACCCAGCCCAGCTGCACGTCTCGGTCTCCCTGGGGGGCAGGCTGGTGGGTAGGGCCACAGGATGGGGGCAGAGAGGACGCCCTCCCCCAGAGCCTCCAGGGCAGGGCCCAGGTCCGGAGCCACTGTGTTCTGGGGCTCCAGCTCGGTGGGCATGAAGGGCTGCTCTGAATCTCCCCTTCAGGCTCTGGGGACACCCCACCTCGCCCAGCCCTGCCGGGTCCCAGTCCTCATCCTCCCCGTTCTCCACCTCCAGCTTGTCCTTGAGGTCCAGGAAGGCAATCTGCAAGCAGGTGAAGCAGACCCTTGGCTAGTCTCCATGCCGGAGCTGGTACAGCCAGGACTCACACAGGCAGGACAGGCCCTCTCCGCCACGGTGCTCGCTGACCAGGGGAGCTTCCTGAGGAACAAGACAAGAAGGGACCCTTGCTGGGGACCGCGGGGTCAGGGCCACGGGAGCCGGGGACGTCGGGGCCAGGGGAGCAGAGCCAGGAATGTTGGAGCAGGCTAGTAGAAGCTAGGGACACTGGGGTCAGGGCTGTGGGAGCCGGGAACGTCAGGATCAGGCCCACGGGTGCTCCTACTGCCTCAGCCTCCTGGTAGGCGGGGGTGACAGGTATGCACCACAGCCCCAGCTACGTGCCTAGTGTTTTGGACATTACCAAGTATGTCAAACTTTCCTTTAAAAACATTTTTTGGTCTTAAAATCTCATGCCAGTACCTGCAGCCTCAGTGGCTACTCATTCCTGTGCGTTTCTGTTCGCTTCTTACCTTCATCGAAGACCTCAACCAGGCAGCTGAAACTGCCAAGCTCAATTTGACAGCTGTCCTGGAGACCAGTTCCTGTGTGGTTGGGCACACAGGTGGGAATTACCTGCCCTGTCGCCCCTGTCCTGCTGAGGACCACCCTCACCACGGCCTCATGAGACTCCCAGAGGACCGGGTGAGCTCCACCTCCGTCCCATCCTTTGTTGGCCCTCAGGCAGGGCCGCCTGTGGGGTGTGGTGACCTCGGAAAGGCCAGCTCCTCCTCCTCCCTCGGCTTCCTGGCCTTCGTCCTTGGGATGCCGCCATCAAGGCCCTGCTGATGCCTTCTGGTCTGGTCCTCTCTCTCCCAGCATGTCGGGAAATGTGCCCTGAGCCTAACCAGGGTCAGAGACACCACCCATGCCTCTGAGGCCCACACAGCTTGGTTCTGCGGAAACCTGGCCTGGCCAAGTCACACCCTCCTAAAAAGAGTGTGCTCAGATCCTGAGGCGACTCACCAAGGGAACTGACTGTTCAACACTGTTATAACAATCAAGACCAGAAAGGGTGACGGCGTTTTCCAACTCGCCTTGTTTTTTCCTTTTTCTTTTCCTTTCTTTTTTTTTTTCCTTTGAGACAGGGTCTCACTCTGTGGCTCAGGTGGGTCCTGAACTCACTGTGGAGCCCAGGCTGGCCTGGAACTCAGGACAATCTGCCTGCCTCAGCCTCCCCGGTACTGGGATTCCAGGTGTGCGCCTCCACGCCCAGCTTGTGTGGTGCTGGGGAGTCAAACTCAGGTACTTTGATAGGCGAGCACTCTAACCGCTGAGCCGTTCCTCCGGCCCCATCTCCAGCCCTTTTTAAACTTTGATTTTTGAGACAGGGTGCTGCTACATCACCTACGCTGGGCTCAGATTTGCAGCCCCCCTGCCTCAGCCTCCCACGGTGGTGGGATTATGGGCCCACACCCCTGTGCCTGGCTCAAATCTCTTTTTTGTAAAGGTGCCCAGCGCAATGGACTTAGGGCCCATCCAGCTGCACCGTGACCTTGCTTAAGCAAAGACACAGTGCGTGACCCTGTGTCCACGTGCAGTCACGTCCAGAGTGCTGGGGAAACACGGACGTCCCCTCCCCCGAGCTGTCCGAGTCTGACAGCTCGGGAAGGGCTACCCCCACCCGGGAGCTCTGCCAAAACGGCAAAGCCCTGAGGTGCAGCAGGCAGAATGAACCACAGACTCTCCTCCCACCACCCGCTGTGCCAGCCCCACAGCCTCCTGGAGTGCCCACGTTCCTCAGGCCTCCCCGGGCCCCACTAAGGCCAGTCACAGCCTGTCCAGCCAGCCTCGAGGCCACGCAGGGTGAGGCGGGCTAGGGTGTCCTTCAGGAACTCAGCAGGGACACACCTGCCCTAGCAGCCCCACGGACCCCGGACCACAAAGGCCGGTCCGGAGTCAGACAGCGCGTGACTGATTCCAGAGGTGGCAGGCAGACCAGGGATTGCTGCCACGGGATTTGTAATAGTCAAAATTCAAATGGATTTGGACAAGCATTATATTTTTTTTCATGCTGACTGCTTTGAATTTAGGAGCCAAGCCATCAAATAAATCACCTCCGCGGTTGTCAGGCAGCTTCTGGCAGATCGGCTCCTGGCTGCCTTCTCCTGGCTTCAGCAGAGAAACCAGCCAGGCCGCAACTGCTGGCCATGCCAAGGGGCCTCTGGCTCCCAGAGGCTGGGGGTGGGCCAGGTCCTGCCGGTGGTCACGTGCTCCTGGCAGGGATGACTGGTGCGCAGGCAGGGCCAGCCAGACCCCTGACTCTAACCCGGACTACGGCGAGCAGGGCCCCACTCAGACGCCACCTGCTCTGTCCCAGCCCTGCCTCCACGCTCCCCCTACGGACCACCGGACCTCCGGGGCTCAGACCAGGACTGTGGCGGGGGTGGGGCAGAAATGCTGACTTGGGTAGGCGAGTCTGTGAAGGAACACTGGAAACAAGACGCTGAGGGGAAAACGGTGCCCTTGTTCCATCAACAAAAACTTAAATGCATGAAAAGAGAAATCAGCAATTACGGAAAGATGGGATTTCAGGACTGGCAGAGAACTAAACTTGTGAAGGGTGGACAGAACTCAGCTGGAAAGAAACCAGGGACGTGGGAACGGGAAGCCGCCCTCCACGGGGCTCGGCCAGCCCAAGGGACGGGGGACTGGGGTGTCAGCGCCGGAGGCCTGCGCCGGGACGGCCTGCCTACTCTGTCCTGGGTTTGGGATAAGATCTAGGAGTCTCAGAGCCCGGAGCAGCAGAACCACTGTCTCTTGTCCCCACGCCAAGTGGCAGTCTCGCTCTGGGACTAGGAGGGAGGGCTCCCTTTTGCCCCCCAGGGCAGTGTGTGGATGCGGCATGTGACCCTGGGGGACCCCGGTGTAGGGAGGTGTTGCTCCAGGGTGGCACTTGGGGTAGCGCAGCAGGGAATGGTGTTAATTATTGTCAGATTTGGATTTCCTGACTGTCTCGCGCAGGAGGTTTCTAATTTCTCGATGACCTGATTTTCCGTGATCCCTTCATCCCGCCCCTTTCTCTTGCTTTTCAGGTGGATCGGGATCAGGTTTAGGCCCCACACCCATTAAACACACCTGATGGTGGTTTCAGGTCACAGGAGGTGCCTGAGGCAGGCTGCCACGGGGGAGGGGCAGGAGCCTGCCGGGCACTGACTCCCCATGGGAGGGTTACCAGGAAGAGAGGGGTGGGGTGCCGCGGACATGCTGGCTTATGCCTGTCAGCTCACCACTCTGGGAGGCTGAGGCAGGAGGATCGCAAGTGTGAGCCCAGGCTGGGCGACTTAGTGACCTAGGGAGACCCCGCCTCAACATCAAAACTCGACAAGCGGGCCGGGATGTAGCTCCGTGAGAAGGCCCGGTAGCATCTCCCCAGCCCCAACCCCAAGACAGAGTGGCAGATCTCCGTGGCAGAGAGCCCGGGGTGCCAGGGAGAGGAAGCCAGAGAAGCAAAGACGAGTGTCCGAACGTGAGTGGTGGCAAGCAGGAGCCGGGCAGGGGCCCAGCAGGCACCACCTTCTTCCTCGGATGCAAAAGCACACGGGAGCCTAGCCTCAGAGGCACCGAAAAAGCCAGAGGTCAAGGGCCTGGGGCGGTGCGCCCACCTCGCACTCTCAGGCCCTGAGGTCACCCCACACCGGGGAGGTGGAGTCCCAGAGGTGCCCCACACAGAGGGTCGTGGCCGGCCAGAGGGGATGCCTAGATCCAAAAGGGATGTGGGCCACGGGCCTGTCCTGTTTGGAAGAATGACGTGTGTGTGTGCGTGTGTGTGTGGCCCTGTGAATCGGACTCAGGGCCTTTGCACAGAACTCTACCCCCAGTCCTTTGTAGTCCTTTCATTTGGAAACAGGATCTGGCTAAGTCATGTTGCTCGGTTTTTTGAAATGTATGATTCTCCTGCCTCAGCCTCCCAGAGTGGTGAGATGACAGGTATAAGCCAGCATGTCTTTTTTTTTTTTTAAGGATTTGCAAAATAAATAAATACTTAAAAAACAGTGAAACAAGTGGGGACAGCCGGGGCCAGAGGTGGAGTGACAGGACCAGGCCCTGAAGGACGCCTCGGAGGCAGAAGGTGGAGTGACAGGACCAGGCCCTGAAGGACGCCTCGGAGGCAGAAGGCTTACACGGATGAGAAATCCTTGCTGCAAGAAACCCTGTTTCCACCCTCCGCACCCCACTCTGCGTGGCTTTAAAGACCCTGACTTAAGAGGCCCCAGGCGGGCGCCCCCAACACTCTTAGCTTCCTGCTGCCTGGGCTGCAGGACCACAGTCCCCAGCCGAACCAGCTCCTGGGGCTGATTCAGCTGAAGCACTTGTTCTGCAGACGTGGCAGGGGGGAGGGTGGGGCTGCGCCTCCTGTGAGCCCCAGCGCTTCCCTCCGTCCGTCCGTCTCGCGGCCTGTCCTTCCAAGGCCAGGCGCTGTGTAACGAGCACCTCTGTCCCATGGGCCTGGGTCCCTTCTGGGACCAGAGGCCACTGGCACTGAGGACACTGACTTCCGTGGGGAGGCAGGTGCCTGCTGGGTGGCTGGGCTGGGACGGGAGGCCGGAACCTCTTTCCCTGCGTGGCAGTAGACCTGGCGCGGCTAGCTATCTCTTGGCCTTGTCCCCCCACCCCCCGCTGGCCTGCTGGCTCAGCACTCAGGCCCCGCAGACCCTTCTGCCCCGTCACCAGGCCAGGGCCACTGTGTGGGAAGCCAGCCCATGCGGTGTCACCGGCAAGTCCCTCCCTCAAGAACCAGGCGGGGCTTCCTGCGGGGTAAACTGCAGCCTTGAGAAAGAGGTGACCGAGGCCGCACAGTGGTCCACATACGACGCAGAAGGAAACATCTCTGGGGACTGGGTCCCAGCGGCTGAGAGGACTTTGTCTATGGCCGCCCAACCCTGGACTCTGGGGCAGTTGCCCAAGCCTGATGCCACGTGCACAAGAAGTACCCTTTTGGCCCTCTGATGGGCCAGGCTTTTTTTCTGAGGCAGGGTTTCACTTTGTAGCCCAGGCAGGCTGGTCCTGAACTCACTACGGAGCCCAGGCTGGCCTCGGACTCATGGCAATCCTCCTGCCTCAGCTGCCTGAGTGCGGGGATTACATGTGTGCGCCACCACGCCCAGCTTTTGTGGTGCTGGGGAACTGAACTCAGGACCTTGTGCTTGATAGCTAAGTGTTTTAACTGCTAGGCCTCCAGCGCAGATCCACCCAGATACAGGTGTTCTATATCCTTGGTTATTAAAAATGCTAAAATGAAACTTTTTAAAGAAGTCTTTCTAGTTCTCTGCAGTAGTTTAGCTGTATTCGATATTTTGTGTGTGTGTGGCCCAAGACAGTTCCTGTTCACTCTAAAGACGAGGGCTGCAGGGTGGACACGCCTGCTCTACAGGGCCACGGGGACTGATGTCAGGGCCTGCGCCCCTCCTCGGCCACGCCAAGGTCCCAGGGTCCCAAGGATGGGGTTGTGCCTCCTGGTCTCTCCCCGCCCATGTCCATCTCTGGGCTTGGCTTCTGAAGAGGGCGTTATGTCACAGATGCTGGACACCATCCCTAGGGGCCACCCCGGCTGGAACAATGGTGCCTCATGGGTGTTTCCAGGAGTACGGGGCCCGGCACTGCCCACGATGGGCGTAACCACCTTCCCCAGGGCTCCCCATCCTGGGTCCTGGCATCGCAGGGGGCCTGCTGGGCCTGTCCCCGGCGCTCACAGTGGGTTCCGCTGGCCCTGATCCCTGCAGGGAAGGAGACTTGGCCCAGAGCCTGGAGCTGGGACCCGCCCACCCCGGCTCTCAGGGACAGTGCCACCGGTGCCTCTTGTTCCTTTGCAGAACCCATTGAGGACAGGCTGCTGGCTGCAGGACTGTAACCGAGAAAGCACCTCCAAGAAGTCCAGCCTCAGGCAGACTCTGGACACCCTCGAGGCTGGCCAGAATCACTTCCTTCCTCCCAGGTCGGGACAGCCTCTTGCCTCCCTCTCTCGGTCCCTTCAGTTGTCCCCAGGCTCCTGGGGCTGCACATGACCCGAGGCTGGTTCAGCTGGAGGCAGCAGGTGAGATCTGCAGGGACAGGCGGGGGGACTCAGAGACCTGGGTGGGTGGGGTCAGGGCTCCTGGGAGTGGGGTCCCACCGGCTTCCCCGGCCAGGGCTCCTGCCTCCTCCTTCCTCTCTGGTGCTGGACTGGGCCTCAGCCAGTTCGACCCAGAACCACGGTTTCTGCCTTGGCTTAGGGTTAGGGGTTAAGGGTTAGGACTTAGTGTGGAGGGTTGGGATTAAGATGAGGCTTGAGGTTTAGGGTTTAAGGTTAGGCTGTGTCAGGGCTAAGGTTAGGCAGGTGTAGGGTAGGATCAGGGCCCTCACAGCCGACCTTTGTGTGTCACCCCGCTGCCCCTCTGACTGGGTCCTATGGGAAGGGTGTTACATTCTGGGGATAGGCTCAGGGGCCAGTTTGGGGGGTAGGGCCTGTGAGTGGTCACAACCACGGGGCAGCACCCTCCCCACTTCCAGGGAGAGGTAGAGCCCAGGGCTGCGGTGCCACCCTGGGTCGGGGCCCTGTAGGACAGATGCCCAGGTGGCCTCTGGCCCCTGAGCTCAGGGCTTATGGGCCGAGATGGCACTGTGGCTGCTCAGCTGAATGTCACCTATCCTCAGTGTCTGGAACAGGATGGCCATAGGACGGCCACGTTTCAGTGGCCTCGGTCAGAGGCTGCCCTCAGACATGTGTCCTTTCCTGCCTCCAGCAGAGGGGACCATAGCCTGCCTTCTGCCCCATACCCTGCCCTGTGCTTGGAGTCCGGGTGGCCATGCCCACGTCTGTAGGACAAGGCTGTGGGATAAGCCGCCTGTGGCAGACAGAAGCCCGCGGAAAAGCCCAGCCCGTGGGGCAGCACACCGCTGCCTGGAGCCAGATTCGGGCAGCTCCTAGTAGTGCCCCCAGCTCCTGTACCCGTCACTGGGCTGGCAGGCTGAGGCAGGACAGGTAGCCTCTTTCGTGAGGCTGGGCCAGGCTGCTCAGAGAACTGATTCTGGTACACAATGGCCTGGGGCTAGTATCTCTAGGACAGGCAGACATCACAGCAGAGGGGACCAGTGGGGATGTCACCACCGTGGGAGGATCCTCCGGAGAGGGCTGCAGATGCCCCTGGGGGGTCCCAGGACCAGGGATCAGGCCCTGAGTACAGAGGGGACAGGGAGCACGCCCCCCCGTGGGAGTCCCCACAAGCCGCTCCCCTGGGTTCCCCTCTCAGAATGGCTTCTGGGTAGATGCAAACATTTGACCATCAGCAGACAAAAGAGAGCCGGGCCTTCTGAGATGCTCTGATACGCAGTCCAGGGGTGTAAACAAGCTACGTTTCCAGGCTGGTCTTGAGCACAGGATCCTCCGGCCTCAGCTTCCTCCGTGATGGGATTTCCGGTGTGCCTGATGCCTGATATCTTTTCTTTTATCTTTTCTTTTTTTTTTTTAGGTACTTGGCAGAAAAGAGAAGGTATTGGAGTTCGGAGCCAGGGATTTCCAATTCAGCTACAACCAACACCTTTTCAAGTTGGAGACAAGGACTTGGTAAATTGCAGAGTTACTCAGGCTGGACTAGAACTTGTAATCCTCCCGAGTACTGGGGTTATAGATGTGAGGCACCGCACCCAGCCTGGAGGATTCTCCGACATTCCAGGGTGACTGGGGGTACTGGATGAGCACCACGTGGCCTCAGACTGAGTTTTCTTTTAGAAGTATAGCAAATTCCATGTGCCAGTCAGGTGCTGCCCCAAGGAGCCAGCCACTGGGGTGACGCTGCAAGAGGGATAAATCCACTACCTTTGTCCCTAGGGCCACCACCTCACCCTTCCCACCACCTGCGCCCTCAGAGTCACTTTCAGGCCAAAGATGATGGTGTCCAGGCCTGTGTGCGTGGCCCAGTAGCCCTGGGGAGACGGCTCAAGCATATCTGTGGTAGAAAGTTCATGTCCGGGGCCTCTGGGTGGCCAGTGGTGGACAGGCGTATTCCAGGCCTTGCCCTTCCTGCCCAGTGCTCCCACCCTCCCCATCGGGACCCAAGGGAGTGAGGAAGTCCCTGGGAGGAAGGCAGGGCAGGGAGCCGGGACATGGCCACACCATGACAGGCAGGAAGGGGCCCACGTTCCCAGGAGGTTCCAGAGCCCCGGAGCCCAGGCTGGCAGGAGCTGGGATCACAAAGCGGGCACAGAGGGTGGAGAGAGTGGGCAGCACCGCCTGCTCCCTCTGGCCACCTCTCTCCCTCCCAGGACCCCTTGGCGGCCCTGCTGGGAGGGTAGCGGGAGGCTAGGAACCAGGGCCACCGTCCCAGCCAGGAAGAAGCAGCTGCCTCACCAGATCAAGGGCAGCCCCCTGGGTCAGCTGGGCGAGGGGACGCCAGCCACTACCCATGCAGGAGGGGCTCAGTGTGGCATGTGCAGCCAGCTCTTGACGCTGCCACTGAGACCTGAGGGCCACCTGCACCACCCGCAGCCATGGAGCAGTTCCCACGGGGCCTGGCCTCGTGGACCGACGTAGGTGCTGCGTAGCACTCCCTCCGAAGGCAGGAGGCAGGTCCCAGGCCCGTGGCTCTTGGACCCTGGAAATCCCGTGGCCTTGGCTCCGTGGCCATGGAGGATCCACTTGAGTCACAGGCTGATGGTGGACAGTCCTAGGAAGTAAGGTCAAATCAGATTCTCGTTGGCCGAGGCCTGAGGGGCTGAGTAGAGGCAGAAGGGGGCAGACCAGACCCTGCCCACCACGCCTGTGAGGAGGGAAATTAGAGGACGTGGGGAGGGGCCAGGGTGGGAGAGCCTAGGCTGAGGAGAAGGGGGGCTTCCGGTCCCAGACAGCAGGGAGCTGAGGAGAGCTGGGCCCTCAGGCTGGGAGCCGGGAGAGTCCCTTGGGGCCCCTAGTCGACAGGGGGTTTAGCTGGCTCTGTGTCCTCCCAGGGCAACCACTGAACTTGGCCAACCGCCTCTGCTGTGACACTCCCCCCTTGTCTCCACCTCTCTGTCCCCACCCTTTGGCCTGAGAAGCAGGTACCCGGTAAACACACCTTTCAGGAGGCCACTGTTTCTCCACTTCAACTGAGTCCATTTGCGGACAGGACCGAATGACCCAGCCCCACTGAGCCTAGCATCAGGCTGGCCTTACCCAGGCACCGAGCGAGCCTTCAGGGAGACAGGGATACACTGTGAGGTGCTGAGCTGGGAGCTGGGCAGAAACCTTTGGCCCCACAGGACTCTCAGCGAGTCCATAACGACATGGTACCAGCACCTGTTCTACGCAGCGCGTGTTCCCCAGGGTGACTGTCGTGTGCTCATCTCTGCACTTCTGTGTGTGTGTGTGTGTGTGCGCGCGCGCGCGCACCCAGTTGTGGAAGATGGAAGAGTCTGAGACCAGGACCCAGAAACGCCAAGGAGCCTGGTTGCCTCTCTGGGGTAGGGGCTCCTGGTCCAGGGGAGAAGTCCACTGGGGGGGGGGGTGACAGTGCTCCAAGGGTCCTGTCCTGTCTGCCCGTCCCTGTCAACAGCCCAGTGAGCACCTGTGAGGGAGAAGAAGCAGCCAGCGAGCGCTGGGACAGTGGGTGGGGAAGGGGCTGCCTCCCCCTGCAGGGGCTGTAGGGGTCTCGTCCCGCGGGGACCCCCAGAACAGCTGAGGAGGGGTTGGACGACAAAGTAGCACCCTCTGGGAGCCCATTTCAGAGAAGGCAGTCTCGCTTTATTTAGGAAGTACGGGGCTTAAATAGACTAGGATAATGCGGAAGTTACCAATTAGCAAGACCTTAACTAGCTGGGTCGCCCGGGAGGAGGAGGGGAGGGGTAGAGGAAGGAGGGTGGGGCGTGCCAACCAGCAGTTTGTCATTGGCCGAGGTGGCGGGAGGTGTGCCGCTCCAACGCTGTCTAGCGTGAGCTAGCGGTGAAGTGTGCTTCTACTGGCTTGTCCCAGACTAGTAGTGCTAGATGGGCTCACCCCGACCTGAACCCCCCACATGGGATCACCGGAGAGCAGCTCGGGAGGGGTGACTCCCACCCTGACGGAGGCACGGGGCTGGTGGTCCTAAGGCTTGAGGTGTAGGCGAGATAGGAACGGAGGCTGCTTGTCACCCCAACGACGGGCCCGACACCCACTCTCCCTTCACACCAGGAAGACACAGCCTCCCCGTGTCCTAGGACCGTGCTGTGCCGCACAGAACCATGTGTGGAGCACACAGCACGCGCCTCAGCCGGGTTCCAGGTGGAACCAGGCCCCCCACGTCCGCCAAGCTGCACGGGGCTTCTGGTGGCCCAGGGTGTGTGCACAGCCAGCTGGCGCCGGGCAGGAACAGTGCGGTGGAGAAGATGCTCAGTGGGTGGGCAGCCGAGGGCCAGAGAGGAGGGGACAGGGGACCGAACATAGCCCCCAAGGCCATGCCTCCATGGTCCACCAGGTCGCATCAGCTGGGAGTGCCACGGACCCCCTGGGGTCCAAGCCAGGCAAGCAGATGCTCAGCTGGCTGGCCAGCTGTTACCAAGAGTGACAATCTCAGAGCCCAGCAGGGGACAGGGGTGGGAGTGGGGCTGAGGGGCCGGTGCAGGTGTTGAGTGCTGACCTGGTGAGGACCACGGTGAGGGCACGCGGGCCTGCGGCATGAGATGGACCGAGGGCAAGAATGTGTCAGCCCATAGTGGGCCCGGCACAACCTGGGGGGTCGCGTGACGCTCCAGTGAAGAAGGGAAGGGAAGCGAGGCTCAGCGTGCAGCGTGGTGGCCAGGACAGGGTCGGGAGGGCAGTGCCAGGGCCAAGGCAGCTGGCTACTGGTGCCCCCACAGCAGGACCTGCTGGCAGGAGACTGGCATCTGACACCCGTGGGGCCCGGGACAGGAGCGGGGTGGGCACTGGCAGTCCAGCATAGAGCAGGGGTGCAGGTTTTCACGGGTCAGGGACAGGGACTGCTTGGCCCTGGCCCGGCTGGGCCACTCCTGCTGGCGTCTGAACCCTGGACCACCCTCTGTCTGTGTCTTTCCCAGGCCTGCTGCTCCTGCCATGGCAGTCCCTGGGCCTGACCCCAAGACGCTGGGGGCTCTCCTGCTCTTGGCCACCGCCCTGAGCGCTCAGTACAGAAGTAAGTCTCGGGGTCCCTGTTCCTGTGGCGGGGGGGTCAGAGAGGGCAGGCAGGGCAGGGCAGAAGCAGCTCAGGATCGAGTCCCAGGGCCCCTCAGGCCTGAAGGAGGGCCACGCCCTGGGTGGAAGAGGGACTGCTGTGTGTTCTGGGGGATGGCAGTGGTGCCCCCACAGCGCCTGGCTGTCCTGTCATTGTGCTGGGGAGTGGGCAAGGCTACGGCCAGTTCTAAGACAGTGAGGAACCAACAGTTGGGGGACAGAGGAGAGAGGGCCACTGTCCTGTACTTCACCCTGCCCACTTACCCCTTTGTCTTCTGGACCCACAAGGACCCAGCACCCCTTCTGCCAGCAGCAGCTCTACAGGGGACAGGGCTCCAGTGATCCCCAATCCTGCTCCTTAGATCTAGGGCTCCCCTCGGTGGCAGGAAGTCCCTTAAACAGCTTTAAGCACGCCAGTGCCTTGGTCACAATGATGGCCAGTGGGGGACAGTGAGGGCTGGGAGTCAGGTCCCTTGAATGCCAGTGGGGCACTGTGTTACACCCCGGGTTCCCCTGTAGCCCTCTTGGCGGGGCACACAGAGGCGAGGACCCAGGAGTGTCCTCACGCGGGGGCGGGTTCCGGTGGCCTGTGGGCTCCTCATCCCGCCTGCTTCCTCATCTCCCACCCAATCTCTTCCACCTGGAGCTGCGCACAGCTCTGACCCCTCTGTGGCTACCCCCCTGCCCCCTGGGACAGCGGCCAGCCACTGCCCTCGCGGTGATTGTCCCTCACAGGGTGGGACAACCCCTCGTGCACAGAGGGTGTGGTGCTGGTGCCGACTGGTACCCAGGCCACGATGTCCTGCAACATCTCCAACACCTTCACTGAAGTCACCTTGCGGCTGAGAGCCCAGGGCAAGGCCACCGTCCTCTTCAGGGACAAGGCCCAAGGATGCTTCATCCGGGAAGGGTGGCAGCTCTGTGTCCACGGTAGCCAGGCCCAGCTGGTGATCGAGGCCACGCTGCCCATCCACACCGGGGAGTACCTGTGGCACCTGTGGGGACTGCAGACAAATAACATGGTCACTAGGCTGAACGTGTCAGGTGAGCTTGGGGAGGGCGGGAAAGGGAGGAGAAGGAGCTGGGGGGAGGAGGCGCGCTGGAGAGAGAGGGAGGAAGGTTCTAGGCTCTCCTGGCCACCAGGCAAGCTAGAGATCCCTCCCTGCAGAAGGCCTGTCCCCCGTCTCTGTGAAGCCCCTCAGTCCCCACCAGCTCCCCACAGGTCAGTCCACTACCTTCCTGAGCCCCCGGGGCAGGGGCTACAACAGGGCCCCCAGTGAAGTCCTGCTACCTTGGGGGTGCATGGGTGCTTCCCCCCAACCTGACAACGTGTCCCCCTCAGAGCCCCTGGAACTGGAGGAGGCCGCAGGCCCAGCGCCACCATCCGCAGCTTCGCTCCCAGGTGTGGACCCTCCCCAATCTCTCAGTTCCTGTCTACCAGATGCCCTCTCTGCCTGGTCCCCTCCAGCGTCCCCACAGGGAAGGGCGGGCGAATGGCTGGGCAGGGAGGGAGGACGCTGGGGCCGCCCTGGGGCTGTGCACAGGGTGTTGTGACCTGGAGACAGCCCCTATCCCCCCTCCTCTTCTCCCCCATCCCACACCTGCCTGACCGCCTCCAACCGTCTCCCTGACCGCAGGCTCCAAGGCCTTGAGGGCTGGGGCGGAGGCCAGGTCGGCATCTGTGCTGGGAGTCCTGGCTGCTGTCATTTCCTTGGTCCTGGTGCTGGGCGCCCTTGGCTGGTATCACTGCCACCACCAGCACAGTCTGAAGCAGCAGGGAGGTGTGCACAGGTAGGAGGCCGGCCCCTGGTCCAGGGAGGGGTCTCTCTGGAGGCATAAGGGGTGGCCTGGGTCCTAGACAGAGGCTGCCCCGGCCCTGCCCCTGTGGCCACCCCCGACCCTGCCCCTGTGGCCCACAGCACACACCCTGGTCGCCAGCTCCTGCCTCGTCTCCTGGATGCTGGGAGGGCAGTGTGGGCTGTGAACTTTGGTTCTACTGGTCTCAGAACCCCAGGCGGGCTGGGTGGGGTGTTGAGGGTGACAGACATGTGTGTGCACAGTTCGTGTGTGCAGGGTTGTGTGTGCGCATGCGTGTGACCAGGTGGCCTGTACCCCAGTATCCGCCCACCGGGTCCCAGCCTGGCCCTCCCACCTCCCTCTGCAGAGCCTGTGAACCAGCAGCCAGGAGCCACTGAGCGCCACCGCCTCGCAGTGTGGGTCCTGTCCCTGGAGGGGTCGTTGTGAGGTCATAACCTGAGGTGGCCTCACTCCCAGTACCCAGGGCCCATGGCGACCCAGGACCACTCTCTGGACTGAACACGAGCCACATTGCACTGGGCAGAGCCCAGAGGACCCTATCTACCATTGCTAGGAGAGGGAGCTGTCCCCGTGGGTGGACAGAGGGCCGGCGGTCCCTTCTGTCTCCTAGGCTGGGGGTGGGGATCCTGGTCCCTAAAACTGGCTTTCAGAGCTATCGCTTCTGTATCGGGTGTAAGACCCCTGCTCATCTGAGACAGACCAAGGGTGACTTTAAGTCTGTAGGTCTTTGTGTTCCCTGAAGCTGGCTTTTGAATAGACCTCTTTCTGGTCACCTCAACAAGTGTCTTTTTATTTAGCTGGTGCACAGATGAGAGTAGCATGTGGTAACGGTGGACCCCCGAGCTCAGGGCAGGGTGGCCAGTGACCTAGGGAAGCTGTGCTTACAGGGAAGGACTAGGCTGTCACTCCAGCCAGGCACAGGCTGTGGGGCATGATCTCTAGGACACGGGTTGTGTTCCCGAGGACAGAAGTCCTACTCTTACTGTCCGTGTGTGGTGCTGAGGGCAGAGCCCGGGCCCTAGGCGAGTCAGGCAGGTGTTTTACTTCTGAGATCCACTCTGCCTCAGCCTCTGTGTTACCACAGGCCAGAAGACTCTGGGATTCACAGTGACAAACTAGAGTCCCTAAGGAAGGACAAGGGAGCCCAGTCCTCACCAGGTGGGCGATCTTGGGGCAGTGAGCCCTGCGGGAACTGCCCAGGAGAGTGGTGCAAGTGGGCAGGCTCTGCCAGGGCTCCCTGAAAGCTGCTGGTGCCTCTGGACATGCAGGGTTCGTGGGAGAGAGTGTGTGGGACGGGTCCCCACGCTTTTGGGGGCTCTCCGGGGTCAGGGAGGCTATTCCTTCTGTGCACACAGGAGCTGGGCCCTGGGCAGTGGAGGGCACCCTGGGCCCCGGGGGTCCAGGTGCAGGAGTAGGGCTGCCCGCCTGTTGATGCCCACGCTGGCCCTGCAGACTTTTCACCTTTAGCCTGAGCTACTGAAAGAAAAAAACCTACACAAGCCAAAGAGGTGCTACAGGATCTCAACAGAAATCAAGTGGCAGAAAGGGACAGAGGGTAGCAGCTCCAGCCCCAGGGGGATGGCACCGCCTGCCCTTCTGGGACAAACCCGGTTCTGCTTTCCCTAAAGAGATTGGGGTTAGGGTCAGGGTTAGGGTAACCCTCATCCTCTTCCGTTTTCTCTAAAGGGAGGATGTCACGCCCTGCCGGGCCTGGCCTTCTCCTGAGATTCACTGTCCCCCCTCCTGACCTCTTTCTGCTTTCTGGTTTTCTTCTTTTCTTGTTTCTTTCATGATATAGCAACACCTCCAGCATATTTTTATGTTTAAGTTTGAGACAGGGTCTCATTAAGTCACCAAATTGCCCAAATTGCGCTCAACTTGGCTATCTTCCTGCCTCAGCTTCCCAGGATGCTGGAGAGTTAGGGGCCTGTGCCAGGGAACTGACTGGCTGACCCCTTCCCGGGCTTGGGGACCCTCTAGACACAGAGGAGGGGTGGAGGCAACTGCCCGCCACCTTCCTGCCTTGAGATGTGTGTGCCCACGCTCCCCTCCCCTCACAGGCACGTGCCCTGCAATGGCAGAGTGTCTGCGTCCCCTGATGCAGCCGCTATCCCTCGCAGAGGGGCGAACACCCTGCGACCCCGCAGCCCGTCAAGCCGGAGGCTGCAGCCAAGGCTGGGCTCCTGAAGGGTGGGTCAGATCGCCGTCCCTCAGGGCCCTGGACCCCGCTTGGGCCTTGTGCTTGTGTTTGTGCGTAGCAGGGACACGCTGAGAGCCATCCAGAGACCTGTCCAGTGGCCCAGCTGTCCCTGGTGTCGAGGACTGGGCACGGAGGAGACGCTGGGGCAGGAAGGCAGGGTGCCCTGGACGAGGCCACCTTGGGCCCTGCCTCTCTCACACCCTCCTGGCTCCCTCAGAGTGGGGAGACTCAAGGCCAGGCACAGAGCCCTGGAAATGCTAGGGCCTGGGCGGGGGGGCAGTGCCCAGGATCAGGGGCAGGGTCCGGGAGATGCCTGGCACTGGCATACCAGGGAGAAGCTGAGGTGGGCAGTCAGGGCCGTTGTGGGCGCTCTGTCGGCTCCCTGGGGAAGACAGGGACTCTCTGGGCAGGGTGTCCAGCAGAGGAGAGCGTCACGGTGGGGCCTGGCACGGGGACTGAGTAAGGTCCAGGCAGGGTGTACGGAGGGTGACCCGTGGTGCCTGTGACATCCTGGAAGGACGGTGAAGGTGGCTGCACCCTGAGTGCCAGCTGCCTGCTCATGTTTGGCAGCTAGGGCCAGAGGAGGCCGCATCTGAAGGTGTCCGGGCGTCACGGGTGGTCACGTGGCAGCAGGAACTCTGCTGAACCCTGGGGCTGTTCACCACCTCCTGTTTCCACGGCTGCGCGGCTCATCAGGTGACAGCCCTGGAGGGGACCTGGGGGCTCCAGGATGGGGAAGGATGCCGGGGTCCTGCCTGCCTCAGCCTGGCCACCCGCAAAGCCCCGTTACTGGTGTGAAGGGTGAGGGGGGGAGGTGGAATTTGGGCCACACCGTCAATGCTGAGCCTGAGCGTGTGGTTGCTGCCCCGGGCGGCGAGTGGACTGGCCGGATGTGGGGAGGCTAGCACGGTGTGCTCAGATAAAGGTCATGGTCAAGGCCTGGCCCGGAGGGTCCCCTTTATGTCTTTGCTCCCTGGGTGGCTTCTGCTCCTGGGGCCCCTCTCTCTAGGTACCGATGAGTCACCCAGCAGGGGCAGAGATGAAGGTGGCCCAGGCCGTGGGTTGAGAGAGTCAGAGCCATGAGGTGATGTGGGGAATCTCGAACCACTCAGAACTAGTGCCACTGGCTGTCACACTTCTGCTGTCCTCTGCTGGCAGCCACTGACCTACAGTGGGTGCCTGTGGGCATTGGGACAGCTCTGTGTGGAGCCCAGAGGGGGAGGCGGGGCCTCTCTGGATCTGATACCCACCAGCAGGAGGGATCCTCCAGGGAGCTTATGGGAAAGGCTGGGCTTCTGTCCTCCCACGGCAGGCACAAGTGACAGGACTGGGTGCCCAGACCCCAAGAGCACTCCGGCACACTGGCCGGTCTGGGTCTCTGGGGCATGGGCCTTCTCGCCAGCTGGAGTCCAGGTCCAGGGCCCTGGCGGGTGGAGCTGATTCCTGCCCTGTGCCTGCCTGGTCTTGCTCTGAGTCCTCAGGCCTCTCGGCAGCTCGCGCAGCTGCTGGGTGGACCCTTCTTGTCCTTGGGGAGAGAGGGGCTGCCCTGGACACTGGAGGTGTACAGAAGCCACATGGCAGTGTCTGGGGGGGATATGGGCCTGGGGCTGGCTGGCTGGCTACTCTCCTGGACCTCACAGACCGGAAGAGACACAGCGTGGGCCCACGTGCAGGAGACGAGCAGTCCTGGGTGCCCCCAGGTCATTGCTGCGTTTCTGAGCAGTGTGGGGACTCAGTGGTCTAGGTCTGCTCCACGCCCCCTGAAGCAGGGACGGAGTGAGGGTGAAGGTACCCCTCCCTGACTTGAGCAGAGGGACCTCCATGGGGCTTGGGATCCTTCCCCAGGCACCTCAGGGTGGGGACCAGGTGGCCTCAGCAGGTAAGCAGCTCTTTGGGCCTGGAAGGTGTGGGTAACAGCTGGGCTCCCAACTCCGGATGTCTGTTAGGGATGGGGCCCTTCTCCCGTGGAGGGGGCTGCGGATGTCAGGACAGGGGAACCCTGCCTGGGGGGAGGCCTGTCTCAGTTACTTTTTTGTTGCGGTGACTCAAGACCTGACATCCACACATTTACGGGAGGAAAGGTTTATCTCAGCTCACAGTTTCAGAAGGTCACGGTCCACTCGGGTGGCCGGAAGCCATGGAAATGCATGGCAGAGGCCAAGGTGGAGACAGCTGCTCACGACGTCACACACAGGAAGCCGAGCGAGACTAGTTGAGACCAGTCCTCCCGGAAGGCAGGAAGCAGCTTACACACCCTTCCAGGGATCAGCCCCTCCTGGATCCAGGTGTAGAAGGGTGGTAAACCCACTACACGCCATTAATCCTGACTTACAGGCCGTTAATCCGATATACATGCCCGTAGGCCACCTCTCCAGACTAGGCCCCAATCTCCCAACAACACATGGTTCCATAGACAATCTATAACATTTAAATACATAAGACTTTCGGGGGACATTCCAGATCCAAATCACAATTAGGCCCTAGGTCAAGAAGGGCTGGTGGACTTGGGACACGTTGCGGTGTGGGGGCGGGTGCGGGTACGTGGCACTCAGTAGAGCATGCTGCCCCAGGAGACCCTCTTCAGACGCAGGGAGTAGGGCCTTCACAAGTCCTGAGCTGGTCCTGCCCAAGGCCTGCTGTAATCCCAGCACTGACCCTGGAGGAGCAGCTGAGCTTGGGGCCCTGGGTGATACCTGGCTCCGTGGCGCTCCTGCCCAGAGTCCCCCACGTCCCCCAGAGGCTCCTGGGAGCCGTCTCCTAGCCCCACAACAGCAGATCACTCCACTGCGGGGCGGTGCTGGGAGATGCCCACAGTGTGGCCCAGGTCCCTCTGGGCTCGGGCACTGAGACACCGGTGCTCAGCCCCCGGGACTGCGGGAGCACACCTGAGCCCCTACATGGCGGGGGCGTCCTGCCACTAGCAGCCTCAGCCTCCTGCCGATGACCTGGGAGAGCCACGCAGCCCCACCCCTCTCTATGCTGTCTCCCTCTCTGGTCAGCAGTGGCTTTGGTCTTCACCCTGGACCTCCGGCTGCACTGTGGAGCCTGAGCAGGGATGTGGAGGCTGCGGCTCCCAGGAGCTGCCTGGCAGGGGGCCCCGGTGGTCTCAGGGTATCAGGACCAGAGGCAGCTGGGCCGAGCGCAGGAAAGTTTCCAGTGTGTCCCTGGCTCCGAGTCCTATGTTGTAGGGGGTGTGACACTGTGGCATCTTTGCCACCAACTGAGCCCCCTTCACCAGGTGGGCAGGGTGACACCGGGGTTTGAAAGCTGTCCGTGACCTGGTAAAAGTCCCTTCCTTGGGCTGGGGGTACATCTCAGTGGTTAGAGCACTTGCCTAGTGTGTGCAAAGCCCTAGGTTCTATTTCACATAAAAAATCAGCTTGGCCTGGTATTGTACACCTGTAATTACAGTACTTGGGAGACTGAGGCAGGATGGCTGTGAATTTGAGGCCAGCTTGAGTTATATAGTGAGTTTGGGACCAGCCTGGGACACAGAGCGAGTCCCTTTCTCAAAAACAAAAAAACAAAACAAATAGTTCCCACCTCTATGAGGAGAGGAATGGGCTCTCCCAAAGGGACCCTCCCTTCCTAGGTCATGGTGGGGATGCAGGTGGCCCCGGGCAGGCAGATATCCTCTGGACAGTGCTGTCTGGCCTGGCCTCCTGGGTGCAGATTTGGCTTTGACAAAAGGGTCCCCGCCCTGTGGCCTTGTGGGGATTCAGTTCTTCCCTGGACAGGATAGCCCTGGTTGCTCTAGCTGAGGGAAGGTGAGTGCTGTAAGGAGCTGTCTGCAGAGCTGGGGGACCCCTGTGTGTTTGGGACGGATGAAGGACAATAGGACAGACAGCCATCTGCCCATAACCCTAACCCTAACCCCTAATCCTAACACCTAACCCTAACCCTAACCTTAACCCTAACCTTAACCCTAATCTCTAACCCCTACCCCTACCCCTACCCCAACCCTACCCCTAATCCTAACCCTAGCCCCTAACTCTAATTCTAACCCTTTAGCCGTTGACACTGAGGGCCAGAGGAGGGGCCCAGGGAGCAAGGGCTGAGGGTGGGAGGGTGTCCAGTCCTACCGGGGGAGGTGGCATGAGGGGCCCACTGCAGCAAGTGCCACCATGGCTGGCTTTCCTCTACACTGCAGGGTGCTGGGTGGGGCTCACTGCCCTCCAAGCTTTGGGGTACTGCACTGGGCTTACTGTTCCCCCCCCCCCCCCACTGTGGGAGCCTGAGCAGGATACTCTCCAGGATTTCCTGATGTCCCATTGAGTCCTGGGGCACCTGGCATGGCCTGCCCCCCTCCAGCCTCCTGTCCCCACCCAGGATCTGCCCCGCCACGGCTCAAGTCTTCATCTTGGGGACTTCCCTTTGCCATGAAGAGGGAGGGAACACAGAATAGGATCTTCTGCCTTTGCATCTTTTAATTGGTCAAGGGTGGGATCTTGCTGACTCCTGAGACACCGTGAAGGCCTCTTTCTTACAGTCCTGATTCCAAGTTCTTGGTTTCTGTTTAATGTTAGTCTCTTGAACAACCACGTGCGTCTCCACTCCAGACTGCGAGCTTTTTCTCTCTGCCGTTGTCTCCTACCTTTCACCATAGAGCTGGCTAAAAGCCACAAACAGCAGCCAGTGACGGTCTGAACGTCAGTCTGCCTCGAGATTTCTTCCACACACCCCCCCGCCCCGGCCCGTTCCCGGGCACTGCCCTCAGTGCCGGTAGCCAGAGCTCTTTTTGACAGTCGCTGCGTCAAGGGAAAGTTTGTGTTGTTGTTGCTGTTCCCTCCTAAAATTAGGGTGTGGCTGGGTCAGGCAGAGGGCCTGTACTGCCTTCAAATCAGTGTCCCCTTGGGCTCCGCCATACGCCCCTGAGACCCCCTCTGTGCTGCTAAGGGGGTCGGGGAAGGCAGCAGAGGGGATCCCAGGGCCTTTTCTCCTCTTCTGTAGGCCTGCTCTGTTTCAGTGGTCTCTCCCGGGTATGGAGGGGAAACCAGGCGACTCCCGGGGCAGCCAACAGAGGGCGTAATCCCTTTCCTCTGTGTGCCTGAGGTTTTGTTTCTCACGTGAGGGCCAGAGCACCACAGACCCAGTCATCTGACCCATACCGCGTCCAGAAGGCGGATGGCCCGTGAATTGCCTCCTTAGTCCACCACCGCAAGGTTTAACCAGGTTGCGTTTCCTTACTCCTTGAACCAGAATGATCCTCCCAGAATTCCCACATGGCCCAGTGGGCTATCCAGGGAAATTTGAGAGAATCCTGAATCTTCCTGGAAACTCATCTTCTCATCCTAGGCCTAGAATTTTTACCTCTCACCCTCAAACAACTTGGTTCTGGGTCTGTTTCCTGGAGACTGTTCAAACCCTCCAACTAGAGGTTTTTACAAACTCTTATTAATGTTACTTGGAGTTACTCAACTCCTCATACGACAGGTTCCTTTCAAACTCCTATTTTCCATCCCCGTATGGTTGAGGACAGCCCAATTGTCACGGCCGTACTGCACAGGGCCTGGGTGCCCCGCCCTGGTCCACACACGACGTCTTCCTCATCAGCCACAGATTTTTTTTTCTTTTTTTCCATCATCCTGTCTCCAAACATAACACGTCTCAGGCTTTTCACAGCTCCACGGGAAATTAGACTCCCAGGCAGAGGAGGCCACCTGGAAGACTAGATGGGGTGCCTTCCTCTTCTTGGGGTACCCTCCTCCTGTGAGTAAATACCAGACAAGCCCCCAAAATTGTGAGAAATGGCTCAGAGGAGGTTACCTGTCCAAACAAAGGGTGGACATGGCAGGCCTGAAGGACAGAAATGTGAAACTTTAATTATTTTTTTGCAAAAAGAGGTGGCCTCTCCACACACAGGCGGAGAAGGCCCACAGAGAGTGTGGTGGATAACGATTTTAAATCCCTAAATCACAAGTCCCTCCCTCACCTTTGCCTATTGGCAGGATGCACAGTCTTCCCGGTAAGATCTAAGGTATTGGTTCGGGGTCAAGCCAGTCATCGTGGCATGGCCTTCATGGCTCCTCCTCTTCCTCCTCTTTCTCCAGTCACCTGGCCAGGTAAAACCATGAAATCAGAAGATACGCTACTTCAACTGAAAAACGTGCCAGTGCTACCACTGCGGGGTGCTTACAGGAGGGACCCCAGACTAGGAATAAACCCCCTCCCCCGCCATGTTTCCACACACCGGCTTCCTGAATGGGAGTAGACGCCGACCTTCCAAGCGGTTGCTAGAAACCTCATGTTTCTGTCCTCCAGGCCTTTGAGTCCTCCCCTCCTGTTTGGACAGGTGAACCCCTTGATGCCACGGACATGCCCTGCTTTGAAAACTCTACCTGAGGCTCTCATTTAACTAAGTAAAACTAATAAAACCATCCCCCATATGTCTGTGAGATGCATGTTCTGAGATCACAAAAACTCTGGCTCCTAACATGGAGACCTGGACTCTTGGTCCCCTGGACACCCTAGACCCAGGTGGCGATGCTGCCTGATGCCTGCCTGAGGCCTCCAGAGCTGGGACTCCGAGAGCCCCGGGAGGGTATGGTCCCGTGCTCTAGGCTGATTCAGGTCACAGCAGTGTTGGGTGTGAATTATGCTAGGCCAGGCCTATCCACCGGCACCTATCTGGCGCCCAGGGCACATGAGACGTAGGTCTCAGGGTCCCCTGTCTCTTAGGCTCCAAAGACCCATCACTTTGAGCCCACCGGAGCCAAGGGCACTAATTACTGAAGGTCCTTTCCAAGGTTAGCTTTAGTTTCCTGGATGGAGATTAGCTGCTGCAAGGGTTACCCCTGCCCTGTCCTCTCTGGCTCGCTGCCCTGACCCCACCAGGCCTGGCCCTCTCTCCTCCCTGCAGGGCCCAGGGCACAGTGCATCTTAACCCTACACCTGCCTGGTGCACTGCGGCTCCAAGCCTTCTGGCCGGCCCTCCCTCCACCACAGCCTTCCTCATGTGCCCCATGTCCTGCTCATGGTCCACCTGGGTTCACCGGACCCAGCCCTGGGGAGGCAGGGACCCTAGCTGGCTCTGGGCACAGAACTGGTGTGCCCCTGGGTAGGTACCCCACATGTCACACCAGAGAGAACACTGTTCTAGGACCCTTGGCTCCTCCCCAGCCTCGTGGGCTTTGGCAACCAAACCACCATGTCCTCTAGGGCTCAGCGGGCTCGGCTGCACGTGCTCACCTCAGTCAAGCAGACCTGCATCAGTACCCACCCCATGACCCCTACGCCCCGAGACCTGGCCACTCGGCACAGAGCCTCAGGGGTTTCGTGTGACCTGGTCCCTGGTGGTCTGGTCTGCTCACACTCCCATGGGATGGTGACAGGACAGGGGTGCCACCTACTGGCCACTGCAGTCAGTGGGCAAGGATCTTAGCCAGCGGGGGCGAGGGGGGCCTGGCCTTCCCAGCCCAGGGTGTGGGCTGCGCCTGGAGACTCAGTCTGGATGGTGCTGGCCCCCGATCTGCACGGGTGAAAGGACCCTCCAGACGTTTGGGCGTAAATCAGGTTCTAGCAGCGTCCCAGGGACCGGGCCACGGCAGCAGGGCCTCTGCTCCAGCCTGAGCCCTGCCCGCCTGGCGCTCCCTCCTCCTCTTCTCCTGCTCCAACCAGGCCTGGCCCCTCTCTCCTCCCTGCAGGGCCCAGGGGAAAACCAGGGTAGTGACCTGTGGGATCCGCAGCCCAGGGAGGGGCAGAGGAGGGGGTTCGTGCCTTCCCCTGCAGGCAGGGCCTGCCTCTGCCTCCAGGAAACCCTCCCTGAGGCCCTGACCACTCACCCCACCCTCTGCTTCCGGACTGTGCTCAGCAGGCTCCTGCTCCATCCCCTGAGCCAGCTGTTGAATTTTCAGGGGTGTCTTTGACTGGCCAGGGGTGTGCGGCTGGTCTGGGCAGTATGGCCTGGCTTGTGACGTTGATCGTGGTGCTCTGGCTGCTGGCAGCCCAGCCCGCAGCCCAAGGTAAGCGCTGTCCCATCCCCCAGGGCCCACCTCGCACCTGCAGGGACCCCGGGGGAGGGGCGTGCAGAGCCCGCCTGTCTTCAGGCCCCCACTCCAACCCCAAGGGTCAGGAGCCGGCCTTAGCCCGGGGGAGGACCGCGAGCTCCGGGTGGCAGTTGGCAGGGCGCGGCAGGTCTGGTCTCCCTCCCCAGGCCGCTCTCTAAGGAGCGGGGTGCCTTCTGTGCCGGGGCAGGGGTCACCGGGCATCCCCCAGGAGGTGCGCGTGGGTGACGGTGCCACAGTGAGCTGCGAAGAGTGACCCGTCACTCACGTGGGGTCAGGGTGGGAAGGGCCCTGTGCCAGCCCCACCGGAGCTTAGTTCCCAGGAGCTGACTCTTGGACCACCCTGAAGGAAGGCCCCTCACCTGCCCAGGGGCACCGGCCCATCATCCAGCACTCTTGGGAGGCAGAGGCAGGAGATTGCCAGTTGGAGCCCAGCTTGAGCAATTCAACAAATTATTAAGAGTGCCTCATAATCAAAACTAAAAATCGTGGGCAGAGGGCATCGGTCAGCGGTTAGAGCACTTGCCTAGAACGCATGAAGCCCCGGGTTTGATTCTCTAGCACCACTTAAAAATTGGTTAGGCATAGGGGCACACGCTTTTAATCCCAGCTCTCAGGAGGCTGAGGCAGGAAGATACCAGTGAGTCTGAGGCCATCCTGGGCTCCACAGGGAGTTCAGGACCAGCCAGGAGCATAGTGCAAATCCTTGTCTCAGGAGGAAGAAGGTCGAGAACAACAGCCGCAGTTAGAGCACTAGCCTACGAAGCACAGGCCCTGGGTTCACCTACACTAAGCACGGTGGCACACGCCTGCAATCCCAGCACCTGGGAGGCTGAGGCAGGAGGAGTGCACTTGAGGCCATCTTGGGCTGCAGAAAGAGGCCCTGTCTCCAAAACACAGCGGATGCTGGAGACAGAGCTCAGTGCAAAGGCTCTGGGGTTCATCCTCAGTACCAACAGATGAAAAAAAGGTTCTTGTCAACAGGAAGTCAGGTGCTGCCGGGGCCAGAGCTGTTTCTGGGGAGCCCCAGGATGAGCAAGGGACCCCTGGGCAGAGCCGTAGCTCTGGGCACCTGGAAACGGTGGGGGGAAACGGAGGCAGCCAGCACAGGAGAGAGGCCGGAGGCAGGTGGGACAGCAGCCGCCAGAGGCCCTGAGATGCCTGGGACAGGAGGACAGGAAGGCCAGGCAAGGGCCAGCAAGACTCAGGGAAGCCAGCCCTTGGTCCCCAGGTGCCCGGAGGTCAAGGGCACAGCCCTGGTGCTGGGCACCAGAGCCCCTTCCCTGCCCCTGTGCTGGTGCTGTCCGGGCAAGGGTGGTCTCTGGATGTCCGTCCCAATGCCCCGGGGAGTGGGGGCTGGCCCCAGCACGGGTTGATGGAGACACACCCTTCTGCAGAGGTGCAGCAGTCCCCCCACTATGCAGTAGCCCAGCCCGGGGACTCCGTGAGCATCACCTGCCTCTCCCGAGGGCCCCTCAAAGGTGTGGCCCTGACGAAGACCTGGCCCAAGAAAACCCCTGTGATGTACCACAAGGACGGGGCGCCATCCACTGTGGACAGCTCATTCTGGGGCCGCACCAGCATCGCGGGGACACAGCACAACCTGACCTTCACCCTGGGCCTCCTACAGCCGAACGACACCGGCATCTACACCTGCCGGGCCGACGTGGAGCTGGACATCTGGGGCCCAGGAACAATAATCTTGGTCACAGGTACCAGGACCACTTCCAAGCCAGGCTTCCCCGGTCCAGGGACCATTCCCTCCTCCCATAGGCCTCCAAGGTACCCCCGCCCCTGGGCGGCAGGGCTGCAACGGGCTCCCTTTCCTGAGAGGGGCTCCGTCGGCCTCTCCGTTCCTCTCCCCAGAAGCAGATGTCTGCCAGGAGCCTGGGCCACCTGCCGTCACTCTCCGGGCCTCCCTTGCACTGGGCTCATTCCTCCTGGGGCTGGGCCTGGGGGGACTGTGCGTGCTGAAGACGCAGGTCAGTGTGGGATGGGGCGGGGGTGTTGGAAGCAGAGAGGGAGACACAGGAGCCATAGCCCCAAGCCACGGACCCTCCTGCAGGCCCCAGGGAGCCAGCAGTGCGGACGAGCCCAGGAGACGACGGGTGGGGGAGAGGTGTGGACGCACGGCTGGGCCCAGGAATACACGGACGGGACTGGCGATGCTCAGGACCCTGGTCATGTGTGTCATGTGTGTGGGTGGCGTGCCGATGTGGTGAGTGCCTGTGAGCACGTGAGAGAGTCTGAGGGTCGGCACAAGCTGCCTTCGGCCATGACGGCTCTGCCTCCGGTTCTAAGCAGCTTGCTGGGCGTGAGGGCCAGGCCCTCTGTTCCCCAGTGGCCACCCGGTCCGAGGCTGTCCAGCTCCAAGGGCAGCGGGCTCAGCTGACCGTGCTCACCTCGGAGGCGTGCTGAAGGAAGGGGTGCTATAGCTGCGATGGGGACTCCGACCACCCAGCCAGCCGCTGTGTGGGTGACACGCACTGTCTTTCAGATCGGAAACTCGTGTGCCTCTAGGAACAAGACCCCCTCCTATGTGGTCTATGAGGACATGTCCTGCAGCCGGCACAACACTCTGTCCACGCCCAGCCATTCCAGCGAGCCCTGAGGGTCCCGCCCAAGAGCCCACGCCCTGGCCACTCTGGCGGACCAGGTTCCGTGGGGCAGCAGGACAGAAGCCTCCAGCAAGCCCTCCTGCCCGGGCCGCCCTCCTTCAGAGGGTGACCCTGTCCTCGGGGTGGGGGAGCCGGCTGTCCCTCAGCTGCCCGTTCCCACCCACGGCTGGAGGGTCCTGTCTGTGATGGGCGCCAGCATGTGGCCCAGACCCAGCCCGGCCCCCAGCCCCTGAGCACGGCAAAGGGCCCCACCGCCCCCACAGCGGTGCAGGAAATAAAGTGCCTGCCTGTCTTCCTGCCCTTCCGCCTCATCTGTTAGGATCAGTCCCAGCCGGGAAGGTGGGCTCAGGTCGAGACCATCCTGTGGGTGCAGGCTGGGAGGAGGGCACAAGGAGTGTGAGGGGCAAGAGGGAGCTGGGAGCCTGGCACCCTGAGCAGGAGCAGCTCCCCTGAGCAGGGGAGAGCAAGGCTGCTAAGGCAGCACCCAGAGCCCGAGTCCCACGAGTCCCTGTTCCCACCGGCGCCACCCCACGGCCTGAGGGAGGGCTGGGTGCAGCCCCGAGGGCTCCAGAGAGCAATGGGAGCTTTCCTGGAGCCCCCAGGGCCCCTCAGACCCTGCACCCATGTGGAGTCTCCTTCCCCATTGTGGTGGGGGGAAACTGAGGCACAGGCACTTGGCTAGTGCATGGCAGAGCTGCCCAAGAGCCAGCCACACTCACCACACGTAAGGCCACCCAGGATAGCCAGACATCCGAGGGGCGGGAGCAAGGTGGATGCTTTGGTGCCCCTGACACGCCTGCCTGCCCCAAGCCCACACCTACGCACACCTGCGCACACTGCCCCACGCTCCATGCCGGCCCTCACCTGCCCCTGGACCATCTCTCACCTTCCACATCCCCACAACCCTCCACACCTGTCCGGACCTTCCACACTCGCCCACCCGCTTCTGCCCACACCTGCCCCTATCACCGTCATCTTGGAATACTGGGGCACAGGGCAGACAGCTCCCAGCAGCGAGTCACATGACAGATAGCCCTGCTCTGTGCACCTGGCATCTCAGGGAGCGTCATAAAGCCCAGATTCGTCCTGCCCGCTGGGGCCCAGCCCTCCTCCTCCCTGCTGGCCTCTGTCCAGCCCTGTTGTTCGCCCTCCCTGCTGGCCGCCAACACGCTGGCCACACTCGCTGCTGGCCCTGCTGCCTGGGCTCCTCAGAGTTCTCCAGGCACTGCGTGCTGCCTGGTGGGGACACTTGGCCAGGGGAGGGCGACCGGAGTTAGAGCAGGACCCCAAGACCCCCACTACGCCACCGGCCGTGCTGTCCTGGTTACTTTCTCGTTGCAGTGACTCAGGTCCCGACATCCGCAAATTTTGGGGAGGAAAGGTTTATTTTAGCTCACAGTTTCAGAAGGTCACAGTCCACTCAGGGGCGGCAGGCAGCCACGTAAGTACAGGGCAGAGGCCAAGGTGGAGGCAGCTTCTCACGGCAGGCAGCCAGCTCAGGGCAGCTGAGACCAGCCCCCCAAGGAAGGCAGGAAGCACTCATAGACCCTCCCAGGTCTCCTCCCAGGGATCTGCCCCTCCTGGGCCCAGGTGTGGAAGGTGTGATGAGCCCCACTACATGCCTGTAATCCAACTTACATGTCTGTAACCCGCCCCTCCTGACTAGGTCCCCTTCTCCCAACAACACCCGCTTCCACAGACAATCTGTCACCTCCAAATATATGAGACTCTCGGGGGACATTCCAGAGCCAAAGCACGATACATGGGGATCCCAAGGTGTGCACAGCGGTCACCCCTAGAGGCCGTGGTCCCCAGAAGTCCTCATTGTCCATTTGTCAGTGCCCGTCCCATACCTTTGCCCGTGTAGAGGCTGGACATGACTGGACGCTGGGCACTGTCCTGGGTCCCAGGGCAGAGCTGGGCAGCCGGCCTCCTGGTCCGCACCACCATCCTTACCCACAGAGCCTGGCTGGCTCCTGACCTTGGAGACAGCTGTGCGACGCCGTCTTCTGGGCCCCCACCCAGGCCGGGCTGGGCCCGACCCACCTTCTGGCGCTGCCACCTGCCTCCTCCGGGCCATGCCGAGCTCCTCGCCTGCCCGGACTCACTCCGGGCCTGTGCCGGTGGGTGGTGCCACTGACAGTGATCCCGTCGACACAGGCACAGGTGCCCATGCAGGGAGGCCCATGCCCACTTTAGTTTTGAGACGTGATCTTGCTGTAAAGTCCAGGCTGGTCTTCAACTCACTATGTAGCCCAGACTGGCCCGAGCTCACAGCGATCGTCCTGCCTCAGCCTCCCAACAGTGTGCCACCAGGCCTGGCTGGACCCATGTTTGTGCCACCCAATCACCCATCTATGTGGCAAGGCAAAGGCCTATGGCATGAACTCTGTGCAGGGACGGTCCACCCCACGGACACAGAGCCGAGGACACACAGCAGGCCCTGCTCACTCTGGGAATGTGTCGGAGAAGGTAGGGTTGGAGCTGGGCCCAGTGGCGGCACAGGAGGCAGAAGCAGGAGGGTCACGAGCTCGAGCCCAGCTGTGTGACTCCGTGACTCAGTGACTCAGTGAAGCCTTGGGTCAAAATCAAAGGTAAAAAATAGGCTCAGGGCGAAGAAGTCCCTGGGCTCAGTCCCACACAAAAGGAGCACCAGGGGCTGCAGGAATGGCACAGTAGTTAAAGGGCCTGCCTAGCAAGCACAAGGCCCTGGGTTCGACTCCCCAGTGCCACATAAGCTGGGTGTGGTGGCGCACACTGGTAATTCTAGCACCCGGAGGCTGAGGCAGGAGGACTGCTGTGAGTCTGAGGCCAGCCGGGGCAACGTAGTTAGCTCAGGACCAGCCTGGGCTACAGTGAGACCCTGCCTCCAAAACGAAAAAACAGAGCAACAGCAAAAACGAAACAGACAGGAAACAGACTGCAGGCTGTTGCGGTTTGGTCCTGCGGGCTGGGTGCCCTGGATCGTGTGAGGCTTTCACTGAGGGCAGGAGCAGCTTGGCCAGGAGTGGCACATGGAGGGTGTGGCCGGAAGGATAAAGACCCTCCAATAGGGCTCTCCCCACGCCCTGCGCCAGCCCTGGTGACGCCAGGGCAGCTGCTCTCCCCAGAGCTCCCATCATCGCCGGCCACCCATGAGCGCACTGAGAGCTCCTGGAGCTGCCATCTCCGCCCTTAGGCTGTGAGTGCCTGGTACTGTTTCCCAGCAGAGGAAAGTAACTAAGACACAGACAAAAGAAATAAGAAAAAAGGAAAGGGAAAGGGGATAAAGAATTAGAAGGTGAGAGCTAACAGGCCTAACTTACGAGTAGGACTAAGTCAGCAGGAAGACAAATGCTCGGATAAAAACTACACAAACCACCAGCCGGCCCCGTGGCACAGGCCTGGAATGCCAGCCCTGCGGAAGGCACGGGCACAAATGAACAGCTTAGTGAGGACCAGTTCCAAAGGAGAGAGAGAAGGGTGGGAACGGAAGATATAGCCCAGGCAAGGCGCAGTGCCGAATTGTCGCCTGGGTCTGGGAATCAGGTGGAAGGGCCCTGACGCCCGCAGGCTGGGGCTCTGCGTCCCCGAGCTGGGGGCAGCCCCAGTGTGGACCCACACTGCCCGGGCGGCAGGCCTCCCTCCCTCACCTCTGGAGCAACTTCCCGAGAGACAAGAAGACTGCATCCCCCGTGGGTCGTGGAGCCCTGGTCACCGCGGGCGCTGCGGGGGCCTGGGCCCAATCAGCGAGCAGAGGCTGGGCACCTACGAGCTGAGACCCAGAGTGCTCCGCCCTCCTCCTGACCCTCCGTGCCAGGGCTGAGCACCCACAGCCTCTCGCCTTTCACCCTGCCTCACGTGTACTTCTGCACTTGGAGACTCAGGAGGAAAGAGAGAGCGCCAGTGGACTCCAGGGGCCCTTGAAAGCCCGGGAGGTGCGGTGTCTGGGGGACCAGATGGACAGAGTCGCTGTACACAAGCCCCCCTGCGGGAGGCAGAAGGCTCATCTCAGAGGGTGCTTCAAGGACCAGTCCAAATTCAGGAAGATGGTCACGTGGAATGCCCAGGTTTGTAAAGTACTGTGTTCCAGGGCTCTTGTGTCTAATTCATAAAATGTAACCATGGAGCAGGTCCTCTGGTGTAAGAGCTTAAGACTCAGCATGACGCAGTATGTGCGTGTGTGTGTGTGTGTGTGTGCATACATGCATGTGTGCCTACGTGTGTGTGTGTGTGAGAGAAACAGGATGTCACTAAGTAGCTAAACTGCCCAAGCTGAGCTCACACGTGCCACCCTCCTGCCTCAGCTTCCCACAGCGCTGCATTAAGGTGGGTGCCACCGCATCTGGCTGGCTCATGTATTCATTGGCTTGTTTGTTTGGTGACACTGGGCATTGAACCTGGGGCTTTGGCACTGAGCCACATCCTTGCCTCTTTTTAAATTTTATTTTTATTTTTGACATAGAGTCTCACTCTAGTCCAGGCTGTTCCCAAGCTCACTATGGAGCCCAGGCTGGCCTTGCGCTCAGGGCAACCCTCCTGCCTCAGCCTCGTGAGTGCTGGGATTACAGGTGTGCCCCACCACACCTGCTTATGTGGTGCTGGGGAATCGAACTCAGGGCCTTGAGCTTGCTAGGCCAGCACTTTAACCTCTGAGCTCTTCCTCCAACCCTTCGTTATTTCTTTTGTTACGTTTTGTTTTGCTTTTTCTTTTAATTTTGTGAGACAGGGTCTCACTAAATCACTGAGTTGCCCAACCTGGCACGGGACCGCCAGGCCCAAGGCCCTTCCTGTGTCTTACACTGCCACGTGGGTCTTCGGCTCGCTCAACTGGGACTACACCCATGGGCCGTGACGGGGCAACTGCAGAGGGTCCCAGGTAAGCGGGCGCTGCCTTAGGGGAAAGCAGGCGGCCCCAGGGCAGCGGGTGGGCCCTGGGAAGGGGTGTGGTGGGTGCCGCCCAGGGCCTCTGTGCGGTTCCGGTTCCGGGTGGCGAGTTGTCCTGGAAGTTCTGGGGACAACGAGGGCCCAGGGGTCCCTCCCAGCTCTGCCCACCCCAGGACTGGGCCCTGCCCTCCTTGGGAGGAGCGGCTGGAGAGAGCTAGGAACAGGGTCCCCACATCCTGCGGGGGCTCTGTCATTCACCGAGGGGTGGCACCCTCCACGTCCTCCTGCTTTGTAGCAATTCTCCGGCCCCTTTTGAGCAGGGGGCACACTCGGGCACACGCACTGGAGGGCTGGGTCAGCCCTCAGGGGGAGCCTGGGCCAGCCCGACTGCAGCCCTCTGCCCACACTCCCCTTGGGCCCCTGTGCCTGGGGATCGCTATGGGTGCTGGGAGTGGGGAGGAAGAGGGAGGACGGGGGAGTAACCCAAAGGGGTGCAAGTCCCAGGACGCTCCGTGCAGTTTCAGGGAGTCACGAGTGATGCTGGGGTGGGTGTTCTTGCAGCCCCAGTGCCTCCGAGTCACCCACAGGCCTGCAAGTGACCCCCTCTCCCGGCTCCTGTGGACAGCCCCTCACCTGTGCCCCTGCAGGTGCCCACAGTCTTGTGAGCAACCCTAATAAGCCCACGGGTCCCCTAGCTGGACGCCAGTGCGCTGTGATTGTGGGCCCATCTGCTGTGCCCCCCAGGCTGAGTAGGTGTTAGCAGGGAAATGTCCTTCCTGTGGCACTTGCCCGGTAGCAGGTGACTGGGGCGGGGGAGAGCAGCTTCCCTGGGCAACTGGAGCCTGCAGAAACCCAAGCAAGGCAGAGAAGGGGCCGCTTGGGGCTTGAAAACGCAGATGGGTCAGTTTTATGAAAAGATTAAGGTGTATTCATTCTGGGTTTTATTTATTTATTTATTTATTTGAGACAAGGTCTTGACCTGTAGCCCAGGCTGCTCCTGGGCTATGCAGTCCAGGCTGGCCTGTGACGCATGGCAATCCTCCTGCCTCAGCCCCATGAGTGCTGGGATTACAGGCATGTGCCCCACACCCAGCTTTCTACAGTGCTAGGGAATCGAAGTCAGGTACTTAGCGCTTGCAAGGTAAGCACTTTAACTACCGTGACATTCCTCCAGACCCTGTATATTCATTCTGATGAACAGAAGCGAAATGGAGAAATTAAAAGTCATTCTTAACTCTAGCACCCACAGATAACCACCCTCAGCTGGACCCTGGGATAGGCCCATAAATCCAGTACCCTGGGAGGCTGAGGCGGGAGGATCACGAATTTAAGCACAGCTTGGGCAACTTAGTGACGTAGTGAGACCATCTCAAAATCAATCATTAAAAATAGGGGGGAGATGGAGCTCCGGGAAGAAGCCCTGTGCAGAACAGCACCCCTCCCCCGCACCCCTCATAAAAGATGCATGACTCCGACAGCAGTCGCCCGAGGCTGGGGGAGAATGCCCCAGGGCACCGGAGATCGGGACCCAGGAACAGACCCCAACGAGCGGTTCCTGGGGTGGTGCCTCCGGGCCAAGTGCTGGGACCCCCTCAGGGCTGACTCAAGTGGACAGTCTCCCTTTTGGAGAAATCTGCTGTGGTGGCACCCACCCGCTGCCCCAGCGTCACAGCCCTGGGACACTTCACGTGGTGGCTCCCTCTGGGGTGGGTCTGGCCTGAGGGGCTAGCGTGAGAACCAGTCCAGAACTACAGGCTTTTGTCCCTTTTTAACAAGGCGAAGGTTGTGGGAGGGCTGGGGAGGGCCGGGCACAAGGCGGCTCCGGCACTCCAGAAGCTTCTGACACCCTGGCTGCTGCCTGGTTCCCTGCCCAGGGAAGCCCTAGCAGCTGGCAGAGGGATCGGTCCTCACTTCCCACCGCTGGCACCTCTCTGCATCAACTCCCCCGGGTGCAGGGCCGCCCGCCTGCCTGGTGTGGTCGCAGCTAGGGCCGCAGCTGGGACAGGAAAGGCGGCTGGGCTTACGGGGCCACCTAGTTCTCAAGGCCCCCGCCACTGTGCCCCACCCTACCCCAGGATGGCTGGGGGACAGCTCCCAGGGGCCCGCACAGGATTTGGGGGACACTGGCAGGAGCGCCGTGCAGCAAGATGTCACCAAGTTCTCCAAGCTCACCTGCTCCCCCAGGGCAAGACCTGGGGCAGGACAGGGGCAGGACCCGCGAGGCCCGTCGCCCTGTGTCTGCGGAAGCGCTGAGGCTCGTCCTGCCTCCTCGGGGTGCGTGCGCTGTCTCCTCCCACGCACTCCCCTGGCACATCCGAAGCCCACTGACCTTCCCTGACATGGGGCCTCCTAGGCAGGACGCAGTGCCAGGTAACACACTGTCCTAGCATCCCCAGGCCCGGCCATAGCAGGGGACAGTCCTGTCCCTAGCACACAGCCTGCGGCTGGGAGCCCAGGTGCCACCTACAACTGCCAGGCCTAGACGAAGGCCCGGGGGCTGCCTACCTGCAGAGGCCACCAGGTCCCCCCACAGAGACTGAAGAAGGACCCTAAGCCAAACATAGTCTGCATAGGTGGGGGACAGGTACCCTATTCCCTACGTGGGACAGACCCAGGCCACTGTGTCTCTGCAAATGCTCAGAAATGCAGAGAGTGATCTGTGGGCACCTGGCTGTTCTGTTCCTGTCCCTGCTCATGTCGCCAAGCTGTGTTTGTCCTCCATGGGGTCAGGTGGGCAGCCAGCCAACCCTCCCACCCAGATGCTGCCATGTGCCTTCTGTACATCTCGTGACCAGACCAGCCCCTCCACCCCCAAAGACAAGAAGAGCCTACCTAGGCTGGCGTGGGCACACACCTGCAATCCCAGCTGAGGCAGGAGGACTGCTGGGAGCTGGAAGCCAGCCTGGGCTCCATGGTGAGTTCAGAACCAGGCTGGACTAGAGTGAGACCCTGTCTCAAAAAGAAGAAGAAGGAGGAGGAGGAGGAAGAGGAGGAGGAGGAGGAGGAAGGGCTCACCTAGCACCTGTGTGAGCTGGGAACACAGAGGGAGACTGGTGCAGACCAGGCGTGCACCAGCCCTATCTAGTGGGGACGTGGCCCCCGGAATTAGGACCCCGGCCCCAGAGAAGGCCCATCTCCCAGAACGCCAGAATGGCCAGCCTGCAGGCAGCTTGGTGATGCCCTCAGAGCCCGGGCACCTTGTCCTGCCACCTGTGTTCCTGTTGGAGGGCAGGGGACCCAGCCTTCCCCGTCAGCCCCCCAGGAGGGTCCCTCTTGCAGGCACATGTCAGATCCAAGGAGGACCCCCCTCCCCGAACCTCCCCCTGCTCTTACCCCCCACATTAGGATCAACACAGCGCTGTCCTGATGCCTATGGGCACCCACTGTGGGACAGTGGCTCCCAGAAGAGAGCAGAAGAAACGTAAACACCAGTGATGCCAGTCCTGGGGGATGAGAGCTCCCCACGTCACCCGGCTCTGACCTGAGAGGCAGAGCGCCAGGGATGATGGTGGCACAGCCCCTCTGAGCTCCTTGTCCCCTCCCCAACCCGCGGCCTGGGCCACCCTCAGCTCTGCCCCAGCTGGGTGACTGATTGGTGGCTAGAGAGGGCCCCGAGCAAGCAGGGCCACAGGGAACCCACAGTGTCACCCAGTAGGGCGAAGGGTGTGAAGGGGGCTCTGCAGGCCTTGGCCCTGACCTTTACCTGAGTGTCCTCTGCTGGCCTCCCCACATCCTTCTGGGCAGTCCCCTGACCCGGGCAGTGACCGCACACTCAGCCCAGCCACTATGGCCCGGAGGCCACCTCCCCCACCTCCGCCTTTCGCACCAACGGCCTCCTGGGAAGCCAGGCTGAGTCGAGCAGAACTCCCGTGTCCCTCCCTGTCCCCAAGCCACCAGCACTCCTTCAGGGGTCGTCACTTGCCAACCTGGGCAGCTGTGGGGTGGGGGTGGCAGCCAGCCCTGGGGGTCAGCCAGGTTTCTGCCACCATGTGACTGGTAGCGGGACCCCAGGGATCTATAGGCATGCCCCCTCTCTTGGCCCGGGTCACCAAACAAAGGCAGGTGGCCCCAGAGGGAAGCAAAGGGCTCAGCGCTAGAGCCCTCTCCCTCAGCCTCCCCGGGATATCGCAGGTACCCCCAGGTCTCCCTCATGCACCCAGGGCCCCTGGACCACTTTCTCAGCCTCGACGTCCCGCGGTCACTGTCCCCTTTGGCTCATCCTTGCTGTCCTCTGCCTAACACCTGCTGAGAGCCTCCCTGTCCCCTAGAGAGCCCGCCCAAGCCCCCACAATGGCCGCCACACCCCTGGCCGGCCCTGCCCGCCTCTGCTTCTCCTACAGCCCTCTCCTGCTCGCCCCGCCACGCCTTCCCAGCCCCAGCTCTGCTCCGAGGGCACCGGCCACCCTCTTGTCCCCAGGACCTCTGTGCCTGGCAGAGGCCTTACAGGCTCCCCAGGGTGCTGAGAGGGTGTGAGCCAGGCAGGGCCCAGGGCAACCTCATCTACTGCACCTTGCTCACCCTCCCACCAACTCCCTACATAGTCCCCAACCTCCGGGATGGCCAGCCCTCAGGGGCATGTTCTGGACAGCCTGCCCGTGCACCCCCACCCCCATCCACCCCACCCCACCCCCCCACACACGGACACACACGCGTACACACACACACACACACACACACACACATACCGGACAGCCCAGTCCTCAGGGGGCAAGTCCTGGACTGCCTCCCTGTGTGCCCCACCATACACACACACACACACACACACATGCAAACATACACAGCCAGCCAGCCCTCAGGGGCATGTCCTGGACTGCCTGCCCGTGCACCCACCACACACACACACACACACACACACACACAAACCCGGGCAGAAGGATTCAAGTTCAAGCCCAACCTAGGCAATCTAAGGACTTCATGACACCCATAGGCGTGGCCCCAGAGCTCAGTCTGAAAACCTGATGAACTCCAGGCCTGAACTGCTTAAAGAGAGTTCAGAAGAGTACATTAGGGTTTTGGGGTCACTCTTAAATAGCGCCTAGGAAGAAACTGGCGCAGGAGACGTTACAGAAAGAGGAAAAAAGGCCACTGCCCCCCAGAACAGCTTGGGCACAGCGGGAGCAGAGGGTGGGAGGCCCCGCCCTGGTGGGAGGGGAGCCAGGACAGGCGGGAGAGCCGTGCTGAGGGGCTGGGGGAGGACCACGTACACATGGCATGGAGCCAACTGATCCCTCTGACCCTAATCTGCTGCCACCTGGCTCATTCTAGCCACCTCCCAGGCCCTCACCAGCCCCCACCCAGGCACTGAGGACCCCAGCCCTGCCGCCTGCCCCTGCTGCGCCCGCCTGCCAGGACCCAGGACACACCTCCTGCGCTTCAGGCTGCTGAGCCAGAACCAGGCAGGTGGTAACACCTGGCTGTCTTAGCTTGTCGTCCACGCACCGGAACACCCGACATCCACAGTTCGAGGGCAGAAAGATGTCTTCAGCTCAGCTCCCGAGGGTCTCTCACCCACAGTCCACGCGGGCAGCCGGCAGCGTGAAGCTGGCTGGAGAGCGGCTCTCTCCCGGAGGGCGGGAGCAAAGCTGATCTCTCCGGCTCCGGCTCTGGCGAGGTTAGAGTCCTCCCGGACAGAAGCTGCAACAATGTTTCTTCTTCCTTGGTTACTTACAGCTGCCATTTGGGGGTTCCCCTCCCCCAGGGTGAGCACCTCTCCCTTACTTCCTGGCTTACAAGGAAACAACGGCTGAGAAAGCTCTGCCCTGGGCAACCCAGTTGCAACACAGTGTTTCCAGGTCAAACGCCAAGCATCTGTCCCTTGGAGCCAGGCCGGAAGAACACGGTTCCAGATACATGAGGCTCCTGGGGGACGCAAGGTCCAAACCACAGCACTGGTGGATGCAGGTGCTTCGGGGTAGTTCATCCTGCCATCATCTCCACCACCTCCAGAGCTCGCCCTGCTGGGTCCCACCCTGGGACACCCCTTCCCCTAAATGACCCAGCGAGCCGCCTTCTCACTGCCCCATCTCCCCTCCCCACGGGAGGCCGGGTGGGCCTCCCCCTCGCTCATCTGGCGAAGGACCCTGCTCCCGTTCGGGGCGGTCATGAATCCAGGCACCTGGAGCATTCCCCGGAAGCCCAGCTGTGAGCCTCCGGCCCGCCGGTTCCTCCTTGGCGCGCATGGTCACAGCACAGACAAGGGCTTCCAACCTCTGCCACCTGAGCGAAGCGCTCTATTTCCAGGGCACTAAGAACCTTCCGATCATGAACAAAATCTGTTCTACCAAGTGCTTCTCCATGCCTGCCGAGTTCATTACAGGGCTTTCTCCTAGCCAGGCCGGTGATCCCAGCTGACATGAGGCAGGGGAATTGCAAATCCAAGCCCAGCCTGGACAACTTAGAGACTGAGTGAGACCCTGGAGACATAGCTCAGCGCAAAGGCCCTGGGTGGGTTTCACCCCCAGGACCAGAAAAGAGAGAGAGAGAGAGAGACCGTCTTCCCACCTGAGTCTCCTCATGGGTGAGCGGTGCCGATACGGTCTGGATTTAAGCTAGAGGGCTTAGACTGTGCCGCCCAGTTTCCTGATGCCTTGTCCTGGGTCCCGTGCATGCCCGAGTTCCCAGAGGGACTCTCCTGTTTGTTTTTAATCTGCTTTGATGTCACGTGATCCCAGCCTCCCGAAGTGGGCCAGCGCCTCCCCTTCTTGTCTTTCCGCTTTCGGGAGCACTGTCTCCCCGACCCCCACCTCCTCGTGGCCCCCTTGGGCCCAGTCCTGTCCGCAGCTTGCCAAGGTCGCACCTGCCCCCTCTGGGTTTGCCATTTTACAACCATATCAATATTCCTAGCTCTGTTCCTGCCCAAGTCTGGGCTGGGCCTGCACCGTCTCCCTTCCGGTACGTTGGGCCACATCACCAGCGTTAAAGGCACTAAGTACCCAAGTTCAGTTCTCGCCCCTCCACTCCCTCCACAGCCTGCGGCCCGCAGGTGCGACCCTCTTCCCTCTCTCTCGCTGCTTCTCCACCACCTCTGCCCTTTGTAACGCCTCCTGGTTTCTGGGGTTCCCTGTGATTGAACTGCCTTTCCGGACCTACTAATCAGTTGGCACACAGCTGGTCTTGAGTCATCTGCAGGGGCTACCCCACCTCTTTCTTGGCTTTTGTTGGAGTGTGTGTGTGTGTGTGTGTGTGTGTGTGTGTGTGTGTGTGTGTATGTTTCCCCTGGGGATTGAGCCCTTGTTTTTTGTTTTGTTTTTGACACAGGGTCTGATGGAATCACTAAGTTGACCAGACCCGGATGGAACTTGTGATCCTCCTGCCTCAGCCTCCTGAGTGCTGGGGTCACAGCTGCTACTTCCATACCCAGGCTCTTGGCAACATTTCCTCAGTCGTGACAGCTGCCCTTCCTCTGCTACCTGTGCACCCCTCCCGCCTGGCGGGTACCTTGACCCCTGTTTGAGAGGTTCTGACCCAGTCCAACCTTGAACTGCTCCAGGCTGTCCACAGTGGATACCCCAAGACTCAGGATGCCCCTCCCCTTGGCGTGCTCAGAGCCGGCCAGAGCTGGGCTAACCTAGCCGCTGAATCGGTCCCACCAGCTCTGCCGACTGAGCTGCACAGGGGTCCATCTGGAAGGGGCAGCGTAGGGACAGACGGAGGCAGTGGGGTCCCGCTATTGTCAGAGAGAGGTGCAGCTCTGGAGTACAGACTGGGCTGCCCCTAGAGGAGGTGCTGGGGACGCCCGCAGGGCTGCCAGCTCCTGGGGCACTCACTTGGGGCAGGTGGGAGGCTGGGGCAGGCAGTGGGCCTGGCGGACACTCACCCAGTGACTCGCCCCAGCCTTGAGCCACAGACAAGCAGAGGTGGGCGGGGCATCTGAGCACCAACAGGCAGTCCCGGGTCTGAGCCACCTGCTGGCCTGGCTGCTGCTCAGACATGGCAGGACTGAGACTGGGCTCCTGGCTAGCTCCATGCCAATCCAGGGGAGTAAGATCCGCCCCTGGGCCTAGACACACCTGTGCCTCACGGCTTTGTCCTGGCCAGCCAATCAGCCGACCTACCACCCCATTAGTAGGAGGGACAGGAGAGCAGCCACAGCAGGGCGGGGTTGGCCCCTGGAGCCACCCTGACTTCCTCCAGGCTGAGCTAGGCCTGCAGCAGCCCCAGTCGTGAGGGCATCTTCCCACTCCCATCCCCTGCCCCAGGGCTGGCACTGGGGGTGGCATTTAGGGCCCCCAGGATCAGAGAAGGTACTTGTTATGGGAGCTCGGGGGCAGGATGGCCCAGGATCAGGGCAGGAGGGGACAGCAGAAGGCTGGCAGTGGTTGAGGGGACCAAGACCCACATAGCTGGCCGGAGAGGAGCCATCTGCCCACCTGGAACTTCCTCTGCCCTGGAACTGTAGCTCGCAAACAGGACCATGGCGTGCACTACAGGGCACATCCGGGACGTCAGTGGGAGGCCAGGCCAGCCCAGGCGGTGTCCGGGAAGTAGAAACTGGACATGAACTCACTTCCGTTCCCTGGCGTGGGCAGGAGTTTACACACCTTTGCTGATTACTCACCAGGGCTGGTTCAGAGCTGAGAACCCGCCAGGCTGCTTTCCCCTATCTCCACCAGCGCCTACATCCCGCAGAGCCCTCGGCAATGCAGCAGTTCCCGGAGTCACCCTCAGGCACCCTCAGCCTTGCCCCGCCCCAGGGAGTGTGCACAGACTCTCTCTCTCTCTCTCTCTCTCTCTCTCTCTCTCTCTCTCTCTCTCTCGAGTTTGTACCAGACCCTTTCACTCCTGAGACCCCCTCATGCTGGCTCCCCTCACTGGCCAAGGTCATTCTTTGTCCTTTAGTCGCTGGGGCGGCAGACTCACCTGCCCCTAGAAGCTGCCGGAACTGCACCCAGTGCCCTTCTGGGTTCTCGCCCCCCTAGGACTAGAGCCCATTGACTCCTGCTGCACTGAGGGCCCCAGTCCAAAGCCCCTGTGTTAATGAGGACAGGAAATGGTCTCCTAGAAGTTTCTCCTAGGCTAGAAGGGCAGGACCAGAACCCCAGATCTCAGGTCTAAGGGGACACAGTCAGGCCCAGGCCTACTCCTTCAGCTCTATACTGGCCCTCCCTGATGCTGTTGGGCTGACTCTTCCCACACCCACCAGGCCGCAGCAGGTCTCCCTAGGCGCCAACACCCCCTAAGCCTGCCCAGAAGCACCCTGAGGTCGGGGCCGGTTCTAGGCTCTCAGAGGAATCCAGTGGCCCCACACCACAATGGCCTTGAGCCCTGCGGCTGGGGCCTCTGCAGGGCAAGGAGGCCGTCACAGAGCCGCTCACCTTCTGGCAACTGGACACAAAGCCCTTTGCAAGGGCACTTGCTGGCATCTGGGGATCCATAGGTGGTCATGACTTGTGTGACCAAAACGGTCCCCCCATAACTGCCTCCAGAGTAGCCAGGGACATAGTCCAGCCCTCCCGTGGCCCTCCCTTAGGAGTCTGAATGAGAGAGGGGAGGGGTCAGACCGGCTAGGGAGGGCAGAAGAAAGCCAGAGCATCGAGCAACCAAGAGGGGCAGAGCCGAGAGCCAGGAGGCTGGAGCCATGAGAGACAGTGGCGAGCGGGCCCCGGAGTGGCTCCTGTTCTATGTCCAGTCCCAGGTCTACCTCCAACGCGTCTGCAAGAGCACACACTCGGACATGCGTGCTCCTTGTTTCGGGAGACCCTGCTCTGAGGGCTGGAGCCAGCACTGGCCGCCACCAGGGGGTCGCTGCCTCCTCACCCCGGGCTGGCTGAGGGCAGTAGGGATCACCTTCTGTCCTGGGGTTACGTGTGGAGTGGACAGGCATGGCTGCTCCCTGCAGCTGTATGCTGCGGGACACTGAGACAGCCACTGCAGCGTGCTGCTGAGCGCCATGGAGGCCACACCAGGGCAGGTGAGAGCCAGGCGCCAGGTGACTGCCGCCTCATGAAGGAAGAGAGTGAATGCGGCAGGGAGCAAACTTTCAGGTAGGCGTTCTTCACACAACCTGGCTTGGAGGGGCACGCGAGAAAGCTCCGGGGAGAGCCTAAAGCCAGGCAAAGCCAACAGGCCAGTTCTGAAGTGAAAAACCGACCTCCCTCCTGGAGCGGAAACAAGATTTAAAACTGTACACTGCCTTCTTCTGTAGAGCTGATGCAGTGCCAGCCGTGCCTTCAGACAGCCCTGCCCTGGTGGCATCTGCAGTAGCCACTAACCTTGCCCGGTACAGTGCGGGGTCATAAGGTGGCAAGGAAATTTAAAGTGGGTTCTTATCAGCTCCTAAGTTAGTTACATATGGGGACAAATTTTTTCATCTTTGGTGCAGCTTATATGAAATAATTGTTCTATTAACTTAATACCTGTAATACTCTGTAATTGTAAAAAAAATTGCATTCCAAATGCTTCTGAACAAACAAAATACAATTTTTTTTAAATTAAAAAAGAACATTACATTCTATTTATTCTTTTTCTTCCAGTACTAGGAATCGAACTCAGCCCCCTACCCTTTTTCTTATATTAGATGAGGTCTCATTGTCATTGTGTTGCCCAGGCTAGGCTCAAACTCGTCGTTTTCTTACTCAGCCTCCCACAGTGCTGGAATTACAGGCATTGGCTGCTGGGCCTAGCCACACTTTAAATGGGTGAGATGTGTGGTATGTGAACCTCATCTCAGTAAGGCTGTTCAAACACACACACACACACACACACACACACACACACACACACACACACACACAGCCACTCTCACAAGAAATCCTTCACATGTCTAACCACCAGGACATGGAGTCAGTCTGCGTCTCTGGGACTCAATCTCTGAAGAGTCTGAGACGAAGGACAGGCCGGACAGCTGCTCACCATTTGTTGCAGCTTGGGCCTGGAGTGTCCCTCAGAACCCTTGTGCATGTGGGTGGCGGTTAAGAGGCAGGGCATGGTCAGGGGAGAGGAACACTGCGGCTTAGCCCAGAAGGGGTGAGTCAGTGAGGCAGAACCTGGAAGAGTAGCTGGGGCCCCAGGAGTCCATGCCACACTCTGAAGGCAGCATCTGCCTCTCCCCACTGGGGCTGGCGTGGCCTCAAGATCTGTATTGGTCTGGGCACCCATCTGGGCACTCTGAAGCCAATGTCTCTGGTCCTACTAAAGTGCCAGGTGCAGCGTGGACGTCACCCTGGTCAGTGTGCGTGGGAAGGCTCCCAAGGCAGTTCTTGGTGCACCTCATCGTGTCTCCTGGGCACCTGCATGGGCCACATGCTGGCGCTGTCACTGTACCAGGAAGGTCTGGGGGGCACCAAGTTTTACCTACATCTCTTGCACAGTGGGTGGTAGAGCAGAATGGGGACGTGTGAGCAGAGGACCTGATGTCCACCGCAGAGACTAGAGTCCTGTCGGAGCATAGGCTCTCAAGTCTTGGGGCAAAACGGTGCCACAAATACAGAAAACTGATAACACCTGGGGGACTGTTGTGGCAGGGGGCACGCCACAGGCGGCACAGCGCAGAGTGACCCGAGAGCCTCATGCAGGTGCGATGAGTGGCCCTCAAAGAAGGCAGCATGGGCTGGGGACGGTGGCACATGCTCGCAATCCTAGGTGCTTGGGGGGCTTGAGGTAGAAGGCGGCAAGTTTGAGACCAGTGTGGGAAAGTCAGTGAGAGCCTGAGGGCACCAGGAGCTCAGCGCTCCGTGGGTTCAGTCCTTGCTACTGAAACGGAGAGCAGGCAGCACCAGTCTTTCCCGGGCTTCTTCTGGTGCCACAGCCCACAGCCATGGGGTAAATAGGGGCAAATACCTTTGTCCCCGTGTCAGTTGGTTTTCCTGGACAGCGGCGAGTAGGTGGGGAGGCGGGCACAGAGTGGACCTGGGGGTCCTGGAGTGTGCAAGGGCCCACAACCCACGGGCTGCTCACAGGATGACAGGTCCTGTTCCCTCTGGGCGTAGGTGCCCGGCTCCTGAAGCTCCCTGCAGTCCCTCACGGGGCAGGTTTGATCCTGGCAGGGGGGCCACATGCCCCTCATTAACAGAAATGCCCCAGCAAATTCTGCCAGCAAAGTCACTCGTGCAGGGTTGGCAAAATCCCCGTTTGATTCCTGCAAGGGCCGAGGAGGGGCTGAGGGCATAGCTCAGGGGTTAAAGTACTTGCTTAGCAAGTACAAGGCCTGGGTTCGATTCCCCAGCGTCACTTAAAGCGGGCTTTGGGGTGCATGCCTGTAATCCCAGCGCTGGGGAGGTTGACTCAGGATGTCTGCGACTGAGTTCAAAGCCAGCCTGGACTACACAGTGAGGCCCTTTCCCGTCCACCCAGACTCCACCCCAGCAAAAATACGTGCTGAGTAATCAGCCCGTTCCTGGCTGCCCTCCGCTCACTGGCCACTGGTCCACTTCCCTGCGTCTCCTGTCCGGAATCGCTGCCCGGCGCCTCGGCCAGCTGGCCAGCTAATGTGAGGGACTGTAGCATCGTGGAGGAGACTGGGGGCGGGGGGTGGTGAACGGACCCACATGTGCGCCCAGGAGGGCGCTGCCCTGCTGGCTGTCTGGGCCACATCCCAGGAGACTGTCCCGGGTGGCACAGTGCTGCGCCCTGTGCCCGGGGTCCTGAACCCTGCACTAGACTGTGTGGCTTGGGCGGGACGGCCCGGAGGAAGGTGGGCAGCCAGGCCCGTCGCCGAAGGGCCCGCGCGGGGACTCTCCGGGAGCTCCTCGGTGCTCACGGGGCCTCACTGACTTCACACGCTGGCCTCGAACTTGGCCCCTTCTGCTTCAGCCCCCCGAGCAGCGAGGACTGGCTGCATGCCCCACTGGCTCCAGCCAGTGCTGCCGGCCGCGAGGGTCGGGGCCTGTGTCGGGTCCGCGGGTTATTCCGGCACCACGCCGCGCCAGTTACCGCCGAGGCCGGCCCGGAGACGCCTCCGCCCTGCCAAGGGGACCGGCTAGGGCCTTTCCAGGGCTGCCCAGAGCAACGGCGGCCTTGCCCGACTCCTGCTGAGGCAAAGAAAAACCCCAGCCTGCGTACAGGGAAGGGGCCAGGTGTCCCGAGGTCCCACGCCGGGACGGCGGGGCTTCAAGCCGATGGGACCGGACTGGTGCGCAAGCCCCGGACAGAACGCGTCCCTCGGCCAGGCCCCGCCCCCGAGCGCCGCGGCCCCGCCCCTCCAGGTTGCTAGGGGAAGTGACGTCACAGCACGATGGCGGCGGCTCCTTTAGGCGGCTGAAGAGGGATCTAGGCCCGGAAGATCCGAGTCCATCCGCGGCTGAGAGAGGCCAAGCGGGTCCGGCAGAGGCCGGAGCAGCGGCGGCGGTTCTCGGACTGTCCCATCCGCCCCGTATTGAGGCGCTGTGAGCGGCGGGGCGGCCGGAAAGCGATGGTGAAAGCGGGGCCGTGAGGGGGGCGGAGCCGGACCGGACCCGCAGTCGCGGCAGTCGCGGCGCCGCCTCCCGGAGCGCAGACCCAGGAAGCGGCCAGGCGGGCAGGAGCGAGCCACAAGCCGCCATGGAGCTGCGGGTCGGGAACAGGTACCGGCTGGGCCGCAAGATCGGCAGCGGCTCCTTCGGGGACATCTATCTCGGTGAGCGCCCCGGGGCCGGGCCGGCTGCAGGCGAGGGGGCGGGTGCGCCGCCAACGGCCGCTCGGGGAGGGCGGGGAGGGGGTTGGAGGCGGGGGCGGAGGGAGTGGGGTCGGGCCGGGAGGAGGGCGGTGGGCGCGGGGCTGGCGGCGCCGGGGCCGGCGGGCCATGGGGCCGGGGCGGCGGGGCCGGGGTGGGGGCTCCGGGCGGGGCGGCGGCGCAGCGCTCCTGGAGGCAGCCGGGTGCGCTTCCTCCCTGGCTAAGGTCACCGGGTAAACAAAGGCCGTGCCCTTCCCTGCGGGCCTGGCACCGCCTATCCCCCACCTCTGTCCCCGCCTCCCGCTGACCCTGCGTCTGGCCCACGTGGGGGGAAATGTCAAAACAGGGCGAATGCGGAGTGGAGGTGGGCAGGGTCCGGCCTGTGGCCCCGGGCCCTGCCCACGCCGCCAGGTCTAGTTGGCCCGGTGGCCTCCGGGCGATGCCCTTCCCGGTCTCCTCCTCCCCTGGACCGAGCGCTGACCATGTTCCCCTGGGCTGGGAGCCCGCGGGCCTGCGTTGACGGTCCAGAGCCCTGGGCCTTGGAGGTGTCAGGAGAGTGTAGAGTAGCGGGGACCTGGACATCCGCAGGAATTGTACGTAGGCGGTGTAGACAAAAGAGTGTTAGGGTGTCTGCGGAATCGGAGGCGAGAGAGGAGGAAAGGTTCGTAAACTGCGCTTTCACTAGGATTTTCAAGGTAGGCTGGGAAACAGGGCTACGTGTCTTGGGTTGAATTTGCAGAGAAAAGTTTGTGTGATGAGAGGTGGCTTAAGGACTTAGCGTCATGGCGACGTTTCCTATCAGAACTGTATTGTGCATAAGTTATTCCAAGTCATCCCAGCTTGGGAACTTGCAGCCTGTGGCCCGCTGTGGGGTGCACATGCCGTCCGCGGCGCTAGCAGCCTGCCTGTCTGCGTGGCCAGCACACCTGTCAGGCAGGGCCAGGGTCGGCAGTGCTGTGGGCCCAGCTACCGTCCACCCTTAGCCTTCCCATACCCGCGGGATCTGGGCAAATCTGCCCCTGGGGTGCTGTGTGACCCTTCCCTCCCAGACCCCCCCTTCATGTGCCGCGTGTGACTTTGAACTTGTGCCTGTGCTGGAATGGTTTGCCGAGTAAAGTGTGCTTTGGAGATATTCCCCTTTTACTGTTCAAATATTCGTAGCCAAGTAGCCAGCCAGGTGCTTTCTCGGCAGTGTCTTGGGAGTCAGAGTGCTGGGTGGATGGAAGCTGTTTGGCTTATTTATAGAATGATAGATTTCGGCAGAAGTTTTCACCTCAGCGCCTGAGGGGGTAGGGAGAACTCAGTCCACTGGCCACCCTGTCGCTGATAGCTGCGGTGATGCCACTTACTGTAGTGTGCTTCGGGCCTGCCACGTGCGCCACAGGCACTTGGTCCTCAGAGCCGAGCCCTCCTGGAGCGCTCTCTTGTAAGCTGGTCCTGGGTTGGAGCCCGCTCACCCTGTGTCTCAGTGTGTGTTCTACCTGGGCCTGTGAGCTCAGGCACTGCCTCCTTCCCCCATGGGCACTGGCTCGTGGCCCACAGTGCCATCCAGTCACACCACCCCACTGAGCAGATGAGCACACAGTGGGCACATCACCTCGAGCAAGGCTGGCTGGACGGTGGGGCTCGGCGCTGGGTCAGGCACAGGACTGCTGAGCACCGTGGTATAAGCTGGCAAGGCTGGCTGGACGGTGGGGCTCGGCGCTGGGTCAGGCACAGGACTGCTGAGCACCGTGGTATAAGCTGGCAAGGTTTTCTCTTGCTATCACTTTCTGCCTCTTGGGGCAGCCAGTGACACGGGCTGAGAGATTGGTCCTCGCCGCCTTGAAGTCTGTGTCTCCTGTCCTGCGCTGTACGGAACTGAAGCCACTTGTGCAGCCTGTACCACAGCACAGTGCGCAGAACGGTGTTGCTCCTGGGGACTCGCCTTACTTTGAGCTTGGCCTCTGGAGTTGGGGATTTCCACCTTAGGCTAGCTGCCCTCAGGTGTCCGAAGCGGGGAGGGGAGGGAGACAGGCCTTTGGTGCTGTACACCCGTACCGCTGCCGCTGGCCTTCCCTGGCACCTGCTGGAGGGTGGGCTGCCCCGGGTGCCCTGTGAGGTTTTCATTCCTGTTTCTCAGACTTCCCTTTTCATTGGGGGCATCATCATGGGGCTGCTTCTCCAGTTCCCAGGTTAGACAGAGTGAATGTATTGCCCTTGGGTGGCCGTTGGGACCCAGAAAATCCCAACTTCTGTCCTCAGTCTGAGCTAACCGGATGTGGGCAGCAGTACAGGGCCAACTAGAAGGCACCAGAGCCTGCACCACTGCAGAGGGCACCCCCGGCAGGTGAGTGCCTGTGCTGGTACTGCAGGTAGGTTGAAGGCAGGCAGTCAGCCTTGTGCCTTCCCCTGCAGCAGCCCAGCACTCCTGACATTTTGATTGAATAACTGATTAATTGATTTTTGGTACTGGGAATCAAACCTAGGGCTTTTGCACTGAGCTACATTCCCACCCCTTGTGTTTGTTTTGTTTTTGAGACAGGGTCTAAGTCATTTCAGTTGCCCACACTGGGCCCAAACTTGGGATCTTCCTGCCTCCGCCTCCCAGAGTGCAGGGACCACTGGCCTGCACCATTGGGCTAGCAGTGGGATCAGAAGACCTCCCCTTTGGCTGACAGTGCGCCCCTGACAGACTTGGTGACTTTTGAGAACAAGCCAGTGCTCTTGGTGTGGACAGCAGGTATGCCAGGGGAGGTGGCACTGAGTGGGTCAGCCACGTCGAGTTCAGGTGGTTCTCTTGGGTCACGGGAAGTGGAACACTGTTGTTGACCAGTGTGTACAGTGCCTCTGACAGGCCTGGACAGGGCCTGCAGCATGGCTGTAGTTCTGCTTCTGTCCCTGTCTTCTAGAAGGAAGCAGTGGGTTCTGAGGACTGGAGGAGGCACCTGTGTGTCTCCGGCCGTTCCATCTGCTCTCAGAGCCGCCCCGTCCGCCCTTGCTGAGTGGACAGTGTGGTGCCCACATGGGCGTTTGGGGGCTGACCCCTAGTGAGCATCTTCATTTCTGGTCATCAGTCACATTTTCCCTGGCTACCCTGGTTTCTCTGAGAGCACTGTGAGAGCAGTGCAGGTAGCTACCCCCCAACCCACGCCCCCTGTGCCAGGGCCAGAGAGCAAGGCCATTAGTTCCCTGCAGCTCCTGGAGTTCTTGGCCTCATTTACTCTGGAATGTGGTTTGGCTTCTGTGTCGGCCTGCCTGTCTTCTGCCCACCGGCTCCTCCACTCTCACTGTGCTGAGCATGGACCGCGGGGCCTCGTTAGTGCTGGGCAAGCACTGTGTCACTGAGCTGCACCCCCTGGATACTTGTGTTCCCGAAAGCAGCGGGGACACGAGGACACTGCTGCGCACCATCTTGTTGCCGGCTGTCCTGAGCAGTGGATTTTGTCCTGCTGTCCCAAGGCGGCTCCCGTGTCCTCTGTTGTCAAGACAGTCTTTGGTGGGGATTGCCACTAGCGTACCCTTCCAGTCCCAGGATAAGGTCATACTCTGGGTTGGGGTCACATCACTAACCAGCTTCTTTTGTCTACTCAGATTGAAGGATGGTATCGTGTTCCTGGGGCTTGTGTCAGCCTCTGTCTGTACAGACCAGTACTGGGCCTGCTGAGTTGGCCTTGCTCTGTGGCAGGCCAGGCAGGGTAAGCTGCGCAGAAGAATTGAAGGCTGGCCTGGGGCCATAGCTCATCCATTAAAGAGGTTAAGTTCAAGGACCTGGGTTGAATTCCCCAGCATCAAGTAGTAGCTGGGTGTGGTGGCACACACCTATAATCCCAGCAACTGGGAGGCTGAGGCAGGGGAGATTACCATGAGTTAGAGGCCTGCCAGGACTACTTAGTGAGTTCAGAGCTAGCTGGACTCCAGAGCAAGACCCTGGCTCAAAAAAAAAAAAAAAAGATTGGGGGCTGTTGATGTGACAGGTGTCAGTCACTTGAGCAGACATGCTGAACAAATTCTTGCCCATCGCCTGGTTCTGACTTGCGCTGGGCTTGGAGCCCAAGGTGCTGTGGGCACTTTGATACACTTGTTTTTCTTCTCACGGTTATTCTCAAGCTTGCCTCATGAGGAAGGACCTGTGTTTGTATATCTAAGTCTTCTAGTCCGTGACGTCTATAAGTTATTGATTTTGTTAGTATGTATTTACCGTATGTCATAATTACATTCAACCTGAGGAGTCAGAGCATCTGTATGTGACATCTGGATCACTTTTTACAACTTCTTAAGAACAGGCATATTGTGGCAATGCTGTACTTCTGTCAGAGTTCCTGAAGGGGTGCCTCCTCGTCCTGTGTGTGCCCCTCATGCACAGTGGGTAGTGGTGATGGTGTGAGGACTGGACTTTGGGGCTTGGGAGGGAGCTGCCAGTGTGGGAGAGGGTGCTAGCTGGATTGTGAGTAAGCGTGGAAGTTGAAGTTGTGCTACCTGGTAGGAGATGAGGTCCTGAGGGAAGACCACTGTGTGCTGCCCTCACCTGGCAGTGTCTGTGACCTGCAGGGGCTGGCACACAGCTTGAGGCCTCAGCTCCTGCTAAGTTAGAAGCCATGAGCTTCTCGGAGCTGCCCTGGCGTGTGTCCCCAGGTCTGTCAATACTGCAGGGGTGACTGTCAGGCAGGAGCTTGGTCACCACCAAATGGTAGAGCTTTTGGGGGGCCTGTCTTTGCCTTCCTGAAGATCCTAAGCAGTGGGCTGGCTGGTCTGAGACTGTCCTGTGACTGTAACCCTGCCACCTGCTTGCGGGGAGGGTCCCTGGAGGCTGTGCTGTACTGCCTTGAGTGCTGGAGTCACTGACGTAACTAGTGGGCTGAGTCACTGTGCCTGCCGCTGGCCAGTTGGGCTCAGAGTCCAGGTCCTGAGAGGAACTTAGAGGTCACTTCTCATCTGCACAGTCCATTTTAGATGAAGTCATTCTTGGTAATCAGAGTGGCCTGACGGTAGCCAATGCCTGTCTTTATTTTTTTGAGTGCCTTAAAGAGAGCCGTGAGTTGACTCCCCCAGCACCACGTAAGTTGGGCAGGGGTGCCTGTAAAGCCCACGCTCAGGAAGCTGAGGCAGCCTGGGCTAGACAATGAGAACCTGTCTCAAAAAAAATAAATAAGAGAAAGTAGTAAATGTAGTAGGTCAGTCTAGACGGTGACTGGCAGTAGCTGGGTGCATGGTAGATCCAGGTAGCCATGCTTGCTGGGAGCCAGGCATCATGGGCAGCCGTCAGGATGTCCTAGTGCCTGCTGGCCTGGACCCAGCTCCCTGTGAACGGATGGCACCCCCTTCCCCTGGGGTTGACCAGAGGCCCTCTCTGGCCAGGGTGCTCGGTGCTCTGTGCTCTGTCCGTGGTCTATCAGGTTGAGGAGCCCGGTTATTTCCTTGCAGAGGGCTGCTTCCTGGGATGGGCAGAGGAGGTTTCTCCTTAGCAAAGCCTTGTCCAGCCTGCGTGTGCCCCACGATAGCTTTGAATGTAGCCCGATACAAATTTATAAACTTTCTTAAAATAGTAGAGGAGGAGTGGGAAGGTCAAAGAGGGAGAGGGGAAGGATTTATAACTTTGACGTGATACATATGTGCACAAAATACTCAAGTTCAATGTATATATGCATCATATATACACTTATTGATAAAACAAAAATATTATGAGTTTTTTTGGTAGGTTTGTTCATTGTTTTTGGTAACTCAGCTGAGTTGAATTTATTAGATATTTTATATGCAACCTGAGCCCTCTTCACTCATTGTGGCCCAAGCAGCCCAAAGCCTAGACCTAGTCCAGGCCTCAGGGACCCTCTGCGATGTGGTATGGGGACTCGGGTTCTGCTCTCACCCTGAGGTTACATTGTGTGGCCCCCCGGGGGGGGGTCTTTGTTGCTCCTGAATGTCCTGAGGAAGGGGAGAAAAGTATAGGTAGAACATAAAAATTTACAGTGTTGTGTAATTTCGTTTCAGACTTGTGGCCTAGTCATCCCAGTGTTCATGCAAGCTAATAAAAGCTGTGTGCCAGTAAGGGGTGCACATACGGGGAGCCACTGGGCCAGTGTGGCCAGAAAGGGAAGGGGCATCGTGTGGGAACTGAACCCTGTCAAGAATTGCCTGGTTGGACTGAGGCCTGGCCAAAACATGGCCTTCTTCCCATGGGACTCACACCATCCCAGTAGCCTCCAGAGGCCACAGAGGGTCACTTCGCAGCTCTGCGACCATGTTCCTTGGGTGGGTGAGTGCAGAGATAGCTCATGGGGCTGATGGGAAGTATCTTTCCAGAGAAGGCAGCTCTGTATTGATGGAGTTGACAGGAGGGGCCGGATGCCAAGTGGACTGTCACTCTTTGATGTCAAGGTGGTTTTCCAGCACGTCTCAACCACTGAGAGCCTCTTGGAAGGTCGAGTACCCATCACCTGTTCCATCACAAAGCGGAAAGCACAAGCACATCTCCCTTTTGGAGCGAGCCGAAATGGCAGGTTGTGAGATGGGTGCCAGGTGACTCATGACCGTGGTCTTCTCTCTGCCAAGGTACGGACATTGCTGCGGGAGAGGAAGTTGCCATCAAGCTCGAGTGTGTGAAAACTAAACACCCTCAGCTCCACATCGAGAGCAAGATCTACAAGATGATGCAGGGAGGAGGTACGTGCCACGCCTGTTGGGGAGGGGGAGGGGCTGGGCTTCAGGCCTGACAGCAGTGCAAAGGAGTCTGGTTTGTTTTGGGGAAAGGAGGAAAGATGTGTGTCCACCCTTGACCAAATACACACCTCCCATGCTTTTTTTCATAAATCCTATCTTCCTTGGCTTCCCATTCGGTCCGGGTGCCTTTGAAGTCAAGAGTTTGTGTGGATGTTAAGATAACGGAGCTCCTGACCCTGTGGTGATTCTGCATGTCAGGCCGTGGGGCCTGCCTGAGCTGTGGCTCTTCTGCGTGTGGCCCTGTGGGTCTTGTACAGTACACTTTGGATGAGTTCCTTCAGACGACTTTCAGCTCCCTTTTCTCTTGAATAAAACTATGGTCTTGAGTGTGGGGACGTATGTCCCTTGCACACGGCCACTGTCCCAGTTCTGTACGAGCCTTGCCTTCAGGGCCTCGGTCACCTAGCAGCCATATGGGGAGCAGAGCTCCCATCTTGACTTGAAGTTTACTTTAAAAATTCTTTGGATTTAGAAGTAGTTTGGCTGCGGGACAGGGAAGAACCTCACTAGAGGACTTCAGAACCGTTAAGACACCACTGCAGCCTGGAGTGCAGGTCTTGCCGTGGTCCTTCTGCAGGGCCAGCCGCGGCAGAGCAGGCGAGCCTCTGATGGTGCCTGTGCTCCTTGCTCGGGCAGGAGCCCCCACATCCTGGCCCCTCGTCAGCAAGAAGGTCCAGGACACGGGTGAAGTCTTCCATCTGTGCCTAACATGCACTGCCAGAACCCAGCGTGTCCTTCATGACGCCCCTTGGGCAGCAGGCTGTACCCTGGCGGCCTCTGTAGAGAGCGGGCCTCCTGGGGGTGTTAGGGACGGGCCCTATTGTTCCTGGTGAGTAGAACACAATTACATGGTGTAGGATTTGTGACTTGTCCTTTTGCTGGAGTTACATCACAGTCTCTGAGAAAGTGCTGAGAGAGGGGCTGGAGGAATAATTGAGTGGTTAAAGCGCCTGCCTTGTAAGCACAGGGCCTGGTTCCATTCCCCAGCACCACATAAGCTGGGCGTGGGGATGTAGGCTTGTCATCCCAGCACTCCGGAGGCTGAGGCAGGAGGATTGCCATGAGTTTGAGGTCAGCCTGGACTCCATAGTGAGTTTAGGACCAGCCTGGACTGCAGAGTGAGACCCTTCCTCAAAATAAATACATAAGTAAATAAATAAAACGACTTCTTAAAAGTGCTGAGGAAGAGGGAAGAAAAATGGCCCTTAAGGAACCACATGGGCCCTGGCATGCACCCACTGCCAGTCAATCTGGCCTCAGCCTGGCGTACTGTTCTATGCTGCGGGGTGTCAGTGCAGTCTCCTGGGGCCAGGTGCCCCCTTGCACTTAGCTTCTTTTTTTTGAAACAGGGTCTCACTCTGTAGCCCAGGCTGGTTCTGAGTTCCCTATGCAACCCAGACTGGCTTGGACTCACAACAGTCCTCCTGCCTCAGCCTCCCAAATGCTGGGATTACAGGTGTGTGCCACCACTCCCACCTTTCTAGGGTGCTGGGGAATCAGCTGAACTTGTGCTTGTGAGACAAGTGTTTTAATCATGCCATTCCTCCAGCCCCCCGTTCCTTAGTTTCAAGGGTCAGAAGTGTCCTCCAGACAGTGTCCCTGTGTCCTGTGTCCCTGCCATATAATGTTGCTCCCTGGTTGGGCCCTTGTGTGGAGTGGGAATGAGAGGGGTCTCTTGTTCCTCCCTCCAGGTTCCCAAGTCCACGCAGGGATTTCTCCCATCAGGGCTTTTGAATGCATCTTCCCCTTGCTTACTGGGGTTACCCGCCAGGTTTCTGTTCCAGAAATCATGTATGTCCAGCGGGGTTTTTTGAATGCATGCTTAGCCAGACCTGTTTGCCTGGAATCACTGGGTTTTGCTGTTATGTGACCTTTGCAGGGCGTCTCCTATATGTCATTTTGGAGGGTGCAGATCGTCTTATATCCCTCTGAAGGGGACAGTGGTGGCCCCGATTCTGCATAGGTCAGCCAGTTCAAGCTGTGCTGGAAAAGGTATGGCACTGAGTAGCTGGTATGCAGTGCAGGACATATCCAGAAACAAGGCTGGTGCTGCTGGCATTGTGATGCTCTGGAGATGGCCATGCTCAGCGGTCAGGACTGCCTGGGGGGAGCACGCTGTCCTTGGCTGGCACTGCGTCCCTCCTCAGTGGGCACTGTGGGCTACAGCGAGGAAGCAGGCCCAAGAGGCTTTGGGATTCATGGAAGACGTTGCTCCACGTGGAGCCTCAGGCTGTGCCCAGGATCCTCTGTCTTCTGCAGTCCGTGGGAAAGGAGCAGAAAGAACCCAAAACTGGCTGTGCAGGTAAAGGACCTGGCGTTTCTGTCAGCAGCACAACTGCCACGTGATACTTGGAGGCTGGGGTAGCTGCTCCTCCCTTTCTAACACGTCCTGAAAATAGCTTCCGACCCCGTTCCCTCTTTCAGTCACTGCTGTGGTCCCCAGAATGGGTCAGCACAGCATAATCTGGATATCAGAAAGGAAACAGTGACGTGGGAGGAGCCATTGCTTAGAGTAGAGGCGAACAGCCTTTACCTTCACTACCTGCGTGGCTTAGGCACTTGCTGGCCACTTGCGTATCTTCTGGGCCAGCCCTATTCTGTTTTTTCAGAGTTGAGGCTGTGGCTTTTATTTGAAGAAGTAAGTGTTTTTAAATTTAATTAATAACATCTGAAACATTAGTTCTCATTTTCCTCATTCTAAGGCTGAATAGCTATACAATTTGGGAAGGTTTTTAATTGTATTAATGCCAAGTCATCTGGCCCTGTGTCCACGTTCTGTGTCACATGCTTAGGTGTTCTGGGTACCACAAGAGGCAAGCCTGGTGTCCACCCCCTACTCAGTGTCCTCTGTGGCCTCTACAATGCTGGGATTTCTTCTCTGCCCACCAGCCTCACCACAGAACTCCAGAAGCAACATTTTTCATGAAGATTTTAGAATTTGTTGATTCAGGATGTTTCAGTCTGCAGAGTAGCAGTGACCAGCCCTTAGGAGACCCTTCACCACCTTGACCATGGCGTGTTCTCCACATTGGCTTTATTTATGTATTTTATTTATTTTGGTCTGTATTTACTGTTTGTTTGAGACAGGGTCTCACTCTAGTCTAGGCTGGACCTGAACTCACTATTGAATCCCCATTGTCTGTAAAGCCACTTGGTTCCTGGCTTCATTTCATCTTCATTTGCTGACAGAGTTATGGTTGAGGCATGTTCCACAGAGACCCTTGTGTTCTGGGTGGGAGCAGTGAGTGCCTCAGGAAGGGACCCTGCCTCTCACCATTGAGGAGATGGGCTGCCTGCAGCAGCATCAGCCCTGCAGCTTTTCTCTGGCCCTGTGTGTTCCCAGAGTCTCATTTGCAAATGATGTCAGAGTTTAGCTCATCAATTAGGCTGCCATCAGCATATAGCCTATGGTGGGGGTAGGGAGTGTCCCAACACCCACAGAAGCTTTTGGTCCAGTCAAGGCAACCACAGGCAGGACTTGAAACCTTACCAAATATAGCTGTAATACACTTTCAGAAATACCTTTTATAGTAACAGCCTATAAGGTATCTCAGAGTAAATCTGAAGACATGTGAGAGCTGTGTTGGAGGACATTAGGATGACATGGGTCGGGGGGGCGGCCCAGGGTCCCAAGGTTTGCTTTGTGCAGAGTTGCTCTTAAATTTCCATGAAAGTCCTGGCAGGATGCAACAGCTTTTCCATGTGATAGGATCCTAGGGGCCAGAGAGCAGAGTGAAGGGCGAGATGGTCACCGAACTCCAAGAAGAAAGGTCATACCAAACTTGCTCCAAACTGTCCTGGCTGACACCTGTGGCCCTGCATAGGCCAGGAGCCCACCATGGTAGGCCCTCACTAGGTTCTCGGCACTCCTCCTGTGAGGGAGCCCAGACTATCTAAGGCGGGGCCCAGCCCAGCCCAGGGCCCAAAGAGCCATGGGAAAGAGGTGCCCCCAGAACACAGGCTCGGGTCAAGAGGACACTGGAGAGGATGGTGACCACTGCTGGGGGTGAGGGGTAGGAGGGGCGTGTCTGTAGCTGCCCTGTGGCCAGCACATCCTTCGTGGATCTTGTGCTCTGATTCTGTTGGGACTTGTTTCCATTTGTCCCCTGCCCCTTCTTGCTGTGTCTCCAGTGCCGTGGCGTTCTTTTTGTTTGTTTGTGGTGAGATTATGATCAGCACCAGGAATAGATGCTTCTCAGTAGATCTGAGGTTCCCAGCTTTGACAGGAAAATTTTAATACTCCTCTATTAGGTCATTCATTAATGTGAATAAAGAAGAAAGGACCACAAGGAAGAGACCGTACAGCTGGTCCTGATAATGGCCTGCAGCCTGGCGGGGCTCTCCTTCCTGGCAGTTCAGTGTCGCCGCCATGCGAGTCCTAGGACATGAGCCCCGTGGTGGGGTTTGAACCTACTGGCGTGGGAGATCAGGCACCTTTAGCTCCCACAGCTCTGCAGCCATTCGTGGCTTTCCACAAATAACCCCAAAGAAAAGCTTTGCTATCCCCCCTTACGGTGTCATTGGGCATTACTAGGCCCGGTGCTTGGAACCCAGCACTTGGGCCCCCCAGCCACTGCTAAGGAGGAGCTGAGGGACTAAGTACTGTTCCTTTAAGGGAGAAAAATTACTTTTAGGAAACTTTATCTGGTATCCAGGCAAGGGGCAAAGTCAGGCTCCTGGACCAGAAGGTCTTCCAGCCTAACATCCTTGACGTAGGATGTTTTTACATTTTATTATGATTCTTAGTGCCCCCTCTGCTGGTGGTAGGGTCTGGGTCAGTGTCAACTGGTAGACTTCACCCTTGAGCCTGGCGACTGTGGAAGGCAGGTGTGGAGACTCCGCCCTCACGGCGCTGAGTGTTCTTGTGTTGGCCCGCCATCTTCCTCAGCCGAGTGCGGGGTGCTCCTGCTGTCATGGTGACGCAGGGCCGGGACCACCTCGGCCACCAGTGCCTCTCCCTGAGACCAGAGCACCACTTGTGGAGGAAGAGACGGGGGACAGTGGTCTCCTTGAAGTGACTTACTATCAGGAACCTCCAAGAGAAAATTTTAAATGGATCACTGCAATAATTTGACATCCAGGATTTATAAAGAGCTACCATAGTGTAGCTAGGGAAAGGATGGATACCTGATAGGAGCAGTATGCCAGGTGTGTGGCTGGGAGGTGCAGGAAAGGCCCCAGGCTTGCAGGTTGGTGAGCTGCTGTCACCCAGCGGGCCTTGGCGGGGCGGCTGCCTCCTGGAGTTGTCTGTCTTGGAGAGCTGCCTGGCTGTGTCTTGTGTATCTCAGGACTGTGCTGCCAGCTTGTGCCTGAAGAGGGGAAGACACGTGGGGAAGACGCACAAGTGACAGGGCACACAGCGCTGCTGGCCGCGGGCAACCGGCCTCACCTCCATGTGGTGGGAGATTTGTCTATAGTGCACATTCACTTCAAGTGTTCTCCAGTAAAATACAAAGTAGAAATTGTAGGTGAGACTCTGCTTGTTTTCAGTAATAGGGATCCACCCCTGGGCCTTCACACTGAGCTGTATCCCCTGTCCTTTTTTTTTCTTATTTTGAGAGAAGTTGTCACTGATTCTACTAAATTGCCCAGTTTGGGCTTGTACTTGAAATCTTCCTGCCTCAGCCTCCCCTAGTGCTGGCATCACAGGTGTGTGTTAACAGGTCCGGCGCTGTTTTAGACAGGATATTTCGTTGTCGGTATTAAACTCACTCTGTGGCTGAACTAGAACCTCAGGTGCCCTGCTGTGGAAGGGCCAAGAGGCCTTGGGCTTGCTCTCAGGGTCACGGGTAGCACGGCAAGAAGACCGTGGGCCGCGGGCACAGGCTGCGTGTCAGGGTATGCAGGCTGGGCCTGGCTCGCTCTGGCCTCAGTTCCCAGGCTCAGCTGCTTGAGCGTCCCGGTCAGTGAAGTGGCTGCCCTGTCGCGTCTTTCCGAAGGTTGGAGTGTTAAGTGTCGATTGTGTTCTCAGGTGCGCTGTCCCGGAGGTGTCCTTACGTGCCTCCCCTTTTCTAGGGTTCTGGATCTGTCATTCCTTTCTCTGAAATTTATCCTACTTTTTAGTTCTTGTTTCCACTGATGGGCCTGTTTAAAGCCCAGGTAACGTTTTCGTTCCTTCTGCTTTCTCTTAGCGACGTCATAGCTGTTTCTCTGTCTTCCCCACCCACCGACTGCCGTTCTCTGTCCTGTCCTAGCCTGAGGTTCCAGGTCTCGCTCAGGCCCCAGCACACCTCGGCTCGCAGGGGTGGCCAGTGTCCTAGTGGATGTGGTCTCAGCTGCAGGTTCTTGAGAGTAGGTGTGGCCAGGCTTTTCCTGCGGATCCCAGCTGGCCGTGAGCAGGGCTGAGCTGCAGCTGCGGCTCAGACTGACCCGCCCTGCCCGGTCTCTCACGCAGTGGGCATCCCCACCATCAGGTGGTGTGGGGCCGAAGGGGACTACAATGTCATGGTGATGGAGCTGCTGGGGCCGAGCCTGGAAGACCTCTTCAACTTCTGCTCCAGGAAGTTCAGCCTCAAGACTGTCCTGCTGCTGGCTGACCAGATGGTACGCTCTCCTCCCTCAGGGCCCCTCGGCCTGTGGGGTGTGGTGCTCCAGTGTTGTTGCTCAGTTAACGAGTGTCGTGTGTGCTGGTGCGTAACTTAGCCTGGAGAAAAGGACAGCAAGGGACTCCAAGATTCGCCCACAGTTTTGCTGAATCTGTTCCCAATGCCTGGGCCTCCTGACTGTCTCTGTGCACACAGTTCTTAGCAGCTCTGGTGTGATTTCTGAGGGGTTCTCACATGCAGCCAGAGCAGGCCTTCGCTGTCTGTCTGCCCGGCGGGAGCTAGGCAAGAAGGGCAGAGTCCTTTCACGGCTCAGCGGCTAAAGCGCTTACCTGTCAAGCGCTAGGACAGGTGCTAAGTACAGAGTTCAATTCTCCAGCGCCACATCAGCTGGGTGTGGGTCCGAGGCCAGCCTGGGCTCCACAGTGAGTTCAGGACCGTCCTGGGCTGCAGAGCGAGACCCTGCCTTTAAATAAAGGAATAAAACAAGTGCCGCTCTGGATCTGACTCCTTGCCGTGGCCTCTCCTTGTAGATCAGCCGGATCGAATACATCCACTCAAAAAACTTCATCCACCGGGATGTGAAGCCAGACAACTTCCTCATGGGGCTGGGGAAGAAGGGCAACTTGGTCTACATCATAGACTTCGGGCTGGCCAAGAAGTACCGGGATGCCAGGACGCACCAGCACATCCCCTACCGGGAGAACAAGAACCTGACGGGGACGGCACGCTACGCCTCCATTAACACTCACCTGGGAATCGGTGAGTCTGGGCGCGCCGGTTGGGCTGGGGTGCAGGCCGGCAGGCAGGGCCAGCTGCCAAGGCTCCCAGGGTGCGGATGCCGTCGGTGCTGTGCAGCCAGGCTGTTCGGAGACTCTGTAGCACGGGAGGCCTAGCTGGTGCCATTGTCCCATTTGCTAGGTCTTTTGCTTTTGTCTGTGCACGTGTGCCATACTGTGCCATCCTTCATGCATTTCCCTTTTTTTTTCCAGAACAATCGCGAAGGGACGACTTGGAGTCTCTGGGGTACGTGCTGATGTACTTCAACCTGGGCTCTCTCCCCTGGCAGGGGCTGAAGGCCGCCACCAAGAGGCAGAAGTACGAGCGGATCAGCGAGAAGAAGATGTCTACCCCCATCGAGGTGCTGTGCAAAGGCTACCCCTGTGAGTGCCCCTGCAGCCCACGTAGGAAGAGACGCGGCAGTGCAGGGCACCCCTGCGTGGAGCCCACATGCAGCCTCTTCCTTCTGCCCCTTGCTGAGAACCTCTGTCAGGCCCAGGAGAGATAGGGACACCTAGGGACACCGCCATGATTAGGAAGATGGGGCCATGTGGTCACGTGACTGCCGTCTGCTGCCCCGTCCTTCTTTAACCCACAGGGAATTTTCCTTTGCTCTGCGGGGTCAGGCCTGTGATAAGTGCCCAATGTGGAAATTAAATTATGCTGGGTGCTGCGGATTAGCTCCTGTAATCCCAGCCACTCTGGAGGCTGAGACAATGCAGACCTCAACTCAGAATTAAAATCTAAATAGCGCTGTGGTTGTATCTCTGGTACAATGGTCCTGGCGTCGGTCTTCAGGGGAAAAAAAGCACTTTATGATGTTAGTCGATTTTTGGTTGGTTGGTTATTTTTCTTATTTGCTGGGGGTGGGGGTGTCCAGAGCGTCTTGCCTTCCAGTATGCTCTGCCATTATATTGCACGCCCAGACCCTTGATACTGAATCCGGTGTTTCCTCTTGCACACCTCCCGTGTGTGCTACTCGGGTAAGCATCGAGTGTTCATACAGTGATAGCTGCTCAGTTTGTGGTGTCTCCTTGCTTGGCAGCTGAATTTGCCACCTACCTGAATTTCTGCCGCTCGCTGCGCTTCGACGACAAGCCCGACTACTCCTACCTGCGCCAGCTGTTCCGCAACCTCTTCCACCGCCAAGGCTTCTCCTATGACTACGTGTTCGACTGGAACATGCTCAAGTTTGTGAGTGGCACTGCCAGCTCAGTCCTGTCCCAAGCAGGATGGGCACAGGATGGGAATAGCCCAGGCCCAGGAGTGTGGTGGCAGTTAATACCAGGGGGCCTGGCGTGTGGAGCCGCACTGTATATGGCTTAAGCGTTACAGCATGAGCATGCTGAGAGCTGGTGAGCGTGTTCCTGCCAGCTCCTGTACTGTTGAGGCAGGTAGGGGCCAGTGGAGGCTGTGGTGTCAAGGGCAGGAGCTTGACCAGAAGCGGCACTCTGTCCTCCTGTTGGGATGTCACCTGGAGCTTTCTGGGTTGATGCCCTGTAGTGATGTGATGTGGTACAGGCATGTAGCTTGTCGGGGAGCTGTTGGCCTCAGCCCTGTCCTTCCTCCTCACCTAGCCTCATCCAGTTCATTTTACCATGGAACCTGGTGGGGGGGGGGGTGGTCTGTGGACAGCCTATGAGAGGCTGGTTTTTTGTCTGGGTCCTCTCTCACCCCAGTTTGTTTAACCAGAGGTGTAGTGAGAATCTTCAGGGGCTGACAGGAGGTCCTGGAGCCTCTGAGGACAGAGCTCCGGTGTCTTCTGTAAAACTTCATGCTGTGTTGTTGAGATGGAACCCCAAGGCCTTACAAGTGATAGCCTGCACTGGGGGAGCCAAGTTCCGGCTTAAAGGGACAGAGCTATGAGGAAGGCTTTCTGGGCAGCCCACCCTGGTGTCAGAAGGACAGTGGCCTCTGAGGCCCCTCCCCCACCATAGTTCCAGTGTGTCCAACCCTTGTGGCAGGTAGGCAAACAGACTTGTTTTGAAACGGACCAATCCACAGATTTGGCTGGCCTTGCAGGGTCACAGCGGCCCCTCATCCTCACCATGAAGGCTAACTGTAGCGGGGAGTGAAAGGGCCTCTCAGGTCTTGGGGCTTGGCCAGGGGTCGAGGATGAGAGGCTGCCTGGGGCAGTGGCAGTTGAGTAAGACCTTGCAGGTGATATGTGTCCCCCTCGACCATCTGAGGTCAGGTGCTGCTGTGAGGTGGGATTGGTCCTACAAAAACAGGCAGGCACGCATGCACACAGCCTGATGTCACCTCAGTAGAACGTTCCCTAGGGGCCATAGGTATGGCCTAGTGGTCCCTGCCCCTTTTTGCCCCAGTGTAAATTCTAGCAGGTATGACTTGCAGGGCAGGGGTACCCAGGCTTGTTGTCATGGTGGTGGGGTGGGGCTGAGAGGAAGGCCCTCCGGCTGTGGTCCCCACGTGGAGTGGAGGAGGGCCACCTCACCTTGCAGGCGCCAGGGAACAGCCAAGGGCTCTGCTCATTTCATTCTGTGCTCGCCTCTTTGCCCCCTCAGGGTGCCAGCCGGGCTGCAGATGATGCCGAACGGGAACGCCGGGATAGAGAGGAGCGGTTGAGACACTCCCGAAATCCAGCCACCCGTGGCCTGCCTTCCACAGCCTCTGGCCGCCTGCGTGGGACCCAGGAAGTGGCCCCTCCCACGCCCCTGACCCCTACCTCACACACAGGTGAGCACCCTTCCAGCAGGGCCTGGCCTGCGGAGAGATGGGCTCCCAGAGAGCTACAAGTGCTGGTTCCTTTGAATCCTTCCTCCTGGGTCGCTGTGCCCAGGATGTCCGTCCTTGGGGGCAGGCTGTCCACCAGCTGATGCTCCCAGGGAGGGGACACTGGCCTGGCCTGGCCTGGTCTAGCCATGGGTCTCTTACCTGAGTAGGGTGACAAGAACTACTACTAGCCCAGCCCTGCTGTGGGCTAGTGAAACGGCCCAGCAGCCAGGGTCCTGGTAGGCATGGCTTCTCTCCCATCCTCAGCCAACACCTCTCCTCGGCCTGTCTCTGGCGTGGAGCGAGAGCGCAAAGTGAGCATGCGGCTGCACCGAGGGGCCCCTGTCAATGTCTCTTCGTCTGACCTCACCGGCCGACAAGACACTTCTCGCATGTCCACCTCACAGGTATGCAGGTGGATGCCAAGGCCAGGCGGGGCGTGCTGCCAGGTGGGCACTGGGCCTGTGGTGCATTTGTACTGACTGGTCTCCCAGACTTGGGGCCAGACAGGGCGAGTCTTGGGAAGGGCCTGCTGTGTTCCTGCCCTCCATGCCCCTCACCTCAGTGGTGAGTCCCTAAGCTACGCCCCTAGTTCTCCATTGCTTCCTGGTTGGAGCTGAGCTATGGAGGGCTCAGCCCCACTCACAGGGGGAGGAGCTGGGTACTTTGTAAAGTCTTCTCTGTCTCTCCTGCTGCTTGATTGCCGTCTGATACCCCACCCTGTCACCCCGCAGCTGCTCGCCCCACGTGGGAATGGCTGCTGTAGGCCCCCAGCGCCAGGCCGGGAAGAGCATCCCCGTGAGGGGCCCTCAGGGACTTTGGTGGGGTGCATGTGCTGCAAGCGACTGGCTGAGCTGGGCCCTGCCTGTGTGGCCGGGTGCTCCGGGATGCCGGCTGAGGCCTCTGCCCTCGCTCTGAGTCTTCTTAGCCCCTTCTTTGCTCCCCTCTTGTTAGGTCGCTTTTATTGGTGGCCCCTCAGCGACCAGAACAATTTTTTAGTCTGTACTAATTCCTTTTACTTGAATAAGTTTCAGTGTCCTCCACCCACAGGTAGAGTAAGGGAGTCCAGGATGCATTCGTGGGGTGTCCTCCCACCAGGTAGCCTTCTGTGGGGTGTCTGGGTCCTCAAGAAGTGTTTCCAGGCGAGCAGGGGCTCACCCCCGTGTGCTGGCATCATCTTGGCTTCCGTACTGCACAGCAGTGTGTGTCTGAGTCCTAGCGTGGCGTGCCTGGCATACGTGGGACTGGGGGCAGTTTGGGCTGCTTTGGTCAGCACAGGAGCCCTGTGAGTAGGTCAGTGGACATTTCTAATTAGCTAGAAATTTTACTAGAAACACACTGCTCTGAGATGACTTAATTCTTTCTTTGTGACACTGGGAGTCAAACCCAGGCCTTCACTGAGCTGCATCCCCAATTCATTTTCTCCCTTTGTAAAAATGATATATTTGCAATGCAGAATAGTTACATTGAACTTGAGGATTTGGTGCACACACACGTGGCATCAACTTCCCGTTTCCGTCCTCTCCGTCTCTCTCTCTTGCTCCTTTCGTCTTTCCTGTTTGACTCCATTGCTCATTCACACTCTTGGGTTCTTGCCCCTTCGGAGAATGACAAGGTAAAAACAAGCAGCGCCCCCCGAGTCTGTGTGTCGCCTTGCGCAGGGACCGTGTGGTGCCTGCCTTGTCGTTCTGATTTTAGCACCTGTGGCCTGTGCTGTGGAAGAGAGCACCTCAGCCCAGTTTTGATTTTGAGATGAGGTCTTGATAAGTTGTCCAGAAAGGGCTCGAACTTGTAATCTTCCTTTCTCGGCTTCCCAGAGTGCTGGGATAACAGGCCTGCGTCACCAGGTTCAGCTAATAAATTTCTCCTTCTAAGGCCAGAGTTGCAAGGAGGCAGGAAGTCAAGAGTTTATGGGAGTATTTTGTTTTATTTTGGTGACTGGAGTTGTGACTCCAGGATGGGGTGCTGCACTGAGTGATATTCTAAGCCCATTCTAAAAATTACTTTTGTTTTGACACAGTCTTGCTAAATGGCTAAATTGCCCAGGCTCAGACTTAAAATCTTCCTACCTGACCCTTCCAGAGTGCTGGGATGACAGGCCACCTGCCTGGTGGGAGGAGTTATACTGAATTGTGGGCTCCGTGCTGGCCAGCACTGGGAGAGGGCATTCTTGGCACAGACCAAGACTGTTCCCTCAGGGACGCATGAGGTGGTGGCTTCTTCCCATGGACATCTTCATGGTTGTAGCTCCTCTGATGGAGACCAGGGAAGCCGGGGTGGGGGAAAGGCACACCCCCCCCACCCCCACACGCCACCCCCCCCATCTTTTAGTACTGGGCTGCATCCCCAGCTCATTTTCTTTTTAATTTGAGGCAAAGTCTTTCCTAGGTCACTAGATTTCCCATTTCAGCTTGAACTAGCAAGTGCTGGGATTATAGGCCTGTGCCACCATTATCAGCTTTCCCTTCTCTCTTTCTCTCTTTCGCACATGGTGGTCTGTGATAGTGAAGGGAAGTGAGTGAGAAGCTCAGGGGCCTGCCATTGGCTTCTCACCACGTAGCCATATCGGCCTGTCTTCCCACGTGGTGGCCTCGGGGTTGGGCTGTGCCGGCCTGGTCTTTACGTCCGTGTGTGCGCATGACGGTGCCCCTTCCCAAGGAAATGCCTTTGCTTCTGTTGACTGCTGGGGCTCAGGCTTGGCTGTCTGCCTCATCCACCCTCTTGGGGTAGCTGACCCTGGCCACCCACCAGAGGAGGGTCTTGCTGGACACCAAAGGCGTCTCAGTGACAGCTGACCCTCTTGGATCCAAGGGCTTGAGTGTGCTCTTCCCTCTTTTTCAGCCCTGTCCAGACCTCAGGCAAACGTCCACTCTGGTGACCTGGAATCCAGAGGGCCAGGACGAGCAGGGATGGTCAGGCTCCTGTGCTCCTGAGGGGGCTGCGCCTGCAGGTAGAAGGAACAGGCACCTGTTCCACCCGGTGGCAGGAGCCACAGGCCCTGCGTGAGCGGCTTGGAGTCATTGTGTGGTTTCATCCTTTGCCCCTCCTGGGCTACAGCACACCCATTGGCAGAACAGGCTGGTGGAGATCTTTGGGCCTCATGCCACCACCCTGCTGCATGAGATGCCACTTTGCGAGGTGCTCCGTGACTCCCCCAGGCTTTGTAGCTGTTGCTCCTTGGCCCTTCCTTTCCAGGGGGAGCTCTGTGGTCCCCATCTCCTGTGAGTGTGAGTTGCTTCTTGGTGGCCAAAAGTATGTGGGCTTACAGATCCCCTTGTCAGTGGATATGTTTGGGGGCTCTCCGTGTGTGAGAGAGGTCTCTGTCCCACATTCTGCAGGGTGCAGTAATGTCTTTGGTGGCTCCTAGAGTCCACACTTGTCCAGCAGTGGAGCTGGGTCTTGGTGCTCCCAGGCGCAGGGAGCCAGGAGGTGCTGGCATGCCTCACCTCGGATCCATCCTGCACCCTTGCTTGTGGGGTATTCCGGCAGAGGACTGGTTCCTGGGTCCCTGAGGTGGCCCTTTCAGGGCCAGGATCGGTTTCAGGCCACAGCCTGGTGTGGGCAGTGGGCTGGGGCCTCGTGGGCTCGTCTCACCAACAGCCTTCTTTTCCCCACCTCAGAATAGCATTCCTTTCGAACACCACGGCAAGTAGCTGCTCGTCCCCGGAAGCGGCGCTGGGTGAGTTGGGGCATCGGCCGGTCTTGCATGCCAGCTGTTGCAGGCAGTGCAGCTTCTTCGCTTCCTCCCCCTCCGCGCGTGGCTCAGGCCACGGCAGGGCGCCTGGCCCTGGACAGGGTGGCCCTGGGGGATGGTCTGCCGTGCCCAGCTTTAGGCCTTCGTTGGCACACTTGGTGTGCTGGCACTGCCCTCTGTCCTGGCCTGGTTCACACGCTAGGACATCTGGGACCTGTGTCTGTTGGGCTCGGCTGAGGCCCCACGCCTGGTGTCGGGCCCCAGGGCTCTTGCGGCACCGACTCCCGGTGGTCTCTGCCTGTCCTGGCTGTTCTTGCCGTACCGCTCCTCCCCCATCTCTGCTCTCATTTGTGTCTCTTCCCAAACTTGGTCCTCGCCTGGCCGCCTCATCCGCAGCTGTCTGTCTTAACCATGCAGTGCGGCCGCCTGCTCCTGCGCCGATGCATGGCCAGGCGCCCGTGCTGCGCTCCCTTCTCACCGGCCCTTGGGACCCGGTGACTCCTTCCGGCAGGGGCTTCCACTTCTGAGGGGTCTTGTGCCGCTGGAGACCTGCTGCTGTGCTTGGGAGAGGCCCGTGGGCCAGCCCGCCTCTGTCTTCCCAGGAGGGCTCCTGTGTTCCACGCGCCGTGTCCTTTCTGGGAAGGGCCCTGGGTGCAGGTGTGTTCGCCCCTGGGCCAGGGACCAGCTCCGTGCGCTCCGAGCTTGCATGCCTCTTCCTTCTTGCTCTGTCCCACGTGTGTCTCCTGGCTCGTGTCCCGGCCGTAGAGGCCGGTCACGCCGCAGCCGTGGGCACAGGCGTTCAGACAGGCCAGGTGGCAGTCCTGCGTCCCCCTCCCTGCTCTGCGCCTGCGCCCAGTGCCTGCCGGCGACGCTCTGGCCTCGTGCTCACTTTGTCCTGTGCTTTGGCTCCGACAGATTCCCGGTCGGGTGGCTTCCAGTGGTCTTCAGTCTGTCGTGCACCGGTGAGAGCTCTCCTTTTTGCTGTGAAGGGCAGACATGCATGGCTGATCTACTCTGTTACCAATGGCTTTACTAGTGACACACCCCCTGGTCTAGACCCGAACCGTTTCTGCCGGGAGCTCCAGGCTGCTCACCCAGCGACGCCCATGGGGAATCTCAGTACAGACTGAGCGGACAGGCTCCAAGAGCTACCATCACGTGGGGCCGCGACCACAGCCCCCCGGCAGTCCGGTCACCGCAGGGCCGGGAAGACATGGTGGGGAGACCAGACGCCCCGCCAGGGCCTCTCCACCCCTCGTGGTGGCCAGCCTGCGCTCCCCAACTACCCCACCGCAACTACCAGTCTTCTACTTGGTTAAGACAGTTTTGTATCATTTTGCTAAAAATTACTGGCTTAAATCTGTGTAAAGAAATACGTCTTTTTATTGTTTATTTCTTGTCTGTTTTTGCGGTCTTGAACACAATGTTGTCTTGAGACTCCCAAGACAGACGCTGCCTGAAACTTGTGTTCTTGGAGCCGGCACGTGTGTCGAGGACGTGCGTGGCAGTCTTGTTTCTCGTGTCGTGTCGTCCATTCGGAGGGGGAATGCTTATCAGAAGCCGTGTGCGTGTCTGTCTCGTGGGCTGTGCCCTGTGTTGGTGTCTCTGTCCCCCTTCCTCCAGAATCTGAAAGTCGGCCCTTACCACAGCAGTTTGGAAGCATGGCTACCGTGAGCCAGTGTGGTCAGTGTGGCCACCATGCCTTTTCTCACAGAGGAGGCTGGAGAAGTGGGGTGCTCAGAGAGCTGGATGCAGTAGCCCCTAGAGAAAGTGGATGGGCGGAGTCCGGATGCAGAGTCAAGTGCGTTTCTGATTCGCTGGGGCAAGGACCACATCGGGTTCTTGTCACAGAGGGGACTGTGTGGTGTCTTAGTGGTGGTTGCTGCCTTTATGCCTTTGAAGTTGGGAAGTTTCTGAATGAACTTTGAATACTGCTGTGCAGATTGGTACCTGGTGAATGGCATGGCCTCTGCTTGGAGCCAGGGAGCAGGTCATCCCAAAACCAAAGTTTGCCCAGAGGCTGACACCCTGAGGTGCCAAGGGGTGGGGGACTGGCTGCCCAGCTCTAGGACCTTCACCTGCAGAAAGTTGTGGAGCCCCGTGCTCGGGGACTTCAGCTGGACATTTAGGGGCCAGGCTGGGCCTCGCCACTGTGCTACCAGTAGGTAGGAATCTCAGATGCTCTCCCCGCCAGGACTGTCCCATCACACACCTGGCACTAGCACTGAGACGGGACTGCCTCCATTTCCCACCAGGGCCTACCGGGGCTACTGGCCTGTCCTCTCCCTCCCTGTAGCTCATGGGCAGCAGCAACAGCCCAGGGCCTGGCCATTTGTCCCTCCAAGCTTTTGGGTGCTGCTTGGAATCCTTAGCTGGTGACTGCAAGCATTCTGGGGTGTGGGCCCTAGCCAGCAAGCCAAGGAGGCTGTATGTCTGCCTGCCTGAGGAGGGTAGGTGCTGGCGGTGGCAAACACCCTTATCGGTTTGGGGTACCCCTCTGGTGAGTGTTCTTTGTAAACAACTGGCCCCAACGTGGTGCTGGAAGGCAGTGCCAGGGAGCCTCTGGCCCTGTGCTACATGTAGCCTGGAGTTGGGGGGTGGCAGGAGCAGGGAAGGTGGCTGTTGACGTTCTTGCCGATACTTAACCCATCGCCACTTACAGGAAATGTAGTTAGAACGCGTGTATCTACCTGTGTCTTGGTGACCAGTCTCAGCTGTGCGTTTGTACTACCACTGTATTTGTGTACTTTAACAATTGTGTAAATAATAAATTCATAATGACTTCTACGTTTCTTCCCAGCCCTTTTATTTATCAGCTGAATTGTAACTGGGATTAGATTAACTCCTTGGAAACTTCGTGAGAGGTTTTGTGGCATTTGTTTTGTATTACTGTAGATTGAACCCAGGTCCTTCACAGTTACATCCCAGCCCTTTAAATAGTTTGGGTTGTTCTTGAAGTGTGTTCTCACTCAAAATTCTGGTGATCCTCCTGCCTCAGCCTCCCAGAGGGCTGGGGTTGTAGTCGCACACCTCCAGGCCTGGCTGGAGACTGGCTGAGGGTGATGTTTGTACCTGTCCCGGCTTGGCCTGTGGGGCGGTCCGGCCTGCCTCACTCTGTCCCGGAGGAGCTGCAGGGGTCTGTCTTGCCCCGCCCTGCCCAGTGCGGGACAGGGTGCCCCTGCCAGCTCCGCTAAGCCAGTGCCTTCTCCAGCCCTGCTGGGAACGTGAGAGCTCGTGTGGGCAGCGCTCGGAGCCCAGCTTGCTAGACCTGCGTCCCTGCGGGTGGGTCTGGGCCCTGGAGCTGGGGCCTCTCAGCAGCTGGCAGGGGGTTCTGCGGTCCTTACCCACCAGGCCCTGGTGTTCTCTGCAGATGTCAAGGCTGGCCAGGCTGCTCTGGTTTGAGTGGCTGCCGGGGGTGGGTAGCCGGGGTCAAGCTGCACCACAGGGCCTGGCTTGGCTTGCCTCCTGTATTTCTGGAGCTGGTGTGGTATTTCTGGCCACCCACCCACCTCCCTCCTGCCCACAGCTACACTCCCTTGCGGGCCTCAGGGGATGTCACTCGAAGTTGGGCCTTCACAAGATGGTGACCGTGGTTTGTGGAGTACTGGCTGCTTAGTCTTCCCTGAACAGGGCACCGTGAACAGCTGTGCTGGCTCCGGGTCCCCACAACTATTCAGTCCCACCCCCGCACCCCCACCCTGGACTCTAGCCCTTGGTGTTCTTTGATGCCCGGCCAACATCATGTTACCGTTCTGGGTACCAGGCTATTTGGCTATCCAGTGGCCACATGGCACAGCAGGTGCCCTTTTCCCGAAGACAGCGGAGGAGGGTACCTGTCCCTATACCCCCTGGGTGCAGGGGCTCCAGCCGTGCTAGTCCCAGCACCCGGGATCAGTCCCAGGTCGCTTGGTGGTGGTAGTTTGGTGTACGTGTGAGAGACAGGATGGGGTGGGCACCAGGAGCGCCTGCTCACTGCTCGCACGTGGCCTAGGAGCAAGTCCCGTGGCGACTCCTTTCCTGCTGCTGGGAACAGCTGCCCGTGGGGCCGGGGCGGCAGCGTGGCCTGCTCAGGAATGGGTCCGAGGGCGCCAGTGAGGGAGAAACCTTCCAGACTACCCCACATCCCTCTTGTCCTTTCCCCTCCAAGTCCCTGGGGCAGCCAGTGGCCAGGGCTGGGTGCAGCCTGTCTTTGGGGCCCTTGCTGTTCCCATTTGACCTGAGGCTGGCACTCAGAGGCTACAGGAAATGGACAGGTGGGGCCCCAGGGTGGAACGGAAACCAGGCCGGGACACGAGCTCTTGCCCCCTTCTCGTTGCAGAGGAGCAGGGACATGGCATCTCTCCGGCTGCACACGGCCCGGCAAGGTGCCCGCTGCCGTCCCCAGCGTCCACGACGCACCACCCGCTGAGGCACCCGAAGCCTCTGACCAGGCCCTGCCACCCAGGCCACCGCCGGCCACCTGGGCAGGTGGGAGAGGCCCAGGGTGAGCAGAGCACCAAGTGCAGGCCGGAAGGAGAGTGGGGAGCGCAGCGCGTGACCCGCTTGCCACAGGAGGGGTGAATAAACAGAAGGCAGGATGGTCTGTGTTTTCAGCCCGCAGCAGTGGCGCGAGCAGCATCCCAGGTCAGTCCCCGCACTGCGGGGCCGGGAGGGGGCCGGCAGGGGCTGCCAGCCGGGGTGCACACCCCTGGGAAAGCGGACGAGGACTAGGGCCACGTGTAGGAATCACCAGGTTGTTTGCTGACGGAAGTGAGGGGTAACAGACCACGGCGCACACGGCACGGAGCCCCGCAGGACCGAGGGGAGGGTGGCCAGCCAGCCGCCCCACCCCCAGTTAAGCTCGTGCTGTCTCCAAAGCATGGGCTTCAGGTCCTTGGCCACAGGGGGGCTTGGGCTGTCGGGGTCCGTGGGCTGGGCCAAAGGTGCGAGCAGCTCCTAACTGTGGGGCTTGGCGTCACTGCAGATGTGCTCTGGAGCAACCTCGTGACCAGGCAGCCAGCGCTCACGAGCTCGCCCGAGCTAGTCCCATTTGTGAAATAAATACCAGCCTTGCCACACTACCTCTTCCTGGGCTCTTCCGCTGAGCCGCGCTCACACACTGGTTTCCGGGGTGTGCACCACCTCCCCGTTTCTCTCGGGCTCAGCCTTGAGGAAGTGCTCCACTTCCCTCGAGTCCACCCCCATGTCTGCGGGGGGTGCAACAGCCACCTCCGGCGGGGCTGCCCCTGGCTGCTTCCTGATGCCCAAGACGTTGCCCAGCAGCAGCACCAGGGAAGAGACGACCACCTGGGCCCCCGCCAGGATGAACACATACTGGTAGACGTGCGTCGCATCCAGCAGCTTGCCTGGAAGAGGGCTTGGGTCACCACTGGTGCCTGGGGCCTGCCAGGCGTGTGGGGTGCTGGAGGAGGGCCCCCAGGAGCACCCCCACACCGTGGGCACCCCGCTGCCCCACGCACCCCCCCCCCACACAAGGGCATCCTCCTGCTCCCCTACTTCATCGTGCTGTACAGTGAGGACTGAGCAGCTGGGAACAGAATCGGCAGGCAGTGGGGTGGGGGCTGCAGAATCAGTGGGTGTGGCCCCTGCCCAGTCACTGCCCGGCCAGAGACCCAAAAGCAGGGAGGGCTGGGCAGTATGGCGAGGCCCTGCTCCTGTCGGACCCTTCTGGGGGAAAGAGGAAGGAGTCAGAGTGCCTGTGCCCGGAAGCTCGGGGAGCTGCAGTGGGGCTGCAGAAACCCAGGCCCCGGGTGCAGCGCGGGGGTCCCCAGGTCGCGGCAGAAGCATCCTGTGCTTCCCCTCCAGGAGGAAAGCCGAGGCCCCCAAGGACAGACTGGCTGTGCCCCTCGTGGCAGCTGTGCCCTCCTGACACCTGCTGCCCCCGGGTCCCCAGCTCTGTACCCGGCAGCACTCACCGCCGGAGGGGGGTCCGATGAGGACAGCCACGGCCTCCATCAGCAGCACCAGGCCGATGGCACTGGAGAACTTGTGGGTCCCCACAATGGCCATGAGCACCTCAAACTGCAGGGCCCCCACCATGCCGTAGGAGATCCCGAAGAAGATGCAGAAGACCACCAGGCCGCCGTAGTTGCCGGCGGTGGAGCCCGTGAGGTCGGTGAGGCCGTTGAAGAACATGGCAAAGCTGAAGAGGTAGACGGAGTAGGGCCGCACCTTGCGCAGCCCCGTGACGAAGCCCGCCGTGGGCCGCGCGAAGATGTCGATGAAGCCCAGGATGGTGAGCAGGAAGGCGGCCTGGGTGTCGGGCACGCCCAGGTCCTTGGCGTAGCTCACCACAAACACAGGCGGCACGAACAGCCCCAGCACCATGACGGAGGCGGCCACGGCATAGATGACGAAGCCCCGGTCCCGGAACACGCTCAGGTCCAGCAGGCGCCGCCAGGACTGGCGCCGGGGCGCGGGGCCCTCCCCAGGCCGTGGGGCCGCCAGGGGCCGCATGAGCGCGGCGCACACGCAGCAGTTGAGCAGCAGGCCGCCCAGGATGAGGAAGCCGCCCCGCCAGCCGTAATGGTCCTGCAGCACCTGCCCCAGGGGGGACAGCGCGCACAGGAACACCGGGCTGCCCGCTGCCGCCAGGCCGTTGGCCATGGGGCGCCGCTTGCTGAAGTAGCGGTTGAGCATGATGAGGGAGGGCTGGAAGTTGAGGGCCAGGCCCAGGCCTGTCGGGGAGGCGCAGCGTGAGCCCCCGACCCATGCCACCCAGTGCTGGCCCTGTCCCGCTCTCCCAGGTGAGGTGGCAGCCAGGTGCCCCACCTTCCCCCCAGCACCCCATGCCTGCTCACCTGTGACGACCCCAGCAGTGAGGTAGAGCTGAATGATGCCAGTGCAGAAGGAGGCGGCCACCATGCCCAGGGACGCGAAGAGGCCGCCCACCAGCATGACGGGCCGGCAGCCGTAGCGGTTCACACACACGCTGCAGAGTGGGCCTGTGGGGGCAGCGGCGGCAGGTGGGCCAGCGCCCAGGCCTTCGCCACGCCACGCCGTCTGCCTGCGGTGTCCACTCCCCCCAGATACCACATGCATCACGGGCCGGAAGCACTTAGGCTCCCCAGAGGCAGCCCATTGGCTACCTGGCACTGTCCTATAACAAGCAGCGCCAGAGCCTCGTGGTCAGGGACTGGCTATGAATGCCACCCACTCGTTGGGGTGGGGCCGAGGCCCCCATCGCTGAGGCCCACACGGCCCGCAGCCAGCTGCCCGGCAGCACCCACCTGTGCCGTAGAGCATGGCGAGGAGGATGGAGGAGATCCAGGCCGTGTCGCTGTAGCCAATGCCGAACTCCCGGATGAGCTCCTTGAAGAAGACACTGACCGCCTTGGGGAAGGCGTAGGAGAAGCCCGTGATGACGAAGCAGCCGAAGAGCACAGCCCAGCCCCAGCCTCCATCAGGGGCCGTGATGCCCGTGGGGCCCTCGTCCACCACCGCGCCTCCCATGGCCAGGAGGGCTGGATCCGCCTCACCTGAGCAACAGGAAGCGCTGCTGGTTCGGGTGCCAGGGTGACAGCCGAGCAGCAGCCCTGCAGGGGAGGGTGGGGCCACGGCAGGCCCGGCACACTGCCAGGAGCCGGGCTGGCACCTGGCCATGTGCCACAGCTCAGCGGAGGCCAGCTTGCTGGGGCTGCCTGCCCTGGTCCTCCGCCTATGGCCCCATTTACCTGGTGCTTTGGGGGAGCCACAGCTGGGTCCTGTCATTCACAGTACCCCCTCTGCCCCTCCTGCTCCCATGCAGCTGGCCGTAGATGGCAGTAGCCTTTTCGGGCTCAGCCGGGACTCAGGTTACCTCCTGGAAGAACAGACCCTGCGGGGCTGTCCCTGGGCTGCTGTTTCCCTGGCCGGCGGGTAGGCCGACTCAGAGCAGGCTTGTTCCCCTCCCCGTGTGTCCAGATCTGCCTGAATCTGGCCAGGACCCCTCCCTGCCCCTGGGCTCCTGTCCCCTCTCGGCTGTTCTGGGCTCACTGGCTGCTTGGGAGGCAGGGACAGATGGGACGCCAGGGCCGCACTAGGAAGAGATGGCAGCCCCCTGGTCCCACTCGCCATAGTGGGAGTCCAGACCCTGCACACGCACGGATGGCCAGCCTCATCTACAGGCTCTTGGGAGAGCCAGGAAAGCGCCATCCAGGAGGGGAGGGGCCAAGACCAGGAGAGCTGCCCTAGACCCCGTACCGGCCCGGGCAGATTTCCCGCTTTGTAAATTCTGGGAGCTGAGTTAACCAGAGGCCCGTATGGGGGCACCCTGATGCCAGGCAACTGTCTTCCTGCCCCCTCCCACTTGCAGGCCTCGCATCCCAGGGGCCACTCACCACAGGGACAGCCAGGACAGAGTAGGTGTTGCAGCCCAGCCCGTTCAGCCTCTCCACCCGCAGTGTATCGCCCGCCGACTCTCTGCGGAGAGCAACAAGCCCTGTAGGTCCGTCTAGCCAGCGGTGTAAATATGCTGCAGCCCTGGCTAGGACAGCAGACGTGACCCCACCACAGCCACTGCAGCCAGTGCACCCACCTCCACCCCGCCCCCAGCCTCGGTGTGACCCACCCCTCTAGGCAAAGCCTGCCATCCTCCCGATGCCACACCGGCCCGGCGGGCCTAAGGTCTGTGGCGGCATCCCACGCCCAGTAGGGGCTCCAAGTACAGGATGACCTCGTCACTCTTAGTCCTAAATTCAAAAGATTCCATAGAACTGTAACCCCCACTCCTCTGAAGGCTGAGGCGAGAGCTCAGCTGGCCAGCTTAGCAAGCGCTTGTCGCGGTCAGAGGGCTCGGGGTGTCGTGCAGTGGTGGGGTGCTGGCCCGGCAGCACTGAGGCGAGGGGAGACCAGAGACGGTGCAGAGCCAACACTGGAAATGCCTGTGTGTTCGGAATATTGTGTGGGAGCCCGGACCCGGGACTGCAAAGAGTCGGGGCGCGGGAAGGGTGAGAGCTCCTGCTCCTCCCTTTGGACTGTGGACTGTCAGATGGTTTTTTGGGGGGAGGGGGTGTAGCGGATTTTCTATAGTGCAGGCTGGTCCTGAACTTGCTATGGCGCCCAGGCTGGCCTTGGACTCATGGCAATCCTCCTGCCTCCGCCTCCTGAGTGCTGGGGTTCCAGCATGCACCATAATACCCAGCTATTTTTATGCGGTGCTAGGGGACCAAACCCATGGCCTTCTGCATGCTAGGCAAGCTCCCTAACCATCGAGATATGCCCCAGCCCCTGCACTTTTTAAAATAAATCAAGCAGACTATGCATGGCCAGGGAGCAGAGTGTGTCCAATGCCAGCAACAAACCAGCCCAATTCTTCACACCAACTTTCTCACCCAGAGCAGAGGCCAAGCTGTCTGGGCCTCCATGCCTGGGATTTGTGGGAGCATCATAGGCCCTGCCCCTGGAGTCCGGCTGCCCTCGCGTCTCCAACCCCACCCACAGAAGGGGAACGCAAAGGCACCAGCTCAGATGAGATGACCCTGGCTGGAACCCTGGGGAGCAGGCAGCCGGCCGCCTGGGACTGGAGCTCACTCAAAAGGGCACAGTGTGTTCCAGGGCACAGAGGCCAGTGGCCGCCGAGTGAGGGTCACACAGGGAAGGCCATTCGTGCCAAGGAGACTGCCGCGCCGACAGGAACCTCTCATTGCCAGGCCAGGGCCCACGGCAGGTACCCAGGTGGCCTGGGAAGCTGGACACTTCTAAGCAAGGTTTCCACATGCCAACTAGGGGCAGCCTCAAGCCAACTGTCTGCCAACCAGCCAGGAGAGGAGGACTCCACACGACTGGGTGGCACGAGGGGCTGGGATTTCCAAGAGCAGAGTGGCCCTGGAGCCCAATCTGCCGTGGGGGAGTATAGGCCACAGACTTGCGCCCCATAGTGACCCTGGTGTGGGTGGGACAAGGTGCAGCTAACACCTCAAGGAAAATGCTGGGCCGCACTGCATGGGCAAGGGGGGAGCGCCCACCACTGTCCACCCTGGCAGTAGGCCGAGGGCTGCACTCCACAGCCTGGCCTTTCAGTGACATTTACCCTCCCAGATAAGTATGTGACCAGCCCAGAAATAACCCTGCCTCTGGGTCCCAGAAAGCTGATCTGAGTAAGTGGGGTCTGGAGTGTTCTGGGGCTGTCCCTGAAGGTCCTCTGAAGGTCCCACACTCCACTGCTCATGCTGGAGGGGGACAGCCGGTGGTAGCATATGTGGACGTCCCTGCTATGGCACTCTCGAGAGACCCTGGGGCTGAGTGCCAGTGTGCCCACCCACCAGCGCCTCTGTCTACGCTGTAGCGGCGTGTGGGGGTTGGCACTAACTTGCTGCCCCCCTGGGCCCCAGGCTGGGTCCCTGTAGCAGTTCTGTGGCTTTCCTTGGTGTCAGCCCTGGAGGGACCAGCTTGGGCCTTACCCTGGTGGCCTGGGCAGGTGGCAGGCACCCTGCAGACCTCGAAGTCCAAGGGAGCAACCATAGCAGCAGGTTGGTGGGCACAGGGGGGCCTTGGGGGACAGCTTCCAAATGGCCCACCCTCTCCCACACGCAGCCTGTGGTGTAAACAGGTCACCAGCAGCACAGCCCTGTCCTGTGGCAGGGGGTAGCCAGCCATCTTCGGCTCTAGGACCCCCCAGGTGTGCCAAGCCAAGATGTCAGGTTTTTCTGGGGAGAGGTCCAGAGGGCAGAGGGTAACCCGGGGTTGGCCTGGCTGTGACTGTGCAGCCAGTGCCTCCTGGCGCTCTGTGGCCTCTCCTGTCACCTCTCATCCTCTGCTGGAGCCAGTGAGGTGGAAACACTGACCTGAGCCAGGGCGGTCCCTGCGGCCCAGAGCCCGCCACGGGGGAGCCCAGGGCAGGCCGGGGGCTCCAGCAGTGCTGCTGCGGGTGGCCAGGCCCCTGGCCACGTGTGAGGAGGCTTCAGCCCTGGGGACCTTCCCTGCTCCCCGCCCAGCTGCCCTGCCCATGGGCCAGCAGGGCGCCCCTCAGCCAGGAGGAGGGCGCCTGCTCCTCTTCCGGGCCTGGCCTGCACCTCAAAGCCAGTGCCCTAAGGCCAGGGCGGGGAGGGAAGTGGAGCGCCCCGCCCCCCCCCACACACACCCGCGCGCCTCCGTTAGGGATGTTAGGGATGCGGACCAGGATGGGCAGCCCGGAGCCCGAGGGGCGGGAGGGGACGACGCTCCGCCCCCCGGCCGCGGGACGTGGGGGACGTGACGGCCGCGCTGAGGGAGGGGCCGCCACCGTATTGCCTGGAGTAGCTGCCCCCGCTGCGCTACCGTAATGGCCGACGCGCGAAGTGGGGTCAACGGGTCCGGGTCCCCTCGCGGGCCGGGCCGGATTGCTCCCCCACGCCGCTGTGGGCGCAGGCTGGCCAACCTTGGCATCTGCGATCTCGCGCCTCGGGCGGGGGCGAGGGGGTGGATGTCCCCACGCACCACGCAGCCCATTGTACGGAGGCTGGGGCCAGGTGATGCTGTTGAGTCCCCAGGTGCTATTCATGCCCGCCCCGTGCCTGCTCCGGGGCCAGAGCCTCGGCCCGGGGACTGGTCCGGCGGCGCTCAGCACCGCCCCCCGCCCCCGACGTTCCTGCCCTTCCCCAGGGCCAGTCGCCGCGGGACCCACCTGGAGCCCGCGCTGGCACAGGGTGCCAGGTCCGATCCACGGGGCCCCCTGCCTGTGCACTCTGGGTGACCAGGGCCCTCTCTTCGTCCTCCCTCATTGCTCCAGGCAGTGGGGGCCGGACAGCACTCTGGGTAAGGCCCTGCCCAAGGTCACCCGGGGGCGAGTCCAGCTGGGTGGCCATACCAGGCAGGCCCCGAGCTGGACAGTGGTACACCTGTCTGGGCGGTGCCACACCTCTGGGCGCAGACCCGACCTAACCTTTGCCTTCCACAGCACAACTCACTGCCCACCCTGCTCCAGACACTTGCGGGGCAGCCGGGTCCCTGTCATCACAGGCTGACACCGTGCCCAGCGACAGCCAACAGTCTGCGGACCCAGCGGGCCCTGGGGCGCCCCATCCCTGCTCTCAGGACGAGGCAGCTCCGGGCTGGGTTACCTGGACAGCCACCCCCACGCCCCCGCAACTTGCTGACCCTCAGACTGCCCCGTGGCCTGACTGGTCATCGCGACCTGGACCCGCAGCCCAGGGCTTCTGGGACGAGGACAGTCCTGGCCCCGCTGGCCTCCCCGGGGCGCGGTCGCGGGCTGAGGACTTCCTGCCAGGCACCTTCACCCAGGTAGGTGCCCATCGCCCGCTTTCCCCTCCTTCTGACAAGGGGACTGAACCCCGCGTGGTCTTCCCGCGGGCAGGGGGGCGGCTAGCCCGATTCTGCGGCCGGGGACCCAAGGGAGTGCGAGACGCTGAGTTTGGAAGGATGGAGGGAGTCGAGGTGCCCGGCCCGGAGCTCGCGTGCGCCCGGGTCCCGCGTAGAGAATGGCGGGGAAGAGGCGGGCTCGCGGCGGTAGCGGCCCCCCTTCCACACCCGAGCCCGCGTCTGGGCGACCGCGGGCCGGGCTACTCACCCCACGGGCGGCGCGGGCGCATCCCACCCCAGGGCGCCCGACGGAGGGAGGACGCGGGGCCGGAGAGCGGAGCGCGGGAGGACGCGGGGTACGGGCGGGCGCCGGAGACGCGGAGGGGAGCGGAGGGCGAGGGGCGCGGGACGTCGCCGCGCCGGGCCCGGGCCTGGCCGCGCCTACCTGCTGCCGCGGCCGCCGTCTCCTCCCGCGCTCTGCCGCCGCGATCCCGCGCGCGCCGGGCACGACTTTAAGTGCCCTCCCGGCTCGCGCGGCACGTCCCCCGCGCACGTCACGGCGGCCTGGCGCCGCCCCGCGCCCCGCCCGGACCCCGCGCCGAGAGCCCGACGCCGCCGCCCGACGACGCGCCCCTCCGCCCCGCGCGGCCACGTCCCGTCCCCGCCTCCCCGGCAGAGCCCCGCGGCCCGCCCGCCCAGTCCGCACCTCGGGCTCCGCGGGGCAGGGCTGCCAGCGCGCGGGGTCCGCGTTGGGGGGCGGCGCGTCTCTCAACTTCCTCATCTGCAGGTGGCTTCCGCGCCCTGCCCAGCCAGAGGGACCTCGGCCCGGCCCAGAACCGGGGTCTCGGCGGCCCGGTCTCCCCTCTGGCGCTGTGGACGTGCTCCCTGGGCAGCAGCAGGGTGCGGGTGAGCCCCCCTCCTTGCTTATCGGGAGCCCCCAGAAAACGCTGCTTCCTGCAGCTCGGGCCGTGGGCCCGGACACGCCACTCGACTGGCTCCTGAAGGGCCCCGATCTGGGGTAAGGAGGCTGCGGTGGGTACCGAGGCTTTGGCACAGACCCCCCAAACCGCCAGGAGAGGAACGGAGCGAGGATGGGGGGAGGGTGTCCCCGGCCGAGGGCCTTGAGGGCTGCCCGCCCTCTTGCCCCAGTAGAGGGAAGGTGGCCAGGTGTCCGCAGCGGCAGCCCCGCCGGCCCCCTGAGACGCCCTGCCCGCGCACCCCCTCAGGCTCCTGGGCCAGAAGAGCCTCGCCGGCCCCCCTAACCTGCTGAAGGAACCAAGATAGGGCGTGCACGTGAGAGAACAGGGAGAAAGGGGAGGCCTGCAGAAAGCCCCCCCACAGGCGGTATTTCCTGTGGGACGGGGTGACACCCCCCCCCCATTGTACTCCGCCAGTCTGAGGCTCCTGCAGCTGCCCTGGTACCACCCAGCCAGCGACCTCCCAGGCAGGCATGCAGCCCGAGGCTCTTGACCTACCCCCCCGCCCCACCCCCCCCCACTTTCTTTGGACCAAAGAATTCAGAACCAACAAGGAGGAAAGAGAGCCAAGGTGCTTGCTCCCCCCACCCCCAGGAACACGACAGGTGCCATCTGCGGCCCCAGATTCTCCAGACCAGGTTGCCCTGGAGGACCCCACTGCCCATGCTCTGCAGGGATGTGGGCCCCAAGAGCATCCGGCTGTGCCCCGAGGCTGAGGTGGAGCCCCCATCTCCCAACAGAGTGAATGGCTAAAGCCTGAAACAGAGGTCGGGTCAGTGGGCTGGGAGGGACCAGGCCTGCCGCTGTGCCTGCCAGAAGAGGCTGGTTATTAGAGAAAGGCAGAGAAAGCGCTGGTGGGCAAAGCTTTTGGGGTTTTGTTTGTTTTGGGGGGGTCTTTCTGTGTAATTCTAGTTGGCCTCAAATCCACCATCCTCTCCCTCAGCTACAGCTGCTCACCACCATGCTCAGCTGGTAAGGCCCTTGGGGGAGGTTGCCTCAGGCCGGCACAGAGGGGGCCCTTCGAGGGAGGGGTGGGAATTCAGGCCCTTGGCCCTGCTGCGGAATCCCCTACTCCTCACTGTGAGGGTACTTGGCCCCAAGTGCTCAGCTTCCTGGAAGTCCCACCCGGGGGTCCAGCCTCAGGCGGGGATCCCGGGCCTTGCCCAGGACGCTGGACCTGGGGCAGCGCTGCTTCATCTGACCTGGCCTCATCAGGCACGTTTAGATTTGGATTAAGGTCTTCTTTTGGGGGCTCCAAGCCCCTTCACTGAATTCCCCAGGATTTGTCAGAAGCTGCTAGGCCAGACGGCCTGTTTGCACTCCAGGGTTGGGAGCCCGCGGGTGCCATGGGGCCATGGTGGGCCTGCAGCTCAGCTCTGGTGCTGGGAGACTCAACAGGCCTGGCTCCGATGCCCGGTCTCCCTCAGTGGCCCTGGCCAGCCCTTTTCTGAAGGGACAGGGCTGGGGCTGGAACGCTGTGCTCTGCTCCCCAGGACTGGATCCGCCTGGACCCTGCCCTCTCTGGCTGTCTTGCGTGTCCAGCCACGCCCCCACCCTGGACTCGCAGCTGCCTCTCCAGGCCACAGCTGCAGGTCCCGTCTGGCCCCAGAACGCACTCAGGGAAGCCAGAGTGCCCGTAACTTCTAGGGGACCCCGCCCCGCGTACTGTTCCTAGGCGCTTCTTGTCGCCTGTTCAGCTCCTGTTGCCTGCCCTGAGCCAGCACCCTATCTCCACAGGGTGGATACCAGGCTGCCCTGTTTCCAAAACCATGGAGAGAATTTTCTGAGAGTAACCCTGGCAGTCCCCTGACCCAGGGGCGGATGGTAGGCCAGGGGACTTCTGGGTCCTGAAGGACACACAGACCCCGCATCCTGGGCCCTCAGGACGCCCTGCACTCCTCCAGCTCGCAGCCTGGCTGTACCACCCAGCACCAGCTGCCTCCCACCCAGATGCGACCGTGGCCAGCACAGGCCAGCTCAGGCGAGGAAAGCTGAGTGGAGGGAACAGACATTTCAGCTGAGCCATGGGCCCCTCTGGGGTCCCGCGGGGCCTGGCTCCACCCTGCTGCCAGAGCGCTCCCTGTCCAGAGGATCAGGTGACACCCTTGTAGCCTGTCACTCCACACCTGTGGCCTCCGGACTCCAGGTCTCTCTGGACCTCCCCGGGGGCTAGAAGGGTGCACGCTGTGAGGAGGCGCACGGAGGCGGAGCCTGAGCCCCAAGGCTGCTGCCTCCCCCGTACCTCCCCAGGTCCCGTCCCTCACAGCCCTTCCAGGCCCCCAGAAAAACAAACATTAACCTGGCAACTGCTGGCCTCCCACTGAGCAGAGGCAGAAACAGGAGGGAGAGGCCAGCTCGGAGCCCAGCCTGGCCAGGCACCACTGCGGGTGCCAGGTGTGGGGTGCAGGGTGTGTGTGCCCAGGAGTTGGGATATGGGTGTGGGGATGCAGAGGTGTGGGGTAAAGGTGCCCATGGGGCTTGGGTGCATATGTGGGTGTTTTAGGTGTTTGTGCAAAGGTATTATGGATCTTCGAAGTCCCCGAACCTCATGTGTTTCATTGCTGTTATGAGGGGGAGCCTGATTAGAGGGAGCAAACGCTGGCACTTGACCCAGAAGGGGCGGATTACCTGAGGGCAACCCCAACTTTCCTCACTCACTTGGCTCCCCACCTTCCATGGCGTGAAGAGTGTCGGGCTGCACCCCGCCACCTGAGTTCACCGTTGCCAGCCACCCATGTGTGGACTGTGATCTCCTGAAACTGTGAGCTAAAATAAACCTTCCCTCCCTTAGATTGTGGAAGTCAGGCACTGTGTCCCAACGATGGTGAGTAACAAAGACAGAATCGGCGCCAGGGAAGCGAGGCCCTTGCTGTGACCCCGATGGTGTGGTTTAGAAGCTGTCATGGAGCTGCGGGATTCGGTCCTTGTCCTGTTGGGTTTTGTTCCCGCTGAGGTCCCGTGGCTTTCCATTCCTGTTCCTCTCTCCTGGCATGGGAATGCTGACCCTGTGCCATGGTGTTTGGAAATGTTTAACTTCTCTTTGATTTCCATATGAGCTCGCGATTAAGAGTTTGTCTTGCATCTCACAGGAGACTTTGGACCTTCTAACAATGCTGAGACTGTTGAGACCTTGGCAACTTAGCGAAGGCCTAAATGCATTTTGCATAAAGAGGTGGGCAGGCGCCATTTGGGGTCCTCCTGTGTGTGGATGCAGTTAAGCCCCCAAAGGGGCAGATTGCCTGGGAAGGTGATTGCCTTCCCCACTCTCACTCTTCCGGTCTGCCATGCCGCGAAGAGCCCCCAGCGTGCGTCACCACTGCCAGCTACCCGTGTATGAACTGTGACTCTCTGAAACGGAAGCTAAAATGAATCTTTCCTCTCTTAAATTGTGGGCCCAGGTACTCTGTCCCAGCAGCTGATGGTAACTAAAACAACAGGCACTGGGCATGTCTGGGTTTTGACTTTTTTGAGACAGAGTTTCACTCTGTAGTCCAGGCTGGTCCTGAACTGGTCGTGTAGCCCAGGCTGGCCTCAAGCTCAAGCAGGCCTCCAGCGGGAGTCAGCCTGAGTCCCCCTGTCAGCCTCCCACGGGCTGGCACTGTTGGTGTGCCACCACACCCATCTTATGTGGTGCCTGGGAATTGAACTCAGGGCCTTGTGCTTGCCAGGCAAGCGCTCTAACTGCTGTGCTATTCCTCCAGTCCCCGTGGGTTTTGACTTCATGTGTGCATGTTTGTAGGGAGACTTGGGTGAGTGTATGAGTGGTGTATATGTGCATGCTTGAGTGTTGGGTGTGGGTGGTGGGTGGGTGTGCACCGGGGTTGGTGTGCTTGTGCCTGTTGGTTATGTGTGTGTTGTGTGGATACGTGGGTATTGTCTTAGTTGCTTATTCATTGCTGTAGTAGAACACCCAACATCCTCAGCGTAAGCGGGGGGAAAGTTTGATTTAGCTCACAGTTTCAGAGGCCTCACGCGGCCCACTCACGAGCAGCCGGCAGTGGCGGAGGAGGCACATGGCAGAGGCTGGGGAGCTGCTCTGGCGCTGTAGACACAAGCCAAGTGAGTGAGGAGCCGTTTGTAGCTGGAGACATGGGCAAAGACCAGAGCCTTCCCGTGAAGAAGCCGTAACCATGTTTCTTCTTCCCTCCTTTATTAAGGTCAAGCTGCCAGTTGGGTCCCCCACTCGCAGATGGGTGCCCTCCCTCACTTCCTGGCCCATAGGTCAATAACACATACCTGAGAGCTCTACCCCAGGTGCCCCCACAATCTCGGTAAGTTGACACAATCCCTCCAGGTCGAGCCCCAAGCATCTGCCCCTACCAGCCTGACAGCACGTGGTGCCAAATACATAAGGCTTTTGGGGGACACTCCAGATCCAGACCATAGCAGGTATGTGTGCACGTGTGTCTGTATGCATCAGGTGTCTGTGCAATGATGTTGGGTGTGCTTTGGGTGTTTGTATGTACTGGATGTGTGTCCGGGTGGTCATTGGGTGTGTTAGTGCATGTTGGTTGGTTTTGTGTGCACATGGGTATATGCACACAGGTGCATATGTATGTTCAGTGTGTGTGCACAGAACCACTGGGTGTTGTGTGTGCATGTGCTGGTTGGGTGTGTGGGTGGGCTGTGTGTGTGCACGAGGTAGCTGATGCAGGCTGACCAGCTTCCTTCCTCAGCAGAGCCCTGACCTCTCCCTTGTCCTGATCCCTAGGGTAGAACCTGCCAGTTGCAGTTCTGGAGCAACTGGACCCAGACCCAGGGTTGGACCTGGGGATCAGAAGTGGGGATCAGACCCAGACCTGGTGGTCAGATGCAGTGATCAGACACGGGGACCAGATGCAGGAGTGGGGCCAGACCTAGGGATTGGAAGCAGGGATCCGCCGTGGGCTGGGCTGGCCGCGGTCATTCTGGGTTTGGGTTGGGAAGAGCAGCAGGAGCATTTTGGTGAGGCTCTGGGGCGCCCTTGGTCCCCATTCTCCTGCTCTGGGATGTGGCACAGCCCCACAGGTTCCAGGGCTCTTGGGGGACTCCCCCCCGCTGTGACGTAAGCCCTTCCGCCCTGGCTGTGTGCCTCAAGGAGCACCACTCTTTCCACCTCTGGGCCACACTGGCTGGCCCAAGCAGGGGACCTCAAGCTCCTTGGCCTCTCCTCCTTGCAGGCTCTTTCCTCAGGCTCCGGGCCCCCTGCCATCCTCCTGACACCTACCCACTACCCTCCTCCAGCATGGGCTCCAGTGGGGGCTCCAAAGGTCCATCCCAGGGACTTCTGAGGGCCGGAGGCTCTGAGAACAGGGAGCCCACCCTGGGACCGCCCTTTCCTGCGCGTGGTACTGGGGAACACCCATGGCCTTCTCATTGAGCACCATGCCCGCCTGTGTGAACTGTGGTGCTGCTGACTGTGGCCTTCCCTAGCCTGGCTAGACGTGGACTTCCCTTCTTCTCCACAGAAGGTGAGTGGCCGAAGTGTCCAGCACACTGTGCTCCAGCCCTGCCCAGTTAGGCCCCCAGGACTGGGGACTGTGCTGGTTCTCCTGCAGGCCACCACACCTTTGCATGTGCTGTGCCGTCTTCCTGGGTCCCCAGGGGAGGGGCACAGGAGGCTTGCAGAGGATCCTGGGCAAGAATTAAGCTATGGTCATTTACTCTGCAAGGACCCTTGGACACAGCGGTGTGTCAGAAGTGCCCTGCACCCCCACCCCAACATAAAATGGGTGCCTGGGCTCTGAGGGAGGACCCTACTCTGACAGGGGGTACAGGTACCAGGTGCCAAAGGTCCCCCCCAGACTTGGGAACAGCATTAGTCTTCTGTTGTATGTGTTATGATCTAAAAATAATATATAATAATTTTTTTGTAGCACTGAAAATTGAGTCCCAGGGTACACACTGAGCTACATCCACAGCCCAGTTTTGAGTTTTGATTTTGAGACAAAGTCTCGCCAAATTGACCAGGCTGAGCTTGGCTTGAGATCCTCCTGACTCAGCCTTCCACAGTTCTGGAATTACAGGCCTACACTGCTGGGTCCAGCAAGTGAATCCCCCTCAGGAGCCCCCTTCACTGTGAGCACCCTCACCCCAGCCCTCCAGCCGCTTTCGGAACCAGTTCCAGAAGTCCCCTTTCACGCGTGCTTTTGGTTATGCTGCTGTGACTGCCTCAGTGTACTGAATCGATTCAAAGTATTTCTTCTTCGCGATCATTTTGACTTTGGGGAAGACCAGATCTGGTGAATAAACTGGGGAGGACACATGGACCCACGTTTAGGGTCCTGCTTTTCCGCTGGACAGCACACAGCGGCAGTGTTCACCAGATTCTTGATCACACTTTATAAGGACACTAGGGAAAGAGGGCTTCCGAAAGTGGCAGGAACAGTGGGGTATTTTGAGAGCAATTAATGGCAATGTATCCTTGACTGTAACAAATGTTTAAAAATTTAAACATTTACCATTTATTTTGATCATGCCTATACCTAAGAAATGAGGCCCAAGCCTCAGTGGCTTGAACAAGCCATTCCTACAGCTCAGTGTCACCTCACCAAGGGGCTGTTGGTGTCCTGAAAGGCTGGTGCCTGGTTCTCCCGGGCAGGTGACTTGGGCTGGCCCCATGTAGGGCCCATCAGTCCTCTGTCTGGCAACCCTCTGGACACTCCTCAATCCCATCTGTAGCCTGGGGGTGGGCCTCTGCCGCCCTGGTGTCCTGCCCAGACCAGTGCCCAGACAGGACAGACACAGGGGAGTGACTGGTCTGTGGTAAGTGGCCCGCCCTGCACCCACTGCAGAGGCTGTAGACCCTCCCTGGGGTCAACTCCAGCGCGCGCGTGCCTGCGTGCGTGAAATGTTGGGGACTGAACTCAGGGCCCTTGCATTGAGCTACGTGCTCAGGCCCTTTTTAGTTTTGATTTTGAGACGGGGGCTTGCTACATCCCTAAGCTCCCGGGGCTGGGCTTTGACTTGGGATTCTCTTGCCTCCGCCTCCCAGATTGCGGGGTCACAGACCTGCGCACCACCAGATCTGGCCGGCCTTCTCCTTGCCGATGCTCAGCTCCACAGGGCCTCTGTTCCCACGTCTCTGGTCAGAGGTGCCACTCGGCTGTCCCCTGCTCATGTGCCCAGGGGTCCCCCCCCCCCCAGGGCTGAGGCTGCTCTGGCCTCGGCCGCCCACTCCCTGGTATCTCTGTGCCTGTTAGGCTCTCACCGTCACCTCCCCACAGTCTCAGCCCCTCACCCCACCAAAGGGAACGGGGCCATGATTCTCTTGCGCCTGCCTCAGAGCGGGTCTCCTGAACCTCGTGGCCTTCACCAGGCCAGAAATGAGAGTAAGGACACAGTCTGCGCTGCCGGGGAGAGGCAGGACCCAGAGCTGCTGGGTGTGTGCCAGCTCCAGGCCAGCTTGGCTTGGGGAGGGAAGGGGAAGCCTTGCCCAACCTTCCTGCCACTGGAACCGCAGCCCCCTCCCCGTGACTCAGCATGAAAGCTCAGGGGACCTGCTGGGGTGTGTGGGTCATTGTGGGAAGAGGGATGGGCTTCTGAGGGTGACGCCTATGGGGGGGCTGGGCTGGAGTTCCCATGTGGTGTGGGGGCTGGGGCTGCAGGAGGTTACACGGGCCCCTTAGATTCCCCAGCCTGTGTCGTCATTCTTCACCCCCAAGAGCTGTGGGCCTTGTAGTCTCCAGTGCACCTGGCAACACTGAGAATGCCACAGGTCCCCAGCGTGCCCCCTCGTGTCACCTGCTGCTCCCAGGCTGCCATCTGAGCCTGGGCGGCGGGACCAAGGTGACCCTGGGAGGGAACACTGTCCTGCTTCTGCCTATTCTGGGCTCTGCCCCGGGTTCTTACCTCTCTGGGATGTGGCCAGTGGCCGTGCCTGCTGGTGGGCTCCCTAGCTTACTGTGGACAAGAGCAGCCATCCTCCTCCCCGCTGCCCCAGCCCCATCTGGTAGTCAGTTCCTAGGGCACGTGGCACCCTTTGGGATGTGTGGCAGACATCTCCCTCTGAGGCCTACCACACCTCTGTCCCCATCTTTAAATGTGCAGTGGCAACATGGGCAGCTCCGGGCTGTATTACAGACCCCATATCCAGGTCCCGGTGGGCCTCTGCCCCTACCTTCCTTCCCAGGGTGGGAGCTGGGCACAGAGAGAAGTGCCCTGCAGGCCCGACACAAGCATTCCCCATTGAAAGGGGGCTGCTAGCTGAAGCCTGTGATGGTCAGCGCCCAGACAGGGCTACCCCCTTCTCTTCCAGACCCCTGTGCTATTGAGACCCCGGCACGGCCTGGAGGAGGCCTGAGACAACAGCCTTCAGGATTCCATGAGCAGAAGGCAGAGGAAGGACCTGGAGTCACAGGTGCTGCTTGTGGCCTCAGCTGTGCTCCTGAGAGGGTCCAGCTGTGGGGATACAGCGGTCAGCAGATCAGCCTGCACACTGGGATCCAATGGCCATGGCCCACCCTAGCTATGCAGCCTCCTCTCATGCCCCTTGTTTGTCCTATCCTGGGACCCATCCCTCAAACACGTGGTGACCCCTGCTCTAGCCCAGACAGAGTGCTGGTGCCAGGGATGCTGCCTTGCCCAGACTGGCCCCCCCCACACCAGGCTGTGCTCACGGGCCACCCACAGGGTCCCATGGCCTCTGTGGCAACGGTGACTGCAGATGGCCCCAGGAGTGGGGCACAGGCCAAGGAGAAGTGGTCCCTGGCTGGGTGTGGTGGCACAAACCTGTGATCCTAGTGTTGAGCGGCTGAGGCAGGAAGACTGCTGTTGAGTTCCAGGCCAGCCTGGGCCAGCCTGGCTACAGAGCGAGCCCCTGTCTCAGAAAGCAAACAGGAAAAAGAAAAAACAAACAAAAAATAAAGACAAAGAAACAGGGCCAGAGTAATGGCACAATGGTTAGAGCTCTTGCTAGCAAGTGTACGGCTCTGAGTTCAATTTCCCTTTCACCACATAACCTGGGCATGGGGGCACACACCTGTAATCCTAGCACGTGGGAAGCTGAGGCAGGGCGAATGCTGTGAGATTGAGGCCAGCCTGAGCCACATAATGAGTTCAGGACCAGCATGGACTACAGAGCAAGATCCTGTCTCAAAAAATAAGTAAAGGGGCTCAGCGATTAAAGCGCTTGCCTATCAAGTGCTAAGTACAGAGTTCAATTCCCCAGCATCACATCAGCTGGGCGTGGTGGCACACGCCTGCAATCCCAGCATTCGGAGGCTGAGGCAGGGGGACTGCTGTGAGTCCAAGGCCAGCCTGGGCTACAGAGCGAGACCCTGTCTCAAAAATAAATAAGTAAAGTGTCCTCCAAAAGTTGGCCATGTCTGGAAGGTGATTGGATTGTGGAGGTGCTGTGCTTACCATCTGAAGGGTACACTTTTTTTTTTTTTTTTGAGACAGGGTTTTGCTCTATAGTCCAGGCTGGCCCTGAACTCACTATGGCGCCCTGGCTCCTGCCTCGGGTGTGCCGGCATTGTATGGCGTGCCACCGTGCCTGGCGGGGGTATGCCCCCCCCCGCACCCCCCCCCACCCCCGCCGTGGCAGCTTACCCCCAGGCCCTCTGGCCATGCTGTTTCTACCTTGGAGCTGGCCAACTACAGAGAATTTCCCCAAACCACAAGCCAAAATAAACCTTCCTTCCTCTAAGTTGTGCGTTTGGTGTTTTAGCCCGGTGGTAGGAAGGTGACCACCTGGTAGGAAGGTGACCACCGCAGGCTGGAGTGTGGAGGACGAGGGACCAGCATGTGCCCCTAGGATGCGCTGGGGGGCAGGAACGCGGCTTCCCCAGAGACTGCAGGAAAGGGGCCCTCCTGGTGTTCCTGGAAGATTCTTTGGGATGCAAGGGCTTCCTTGTGGTGGGTGGGCGGCTCTGGGACAGGGTGCCTCCAGTGGCGCTGCACTAGGTGAGGACTCAGGCTGACAGCTTCAGGACAGGCTGGCACTCCTGGGACATGGGCATGGGGCTCAGCTGCAGTGACCTGAGCTGCGGCATCTGAAGCAGGCTGGAGAGGCAATGGCATGCTGTCTTCACACAGGCACCTTTGCTTCGGGCTCGCGCTGGACGCCCTGGCCTCACCTGGCCTCTTCTTGGATGCAGCCCTGGTGTATCCTCCTCTTCTAAGGACACTGGTCCCATAGACCAAGGCCCCCCTTTTGTAATCACCTCCTTCAAGTCCTTGTTGCCTAGTACAGTCCCAGAGCGTAATGCCAGGGCTTCAGTACATGAATGCTGGGGAGTCCATGATTCCATCCGTCACGTGGGTTCACGTACACCCACCTTTACAGATGAGAAGACAGGCACGGGATGCTGAGACGTGGATCCACGAGGTTCCAGCTGCCCCCAATGTGGGGCACTGGGAGGATGGAAGGCTTCCCCTGGCCACTTCTGTGTATATGGGGGCCATATACACAAAGAAGCATCTAGGGGTGGGGTTGGAGCTGAGGGAGGGGTGGGCTGTCTTTGCAGGAGCATCTGGTCCTGGAGTGACTCTGTGGGTCTGGTCAGTCCCTGCAGGGCCCTGCCTCCCGTCCGGCCGGACCCATGAGCTGTGTGGGGACAGGAGGGGGGCCAGCCAGGTACGACCGCGTGCGTGGGTGGAAGTGGGGGTTTTGTGGGATGCGGCACACGGTGGGGATGGCCGCAGACAGACCCTGCGAGTGACCTCACAGTGTGTGTGGGGAGGTGTTCCCAGACACCCACCCTCATGCTCAAGCGTGCCCGGCCCTGAGGCGGCTGCAGGTGCCCACCTGTGGGGAGGACAAGGAGGAGAGAACAAGGGCTGGGGCTCACGCGACGATGGGCAGTGGCCTGCCGCTAGCCCGACTCTTGTGTCTTTCCTCTGGTCCAAACGCCAAGTCATCCTCCAGGACACTCGGCCCGCCTCCCAGCCGCGCACACGGAGGTCCACGGATGCACACCTGCTCCCCTCCCTTCCATGCCAGAGACCGAACCCACGGCAGTGCGGGAACATGGCCCGCGGCGGTCACAGCCACCCCTGGGGCGGACGCCTTGCAGTCTCCTCCTGTCCCGGGGGTCCACCCGCCCCGCCTGAGCGGCCCCGGGGTCCGCAACCCGCTGCGTGAAGCCGGGGCGTCCCCTGCCCCCGTGGCGGCCGGCTCCCCCACTGCCCCCACCCGCAGCACTGGCTACCCACCCGCGTTTCTCGTCACCCGCCCTGCAGAAGTCAGCCTGGCAGCCCCAGATCGGGCTGCGGGGCCTCCGGACCGACGCCCCCGGTCACCTTCCCAGGCCGGGCCACCCAGCGAGCGGCAGGGGAGCCGGGCCCCGCTAGCTCTGGCGGACCGCCGGCGCCGGAGCGGGGCCGCCACCGCCCTGGCCGCGTGCGCGGGGCGCCTGCGCAGTCGGCGGCGTGGGGGCGGGGCCCGGAACCCGGGGGCGGGGCCCGGAACCCGGGGCGGGGCCGCGTTTCCGGCCGGCGGGAGCCAAGCGCAGCGCGGAGTGGGGAAAAAACAACGAAACGGTCGCTGTGGCGACGCGGCCCGCCGGAAGCTGCAGGGCGGACGCTCGCCACAGGGGCGGTTCCGGAGCCCCGGAGGCTCGAGCCCGAGTGCGCGGCGCGCGCGGTGAGTGGCACGGGCGGCCGCGGGGCGCGACGGGCCGGCGGCGCGGCCTTCCTGGGCCGGCCTTCCTGGCCCCGCCGCCCGCCCGCCCGCCGCGCCGCCGCCTGCGTGGGGACCCTCCTCCCGGCGAGCGAGGCCCGCGCCGCCGCCCCGGGCGCGTTCCGAGGTGTGGGTGGGGACGGCGTGCCGCGGAGCCGCGCGGGCCCGCGCTGGGCTTGAACTGCGGCTGCGGCCCGGGCCTCGGGCGGGCGCCGGGAACCCGGGCTGCGCGGAGCGGCGCGGCGCCGCCTCCTCGGGCCCGGCCCTCCTGCCCTGTCGCGTGTCCCCACACCCAGTCAGTCCTCGCGTGGGAGATGGGGACTCGCGACTCAGCCTACCCGTGAGCTGGCGCAGGTTCACAGACCCCTTCGCAGGAGAAGAGTTTTCGCGGGGGGTCCGTAAAAGGCATAAGGAGACTTCTGAGGAAGCGTTTTCAGAGTACGCACTCCAGGGCTGCTCCTTGGCCTCACGAATGATTGGTATAAAAACTGCAATTTCGGAGCCGGGTGTGGTGGCCTGTGCCGCTAATCCCAGCACTTGAGAGGCTGAGGTAAGAAGATTGCCGTGAGTTCTAAGCCAGCCTGGGCTACGTAGTGAGCTCAGGAGGCAAGACTCTGCAAATGGAAACAGTAACTGTGACAGGTAATTAAAAATAAATAAAATAAAAACGGCCCCTCCAGTCAAGATGCCGAAGTTAGAGTACTGTTCAGTGGCTACTTGCAGCCTTATTCAGGAAGTTAACGTATAGTAAGAACTACCTGTTCACCTTAGCTAGGAGAGGCAGGAGAGCTCCGGAAATTGAAAGGAGGCCAGGGACAGGTTGGAACCCTGTTGGTGTGCCAGAAACTGAAGAAGATGCCAGCCTGGGAATCGACCCGATGCCCCTTGAAAAGGCGTCCCAGGTAGCCATACTAAGCTGTGACAAAGGCAAGAACCATTTGGAAAGAGCCCAAGTCCGAACGATTTAGGCTAAAAGAAGCCACAGGTGGAAGCTGGGCATGGTGGCGCGTGCCTGTAATCCCAGGACTCAGAAGGCTGAGACAAGGATTGCCGTGAGTTCAAGGCCACTCCAGTTCCATAGTGAGTTCACAACCAAACTGGACTATAAAGAGAGAGACCTTGTCTCAAAAAAAAAAAAAAAAAGCCACAGACAGACCTGGGTTTAGGGGGCACTTAGGAAGGACCTGACTCAAGAGACAGTTGCCAAGAGGGGAGTAAAACTGCTGACCTCCTGAGTGGGTTGGGTGATAGAGCATCGCAGAGGGAGGAGAGACCTGCCCTCTGGAGAGGAAAGCCAGGACAGGGGAGCTTTGCTGAGGGGCTGAGTGTGAAAAGACACCTCAGAGGCCGTAGTCTTTAGGTCTCCCCTCACTACCTACTCCCAGCACAGAACTAAGAGGACTTTCAGCTTTCCCCAGACATCTTCAGACACATTCAAAGAACCTCTTGGTTTTAACGCGTTCAGTCCCTGAGCAATAGAATGTCTGAGGAGTTTTCAGAGTTCCCTTTGTCTTTGGCCTGGGGTAACTCATAGCTCCCTCAATCATTTTTGGAATTCCTTTGCCTCATTCCATTATTAAGGTGACCCAAGCATTTAACTTTTCTTTCAGTAAATTGTAACTTTTTGAGATACGTAAACCCTTCTAGCCCAAAAAAATGTAGCAGGCTTACTGTAGTCCTTGAAACCTGAGGTTTTGGATTTTCCCATTTGAAGGCAAAGAGGTTTCTGCATTCTGGGTCCAATGGACAGGCCCAGAAAGAACAATTTTCAAGTCTGTCATAATAGACTACCTATAGTCTCCAGGAAGCTTGCTTTAAAAAAAGTTTGGAATTCCTGAGTGACTGCTTTTAATTATTGTATTTTTTTCTTTAGGTCTTACTTACAGATTTATCAAGGACTCTTCCTGGGACTTCATTGTAAGGAACCGCTGATACTCCAGTTTTTCATCAAGAGCTATAAAGGTATTTACTTTTCTCTTATATGTAGGAGGCATTTCCTTTTAAGGTGGCCCAGCTTTCTGTGTTTATAGCAGTCCCCCCCCCCCCCCAATCCCTTTCCAGCTTTACTTGAGCGGGCCAGGCCCCTTTTCTTTGTTTTGCTTTGGCTTTTTTACCCCCTTTCCTATAGTAGCAGCTGTGAGTCTTGCCTTTTGTCTCTCTCCATCCTGCTCCACGAACAGTTTTTGAGTCTCCCTTAAGAGCTTGTCATAGTCCTTTTTATTCCATCCCTCCAGCTTTGTAAAAGAAAATTTTTTTGACATCTGGCCAAATGCCTCTCCAATCACTGGAATTCTATAGATACTCAAATATTACCATGGCCTAAAAGCCAGTTTCCTAAGATAAGAGGAAGGAATAGAACAAGAGGCCTCACTAGTCCTGCCACATCCAGTGTTGCTTGAGGTTCTGTCCTGCTGGGGTGATGTTAACTGGGAGCCAGTAGGGGCCTTTTCGGGGACAAGTGGGGCTCTAGACCAAGTGTCCTGTAACCCTGGGTACAGTAAGACCCTGAGCGTCCTCCTGTCTTGCCACGTTTAACATATAAAAACCAGCAGATAACTATTGGTCACCTCCTGGTGCAGCAAGGAGCTCCCAGGCCCTTTCCTCCCTCCCTTTCCTTCTCCTCGGTTATCAGTGAGAATTCCAGCTCTAAAAGATGTTTACTTTCCCCATTATCTGGTAGCAAAAGTCTCATGCTTCTATGCTTTTTTTTTTTTTTTTTTTGATCAAATGGAAGCCTTAGGTTCCATATGCGAATTGGACATTAAAGCAACATTTTGGAACCCTGGGACTGACTTTTTGACTCCCTTTATAATTAACTCCTTGAGGTCTTGCATTTAAGCCCTGTCCTCAGGGTCATCATTTCAGCCAGGATCGCATTAGGGAATGTGCTTTCAGCTGACTGACCCAGGCTGCCTGGAGGATACCCTCTCCCAGATAGTAATTGCTGCTCTCCAAATCATCCCTGCTCCTTTTTTTTTACTTGAACAAGATATTAATAATATACATTAATTAATTCAGCCCAGATGTACACTTCTCAAAACAGTCTCTCCCCTCCATCCTGGAGTTGGTAAGGGGTGGGGCCTGTCCTCAAGTCACCCTTTCTATAACACTAACGTGTTCAGCTTCCCGCTGCTGTTTGGCCCATCACTGCAGGCCCTTTTAGTTTGGCCAAACTGCAGCCTTCTTATATCATTTTTTGGTACCCTTTGGACAGGAATGATCCTCCTAGAATTTTAATATTTTCCCCAGGGGACTCCAGGGGAATTTGGGAGAACTCTGATTTTTTCCTGAGAATCCATTTTCTCACCAGTAAGCCTAGAATTTTACCTTCCATCATCAAACAAGTTGATTCTGAGTCTTTTAACTGGAGAATGCGCAATACCCCCTGCAGGAGGTTTCTCGACAACTCCAAAGTTCCCCCAGTTTCCAAGGGAATTCCCTGGTCACCAGGGCAGTACTGTGAGGATTAACCTTCCTCAGCCTTCCCACTCTGGTCCACGCGTGAAGTTTCCTGACCAGCCACGGTTTTCTATTCTTTTAGCATCATCCGTACTGTCTCCAAATGTAAAACTGTCTCAGGCTTTTCACTGCTCTGCAAGAAGTTGGACCCCCCCAAGCAGTGCAGGCTACCTGGAAAACTAGATGGGGCACCCTCCTTTCCTTGGGGTGTCCCCCTTCAGCAGACGTGTGAATCCCCGACTGCCCCCAAGTTGTTCGAAACGGATTGTAGGAGTTCACCTGTCTGAGCAAAGGACGGATGTGGGAGTGGGAGGCACGGTTGACAGAACATGAGGCTTTATTTTTTTGCCAAAGGGCGACCATCCAGCATGCAAGTGAAGGAGGGCACACCAAGAGGATGGTGGGTGGCGACTTAAATCCCTAAGCTGCTGGTCCCTCCCCCCGCCTTTCCCTATTGGCAGGATGCACAGTCTTCCTGATAAGATCTAAGGCACTGGCTCAGCCCAGTTTGTCAGAATGCTATGACCTTCATCTTCCTCCCCTCTTAGCCTCTGTCTGGGGACCAGGTCAGGTAAAGCATACAAAAATTTAAAGACCTGCCATCTTTACCTTGGACAGTGTGCCACTGCCACTGCTAGGTGGCGCTCATGCCATCGTGGTCCAGGTCTCACTGTTTTGTCATTTACATGTGGCATATGGTACAACTGCAATACGTACAATTGGAATACTTGAAGAACACAGTCGGGTCTAGTGATAGGAAGGTAGTGATTTAAACAGACACCACATCCAGCCCAAATCCTCTACATGCATCATCATATTTATTACCAGGCTGATGTTTCCCCTGTATTTATAACTACTTATACTCAGTAAAATCTTTGATGTTTGAAACATCTGGGCTTCTTTTTTTTATTACTGCAACTTTGTGTGGGGTGGCTAGCTCTGTTTTTAGAAAAAGATTGATCTTTAAAGTATACAGTTTTGTCTGCCAGTTTTGGGGTGCTAGACCAGATTCCATTTGGGGGAGCTAAGTGGGACAGTGACATTATAGAGGGAAGTCAAAGAGAAATATAGTGCTGTACAGAGGTGATCACAAAGGTGGCTTTGGGGTTTTAACCAAATCTTACTAATTTTAGCCGAGGGGAGATGGGACTCCAATGGAAGTCACAAGGAAGATAATTTATTGTATTGATTTCAGTTTATTTTATCACAGACTATTTTGAAAGCTTCCTAGGGAACATGAGCTCTTAATATCTTAGTTACAACTTCTACAACTTTATAACTGAGACTTATTTTTCTTTTTTCATGTTAACAATCCCTGTTAAAAGTGTTTCCTTAGACTCTGGCATTTAAAATTTTTTTTGATTAATTTAGCATGAATTCCATTGTCATTGGAGACTAATAATTTTTGTACAATTTAGTTAAAAATAATTAATTTAAAATATATGGGTATCCCATGTACAAATTAACAAGATAGAAGTTATTTCAAGATCATAGATTTAAAAAAAACTAATACCAGCATAAATGTAGTAAAATACTTTAAGTTAGGGTTTTAACAGTCTAAAACCTGGAGTTTTAAATTATATTAAATGATGAAGCCCTTTTCCTGGGGGTAACAAAACCATGGTTAATGGAAGGGCGTAACATGATTAAAGTCTTTAGGAGCAACATTATTTTTGTAATCTTAAGTAAATAAGGTTACTTTTTTAGTATATAGTCAGGTTTTTGAATTTGTTTACTTATGGTTTTAATCAACGCAGCTACATGTGAACATTATTTAGCCTTTTTAAAGTCTACCTCAATGTGTCCTCAGGAAGAGTCAGTATACACTTGATTGCGGAGTACACACTGGGCAGAATTGCATCTGAGCAGTGTAGACACTAAGAATTTAACTCTTTGATTACCATATCTTTTCTGAGAGACCAGCAAAGCCAAGTTATTGGCAAAAGGGCGAAGTTGTCATGTCCATAGCTGCTTCAGGCTGAGCAGGGGCACTGTAGGAGCACCTTGAGTTTGCTTGTCTATCAGAGACTATGGCTTGTATTGAGTTTGAGTGTAAAGCCAAGAGTAGTATGCAAAAGGATGAAAGATTAAGAATTTTTCTGAATGGTCCTGGAAATTCTTATTTTGCCATCATATAGTTATGGATTTTTGGAACCTGACAAACAAGACAATTAAGTAGACATTAATTAAAATTAAAATATAATAATAATGTAGATGTATAAGAGTCCTCTTATTTTAGAACAATTAAAATTCAGGGTTTTTTTTCTGATAGGTCCATTAAGTTATACTTACGTAGCTTTAGTGCAAATTATAATGTTTGGCAGAGTTTTTGTGTTAATTCTTGGGCACTTATAATAATTTTTCTTATTATCTCTTGGTAAGGAGGGTGAGAGGCAAGTCTTAGATGCAGTCTCTCTGGATTCCATTTATGAGGTTTAATTTTATTTGTTCTGTAGTTGGTGATTACTGTCTTTGGACCTTGGGTTAGCTCTTTTGCTAGAAACCGAAGAAAAGACAGGAGAAATTTAAACCAAACTGTCCAAAGAAAAAACAGTTTATAATATTTTCCAGCTATATTTAAGATATTCAGCTTATTATAACTGATAACAATTTAAAACCAACAGGTTTTAAACATACACATATAATACTTGGTAGAGTAATGTTCCTTTTGTTAGAGTGGAGCTATTTGGAATGGTTAGAGTTTTAGGCACATCCTATTGTATGTCACAGATAAGACATAGAATTCAAAATCTGTTACTATATTTTACATAAGAGCTCACAATATTTAGCATTTTAGTTTTAGATGTTATAAAAATTTATTTAGCCTCTATTATTAAGGCAGAATTTAAGAGCTTTATCAAGTCTTATTTAGATTGATGACCTTGGCAATAATTAGTTTAGATCTCTTATATATCTAGGTTAGCCACTGTAATATAATATGATGTAATATATCATCCCCCAACAAATGTGTCTTATGTAGGTAACATACTTATTTAGTTTAATTGAATAGATTTTAGAATTTATTTGATTGTACCAAATATAAAGAACAAGATACCAAAGGCTTTGATGACTTAAACATTTAAGGTTAAGATGTAATGAACCTTGTATTTAAACAAGTATTTATTGGTTATTTTGTATGTATTAACTTATGTAATTTTAGCTCTACAAACTTAACATTATTAAATAGAGCTTAGAATTACAGCATATTCTGTCCAAAAGTGTACACATCTTTAGTCCCATGTATAGGTATGTATACGTATATATGACATACATATGACGTATAATGGTGCATATCAATGCATGTACATGATATATATATATATGCACACACGTATATACACACATTATGTATGTATACATGCATATGATGTATTACAACCTAAGTAACTTTACTGGATGGTTAGATCTTTAGACAGTTACCTAAGATGTTATTTGATTTTATGTTGGAGAAATCTCTGAGGATTGAGTCAGACTTAGTCTTTAGTCATATGCTAGTAGAAAAGACAAAAATAATTTTTTAAAATATCTTGTAAGTTTTCAAGCAAAATAACCATACATACAAATTTTATGTTTTATCCCCATACAGTTTTTTTATATAACTAGAAACTTCTACACATTTTATTTGTACTACAAAAATCCTTTACCAAAATTTTTTATTAAAAACATCCTCATACATCTTTTTTATTAGTTACGTTTTGTTGGGTTCTCTAAATTTTTTTTTAACATGAGCATGTAGTTTTAGAAAACAATCCGTGTGGCTTTAAAGCACATCACTCACTTAATAGAAACAGTTACAGCCTACTTCCACCTTTCTAACCTTGTGTTTAACAGAGCTAGATCCTTTTACTATGGAAAGAATTAATGTGTTTTACCAATTAGGACACTTGTTCTTCCTTGGCCTTTGTCAGGCAGATAGCTGTAAGATGATTTTACTTTTATAGTGTCAGTGCTGATTAGCTTACTGGTTACTTAAATTCAATAAAACATGAACTTTTTTATCAAAAGTAAAATTATATATATATTTTAAAAGTTAGCTTTACCCTAAGTGTTAAATCATTGAAAGATTTTACAATAATCCAATATTTAAATAAATTAATTTTCTTAAAATTTAGATTCTTTGTAACCAGAATCTGTCAGCATAAGAACAAAGCAGTTAATCTCATGACTTTTATCATTTTAGTGTCTAATAAATTTGAGAAAGCAAACTTAAACATCCATGTATCTTTAAACGAATACATTTTAGTAGTCCCATTTGAGCCTCTAAAATTTATGAAGGTTTAGATTTAGCAACTGATAACTCAGATGTTGTCACATAGAAGCCATCTTTACCTTTTGTTTTACCAATTGATTTACATTTATAGACTCTTAAGGTTTTTCTATGTGTAAGTTTATGAATACTTTGAGCCTAATAGATTTTTCTACGTATATAAACAAAGACATGACACATGATATAGACAGACAGTGTGATGGCTTAAGCTTTTGTTGTTTTAATCAACCAATTAATGAGTGCTTTTATATTTTAAATTTTTGGTACCATTCAGCAATTTGTAGATACCAAACATATAACATAGAGACACACGTTCTCATTTAGACGTTGACAACAGTTATGACATTTGTCAGTTAAAGTGTCTTATTTATTAGATATTTAAAATTCAATATTTAATGAAGAGTACCAAAGAAAATATTAGAAGCAAGGTTATTCTTTTTCTTTTTAACTTAAGCATTATTGAGAACATAATAGCTTGAGCCTTATTGTAACTTGAACTCAGGTATATTATAAGTGAGATAAGGAACATACAAATTTTTAGCAAAAGGTCTTTAGTATTTTATCCCAATTACAAATAATCCAGACGTTTTTATTTTAACTTAAATATCTTTTAACCTTTGTAAATGCCCCAAAGCATTAAAGCACTGCCAACCTCTTTTAAATTATTTTTGAAAGAGGGTCCCATTGGCCTAGGGGGCTTTACCTCATGGCAGTTCTTTTGTTTTAGTCAACCTGATGCTGGGATCACAGGCCTGAGTCGCCACGCCCACTGCCACATGCACTGCCACGCCCTCCTGATCTTTAAGTCCTGCACCAATCAACATCTTCTTTGGCATTGTAAAAACTGATTTTGCCCCTAGGCAACTGTTTTAAACACAAAGCTGAATTCCAGCCCAGGAGTAACTTTATTTTTAACTTTGTGACAAAAAATTGCCATGGACCATAAATGGACATACTTATATTCATGTAACTTCATTCAGTTCAGTAACTTACTTTAGATCGTATTGTTTAAGACATACATAGATATTGCTTAATCTTGAGGACAGAGGAACTGGAAAGTTAGCTGCCTATTATGGAAGAGTTAAGGCCGATTAAACTTGTGCAGGTGTAATATATCTATTTGAAGGGTCTCTCTCGAGTTGTCTCCTGTGCCCAAGGATAATGGCTTACGCACACATTAATAGACAAACAGATGTAACGCCTAACTAAAGTGCACTTTTTAGGTGTGTTGGCCAACTTATAATAATTTCTGATTTTTAAAATTAGATTTCAATTAAAATATGCTTTCATTTCTTCTTTAGGGCTTTTAGAAAAAGAAATCACCAATTTTGGAACAGTTCCCCACTGAGAGAACTGTAAAGTTAAAGCCCTTTTATTTTTTTGATTACTGTTGCAAGCTAAATTTCCATAATTGTTAAATGCAGTAAAGCCGGCTGGGTGTTAGATGACAGTTTCCTCCATACTTCTTTTTTTATTTTTTTATTTTTTGAGCCAGGGTCTCACTCTGTGGCCCAGGCTGGTCCTGAACTCACTGTGGAGCTCCGGCTGGCCTTAGGTTCACAGCACTCCTCCTGCCTCAGCCTCCCAAGTGCTGGGATTATAGGCGTGCGCCACCACGCCTGGTTTATGTGGTGCTGGGGAACCGAACTCTACTTAGCGCTTAACTTGGTGCTTGGCTTTAACAGCTGAGCCATTCCTCCAGCCCCTCTCTATACATTTTTAAAAGAGTTTTTGTTTCCCTTTTTTTTTCAAGAATTGTAAGGTATTTTGTACTACTAGGGTATATGAGTGTGTATATGGGTCCTCAGGTGTGCTGATTTTTGGGATTCTCCCCTAGGCATTACCCTGGAGTCCCCCCAAGCTGGTCCACTCAGCTGCAGGGAGGACTTTGAAAGGGGAAGCTCACAGGGAGTTTCCTTTTGCACTGCCCGCAGCCTGCTTTCTGGAGGCCAGGGCTGAGGGCGGCTTCCGGGCTGCTCTAGTCTTCAGTCTCTGACATGCTTCATCTTGGCTGTTTCCAGCCTCCCGCTGTGACCTCCTTCCTATTCCTGGACCTTTCTTCCCTCTCCAAACCAAGTTAAACAAGTAAGTTTCTTACTGTATCTCAGCTTTTGTTTTAATTAATTAATTAACTTTTGAGGCAGGATCACACTCTGTAGCCCAGGCTGGCCTTTAACACGCAACAGTCCTCTTGAGTCACCCTCTCTGGTGCTGGGATTACTGGCGTGTACCACCGCGCTCCCCGTATGTGGTGCTGGGAAGGAACCCCAGGCCTCGCTCGGGCTGGCATGCGCGCTAACCAGTGGCCACCCCCCGGCCCTGTCTTGTTCTCTGTCAGTGGAGGAGTCACTGGAGGTTTGCTCCTGGTTTGTCTATGTTTTTTGAACAGATGCAGTAATACCTGTAATATATTTCTATTACTATTGGGAACATCATCCCCAATTTTTCAAAGGCAGATTTTTGTCTTCGGTGCTGCTGGAGGCACCTCAAGGAAAGGCTGAGAAGCCTGCTGGGGGCTGAGGCAGGACTGTGTGAGTCTGAGGCTGCCCTGGCTACATGGTGAGTTCAGAACCAGCCTGGGCTGCACAGCAAGACCCTGTTTCAAGAAGAAAGGGGAGGGCAAGGGATTTTAACTTGCTGTTAATGCTTGGACCCTGGTGAACAAGACTTTGTCCCCAGTATCCTCTGGGTAAAGAGGAATCAGGTAAGGAGCTGTTAAGGAGCTTGCACATTCTGTATTGTCCTGGGCTTCTCAGATGAGCCTGTAAGGAGCCAGTGAGCAGGGTCGTCCCCTCTTGTCTGGAAGGGTCCACTGGTGCTTTCACGGTGTGCAACTGTGGCCGGGAGGGATGGTTTTGCGTGTTCGGGGCAGGGCCCCCAGGCTCCACCCTCCTAGAGACGGTGTCCCCTGCAGTCAGGCCTGGGGGTCGTGGATCCCTCCCAGAGCCATGGGTTCCACCTGTGGCTCTCCAGAAATTTGGTGTACTCCCTGCTGACAGCCGGGTGCTTTCTGGGGACACCTGTCACCTTACAGACAGACCAGCTCTGGACTTTGAATCCGGTGTGTAAAGCCAATTCGCCTCCCGCTCGGGGCTTTTGGGATCACTTTGGTGAGGCTGGAGCAGGAGGGCTGTGTCGAGGCTGGGGACTGAGCTGCGCCTCCCTGCCCTCGGTGCTACTGGTGCAGCCGGTTGCTGTTCTTGCCAGGGGATGGCCTGTGTCCCTCTCTGTCCACTTGCCCACGGGTGCTCGGGAGCTGGGGGGTGACTGTCTCCTCCAGACACCAAAGCGCCTGGAGCACAGGCAGAGAGCAGGGCTGCAGCAGGTGACTCACGGAGGCCTTCTACCCGGTGGCCTGTGGCTGGCCTCCGCGGGGCGGGGCGTCCTGTGGGGCGCTGGCCCTAGGGCTCCACGTGCCGGCTCTTACTCATTTGTTGCTGTGACAGAATATCCAACATTCACGATTTAAGGGAGGAAAGATTTGTTTAGCTCGCAGTGTCAGAAGGTCTCACACACGCAGTCTGTTCGTGGGCAGCGGCCGGCGATGGTGGAAGCCATGGCGAGGGTGGAGGGCTATTGACCCACTGCAGGCGGGAGCCAAAGGAGGAGCTTTCCCAGGAAGAAGCCGCAACGATGTTCCTTCTCCTTCCTTAACCTAGTTCACGCAGCCAATTGTGGAGCCCTTACACGTCGGTACTTCAGTTACTGGGTTTGAATTACTACACAACTACACCTAAGGGGTGGGTGTGGTGGTGAATGTGTGTGTGTGTGTGTGTGTGTGTGTGTGTGTGTGTCAGGGTCTTGGACTCAAGACAGTCCTGTTTCAGCCTCCCGAATGCTGGGATTACAGGCGTGCTCCACCATGCCCAGTTTATGTGGTGCTGGGGAATGGAACTCAGGTACTTAGGGCTTGACTTAGCGCTTAGCTAGGCAAGCACTTTAACCTCTGCGCCATTCCTCCAGCCCTGACTATACCTAAATTGAAGTACCTAGTGGACCTTGCGGTTCCTGCCGACTGAAGAATAAGCTAGTATTTGTGTGTCAGGTGTATTCCTGCCCTTATAAACTGTGCAGTAGGTGTTTCCTGTGTGAAATCCAGGTACTCCTTTTGACTGTAGTAGCTGAGGCATGTACTTCATGGATAGTGCACAGGTGCTATTAAACTGGTTTGTGGGGTTTTTTTTAGAAGATGCTGTAGGAAACTGCATGTTTTTATAAGAACATTTACTTTTATAAGATAATTTGTTTTACCATCTTTTCTACAGTTAACAGGATTTTTTTTTCTTGTTTTTAAGAAGCTGAAAGTTTCATGTCAGGGCTTCCCTGTTGAAAGCTCTTTGATTTAAAACTTCCTTGTATTATAACATATGATTTGTGAAGTTTTAGGAGAATTCATTTTCCCAGATCAGATTAAAGGTTCTAAAAATAAATTCTTTCTGTCCGAGGAATGACAGAGCTTCAGGGCTGATGGCAGATGAGTTTGGGCAGTGTCATGACATACATTTCAAGTCTGTGCTGTGGGATGGTATACTGGATCAGAACCGTGTGTGGGCATAGAGCTCACCTCTATAGTTCAGGATATATGTAAGTCTTCTGTGCAGTTAGCTTCTTTTATTACTATTGCCCTTAGCTGGCAATAAGGGCCGAGGGAGCATTTAATGGGATTGTTGAATGTTACTTTTTGTAAAACTTGGCATTTCCTTGCCCATTGTAAACGTTATGTATAAGCCAGTTCTGGGAAAATCTCGCTTTCATATTCTGTTGACACAAAGAATAAAGTATGAAAAGTGGAGCCAGAAAGAGTTGAGACTAAGTTTTTAGAGACTTGTTAGCAATTTAGCAAAGTTTTATGTTGTTAAATGTAATAACTTGAGCCAAGCATGAGGTACATGCCTGTAATCCCAGCTACTTGAGAGGCTGAGGCAGGAGGGTGGTGATTGTAAAGCTGGCCTAGGCAATTCAGCAAGACCTCATCTAAAAGAAATAAAATAAGATTTCTACATTAGTATAGCTTTTATTCAAGCTCACTTTTTCTGTCCCTTTATTGTTTTACCAAAACCTCTGTTCATGCTGGATTGGAAATAAAAGATCAGACAAGCCTGCTATGGGGTAAATCTCTCAGAAGCCAGAGTCCAGTACCAGAAGGAGAAAGAGCTCCAGCCAGGGGAGCTGCAGGGGAGGGGCAGATGCACGGATGGGATGGGGGGCCCTACTGGGGAGGAGGGCTGGCGCTGGGGGAGCAGGGTGGGCTCTGGAGGGGAGGAGAGGGAGCAGAAGAGGAGAAGGGAAGGGAAGGGGGAGGCGTCCTGAGGAGACGAGGGGAGAACCTGGGGCAGGAAGGCTGCTGGGGCGGACAGGCAGTGGGGAGAAGAGGGAGGGTGCCAGGGAGGGGAGGGGCCACTGCGAAAGGGCAAGGCCCGCTCATTCTCAGAAGCTGTATGTCCAGCCCCGCCTCGGCTGCTCGGGCAGCCTAAGTGCTTACAGGAACTGTTTTATAGAACCTCAGCCGTGAAGGTGATCAGACTGCTTCTTCTCTGCCTTCTTCCAGGCCCTCCAGATTCGCTGCCCCCTTGGCCTGAGTTGCATTGTCGGGGGAGGGAGCTCTCTAGAACCAGGCTCCTGCCCTGGAGCTGTGTCCTGGCTGGGAGACCTGATCGCTAGGGTAACGGGACCTGAGGCAGGCATGGGGAGGAGAGACTGGCATTCCTGACAGTTGTGCCTCTCCTCTCTCCGCTGCAGCCCCCACCATGCTCCCACCTCCCTGTTCCGCGGAGGCCCTGGGCAAGCTTCTGCTGAGCAAGGAGGAAGAGTGGCGGGCACTGCTGGCCCAGCGTACCCAGTTGCAGGAGGTGGCCCTACAGGAAGCCCAGCACCAGCTGGAGAAGGCCCGGGAGAAGCTGCAGCGCCTGCAAGAAGACTTCGTTTACAACCTGCAGGTGCTAGAGGAGCGGGACCAGGAGTTGGAGCGCTATCAGGCAGCCCTCCTCCAGGCCAGGGCCAGGGAGGAGGCCAGACAGGCAGAAGCCAGTGAGCTCAAGATAGAAGTGGCCAAGCTGCGGCAGGAGCTGGCCAGGGAGGGCCGGCGTGCGGAGGAGCTGCAGGAACAGCAGCGGTTAAGGCTGCAGGAGCACCACCTGGAGCTGGAGCGCCTCCACAGGTAAGCGCCAAGGCTGGTGGCGAGATCGCCGGGTCTGGGACGAGTCTGTCTCCTCTCACCGTGCTACCCTGAAATGCAGACTGTAGGCTCTCGGTTGAGTGTCAGTGAGAGTGTGATGGCCGCTGGGTGAATGCTGAGTGTTTATAGACAGGACAAGGCCACAGGTGTCTTTCTAGGTTTCCATGTAACTGAAATTATCCAAGATTTGTTTAAGTATGCTGTCTTAGTTGCTTTTTTGTTGTTGTGACTCAATACCCAACTTTGGGGAGGACTTATTTTAGCTTGCAGTTTCAGAAAGTCCCAATTTATTCATGGGTGGGCAGCTGGAAAATGGTGGAATTGCATGATGGGGTCACAGCTAGAGCCAGAGCCCAAGCTGGTGCTCCGGAGACAGATCCTCAAGGCAGCATGACAGAATGTAGACTAGTCTGGGAGGAAGGGTAGAACCGTGCACGCCCCTCCAGGTCGAGTCCCAAGCACCTGCCCCTTCCAGCCAGACCCCACCTCCCAACACTACACAATATCCATAGGTACATGAGGCTTTTGAGGGACACCCACCCATGGCCCACAAAAGACTCATGGCCTCCTCCTTAAGCAAAATGCATTTAGTCCTGCAAGAGTTGCTGAAGCCTTAACAGTTCCAACATTATTTTAAAAAGCCCAAGTGCAAAGTCTCCGCTGAGATATAAGGCCAACTGTCAGCCATGAGTTCCTGTTAATAGACAAGAGTTGAGCACTTCCAGTACACAATGGCGCAGGGTATGCATTCCCATTCCAAAAGGAGGAATAACAAAACAGTTCCTAAACCCAGCAGGGCAAGGGTTTAAATCCTGTAGTCCCAGGTGCAACAACTGGGGTAAACTGCTGCAGGATGTGAACTCCAGAGGGCTTGGGTGGCCCTGGCCCCTGCAGCGTGGCTGTTGACTGCAGCCTCTGTATTCTGTGCTTTGGGCTGCGTCTGCTCATGGCCTGCAGCTTTCCTTAGCAGGTGATCCATGCTCCTGACTTCTCCACGGTTCTGGGTTCTGTGTTGCACCCTAGGGTTAGGGTTAGTCTCCTTCACAATTTCACACACTGCCCTCCCACGGGCACACTGCCCGGCCTCCACGGCCTTCCTCTGAAACCTGGGTGGGAAGCCTCCATGAGCCCACAGCTCCTACACTCTGCACGCCTGTGAAGCCAGGACTGCGGTATGTGGCCAAGGTCTGCCACTGACTTAAGCAGCAGCCTGGCCCCCTTGGACAAGTGCTGTAGAAGTCTCCGAGTTCTTAGATGGTTGCGCTCCAGGCTGCTGAACTCTCAAAGACGTTTTTTCCTTTGGCCCTGGGTTACAGTTGTCAGAGCAAGGTCTTTTGCCTCTCCACCCTTGAGATGGTAAGGGTGGGGTCTTACTGACTTTCGAGATGCCCTCAAGGCATCTTCTTTATAATCCTGAGTGTAAGCATTTGACTTCTTTTTAATGCTACTCTCTTTAACTTCCCTGTGCTGTTTGGCCCCACCACTGCAGGCCGTTTTGGCCTGGCACTGCAAACTTTTGATACTATTTTTCTCTGTCATTTTAGCCTTAACCTTTTACCATAGAGCTGGCTAAAAGCCACAAACAGCAGCCAAGTGATAGCCTGGACATCGGCTGCCTTGAGATTTCCTCCACCAGATTAAGCAGTCCACCACCCTTAATCTCAGCTTCAGGCAGAGTCTCTGGACAAGGGCAAAATGCCGACAGACTTTGTGCCAGGGGATAGGACGTATGGTTTTTAGGCCACTGGCCAATACATTCCTCCTTCCCATCGAAGCTTCCTGAGGCTGGCCTCTGCAGTGCATACTTCTGTCAGCATTTTGGCCTTCTGTGTTCTGACCAGAATCTTCCATCAAGTTTAGCTTAGGGAACTCCAAGACTTCTCCACCTGGCATCTTCATACCTTTCCAAACTCTTCCCACAAACGGGTTCAGAAGGGTTCCAAGGGGGGAGGGAGAGGGCCGAAAGGGGGGAGGGGCAGGATTTGCAATTTTGCCATGATATGTGCGTGCAGAAAATACTCAAGACAAATGTAAACATTATGTATTACATTTACACATATCAATAAAATGGAAAAAAATGGTTTCCAAACCACACGGTCAGATAATGCCACAGCAACAAACCCACTTCTCTGGTACCAATTTCTAAGTTACTTTTTCATCACTGTGACACAATACCCAACATGCCCAACTTTAGGGAGGAAAGATTTATTGTAGTTTACGATTTCAGAAAGCCACAGTCCATTCATGGGCGCGTGGCTGGAAAATGGTGGAATCACGTGGTGGGGCCACAGCTAGAGCCAGAGCTGGAGCACCAGCCAGAGACAGAGATCCTTACGGCAGCATGGTGGAACAGAGACTCTTCTGGGGGGCAAGGCGGAGCCATACACACCCCTGCAGATCAAGCCTCAGGCATCCGCCCCTTCCAGCCAGGCCCCACCTCCCAACACTACACAGTATCCGTAGTTACTTGAGGCCTTGGGGGCATCCTCCAGATCCAAACCACGACATATGCCAAATTTGTTTCCATTAATTACAGACCTATCTTATGTTCATAAAAATGCTTGAATTTATGATTAATGTGAAATGTGTATTACTTTCAAAACTAAATGAGCTGACTTCTGGTAAGCTGACCCAAAGCATCCATCTATGGGGCCCTGTTGACCTGTTCTCCAGAACTCTGTTCTGTCAGTCACCGGCTCCTAGCGCCACTCACCAACTGGAGTGTGTGGATCTGTAGTAAGACAGTTTCAAACAAAGATAAGTCAGGCCTCACCTAGAGTCTCGTGGCCTGCCTCCCCAGTACTTCAGAAACGGTAGCACACGTTGGTTCTGTCATGTTAACACCTGGAGTGTGTTGTGTAGCGTGTCCCTGTTGAGAGTTCTGGGATTACAGGTGTTCGCCACATGACTGGCTAACAAGCACTTTTTAAAATCACAGAGGTTCTAGGAAGCCACTGCTTACAGAAGACATCGAGGTGGGACATCTGAGTGAACCCCCAAGTGATCCAGTACCCAGACACTGTCCCACACACTGTCCACGGTCTGCACCGGCAGTTCTCCAGGGCCACGTGCTGACTCCTGCCTGTCCCAGGCCTCTGTGTGCACTGGTCAGTAGGACAGCCCTGATGTCCTTGCTCAGAGAGACTTCCTTCCTGTGGCAGGTGGGCACAGGAGAGGAGACCACAGGACTTACAGGCCCTTACCTACTGGAGCTGCTCTCTCCTGCCACATCCCATGGCAGAGCTCTGAGGCCCCTCCAGCAGAGGTACCTGCTACCTAGAGTCTGTCCTCAGAGGGCCCAGGGGCTGGGGTCCTTTGGCAGTGACTTGCAGTGTGAGTTAGGTGGTCCCAGCCTCAGTGCCCACCCCAGGGACCAGGAAAGGGCTTAGCAGTGGAGTTGGAGGTCATCTCCCAGCAGGGGAAATGGTCTCGAGGTGTCTCCCACCATGTGGCTGTTCCTCGCCTGCCCTGTGCTTAGCACTTCCTCCTGTGGTGACCATGTGGCCCTCCGTGAGAGCCCTGGCATTATTCTTCACAGATGTTTTGAGAGTTTGAGGTAGACAGACTGTTAAAGTAATTTATTTTATTTTGTGACATGTCTCCTTAGTTTTGCTTTTGTTTTTGTTTTGGGGCAGGGTCTTCCAAGCCACTAAGTTGCCTGGGCTGGTCTTAAATTTGTGATCCTCCTGCCTCAGCTTCCCAGAGTGCTAGGAAGATGGGACTGTACCACTGGGCCGGGCTTCCTCATGGTTTTTTGCCTCTTCTTTTTTCTTCAAATGTGGGACCTTTCGGTGGTGTTCAGATACTATGGTACAGTGTCAGATCTTGTCACTGTCCCATGAGTCCCTGGGACTGTGTGTGTTGTTTTCTTTCCATGTATTTTCTCTCTGTTGCTGTGATCTGGTTGTTTCTGGAAACTGTCTCACTGTTTCCTTTGTCTGTCATATTTATTCTGCCATTGTGCTTGTGCATTAAGTCTTTTTTTATTTTGGTGATTATAATTTTCAGCTACCAAATTTCCACTTGAGCAGATATGGTGGCACACATCTGTAATTCCAGCTACTTAGGGCGATTGATTGCAAGTTTGAGGCCAGCCTGGGTAACATAGCAGGACCCTGTCTCAGTTTTAAAAGGGGTGACTGTATTTCAGTGGTAGAATGCCCCTGTATTGTACCTCTTAACTCCCACCAAAAAAAAGAAAAGAAAAAGAAAAACATCACTAAGAAGTGCTGGGGTTGTGCCAGGTATATGTAATGCCCTGGGTTCAGTCCCCAGTACTGAAATCACACTCTCTCTCTCTCTCTCTCTCTCTCTCTCTCTCTCTCTCTCTCTCTCTCCTCTCCTCTCCTCTCCTCTCCTCTCCCTTCCTTTCTTCTTTCTTCCTTTCTTTCTTTCTTTCAGACAGGATCTCACTATGCAGTTCAGGCTGGTCCTGGACTCACTATGTAGCCCAGGCTGGCCTCGAGTTCATGATAGTCCTCCTGCGTGAGCCTTTCAAGTGTTGGGATTACTGATATGTACCATCAGGCCCAGGTAATTTTCATGTGGTGCTAGGGAGTCAAACTCAGAGCCTGTGCATGCTGGGTGACAGCTCTAACCACTTAGCTCTGCCACTCATCCTCCATTTGATTCTTTGCTTATACCTTCCTTTGCTGAGGTTTTGTATCTGTTTCATTTTTCCAAATCGCTTGTGCACATCTGTCCTGTTTTGGTGCTGGTCCCTGCGGATGAGCCTTTTCTGGCTCTCGGCAGCCAATGTACGCTGTTTCCTCCTGGCTGGATAGAGCGAACGGTGTCCTGCTCCCTCTAGGCTGCTGCAGCTGCCCCACAGGGGCAGCAAGTTGTAGCCTGCAAGCGTGTGCCTGCGGGAGCATGGGGGATGGCCATCTTAGTGCCACGTCTAATCCACAGTGACAAGAACAGCGAGATGGACCGCCAGCGGGAGCAGTACGAGGATCTCAAGTGGAAGCTGGAGAGGAAACTTGCCGAGCTGGATGGCGAGCTCAGTCTGCAGAGACAGGTAGTGTGTCTGGCCTTGTCCCTGCCAGCCCACGTGGAGGTTGTGTGGTGTTGTGGAGCAGAAAGTGTTGCACTGCCCATGGGATGGTTTCCCCGGCCTCTGGCCTCCAGGGATGCTCCCGGGGAGCTGTGGCACAGCAGCACCCTCCCGAGCGGGGAGTGTGCCACGCGCCCTCTGAGAGCCAAGCCAGGCTCTCTTCCTGTCTCAGCCATTGCCAGACCCCCAGTGCCATAGCAGGGGAAGCACGGAAACAGGAGTGACCAGGGCTCTGGTCCCTCCTTCGACAGCTTGCTTGGGCCCGCCATGTCGACACATCTCTAGTCGCTGCCGGTCTGTGGTTCTCCCGTGGTGCTGCCGTGGTGGCTTGGAGGTCAGAGGGTACCCAGCTCACAATGCACATTGCAGGTAGCAATTCAGTGGCTCATGTTCACTTGCTGCATTTGCCAAGGCCCCTTAGCCGGCCAGAAGCAGTGTCCAGAGACACCACAGCTGTGTGATTGGTGGCAGGATCCTGCTGCAGTGCCCTAAGGCCTTCTCTGGACTTGCCAGCAGAGGCTAGTAAGGCTCCAGCGTCATCTCAAGGCGACTCCCGAGTGCTGCCTGACTCGAGCTATGCCCAACCCCAGTGCATAGGTCCACAAGACCCTGTTGCCCAGTGGCACAGCAGCCGGCGTCTGTTGCAGAGCCTCCATCCCTACCTTCTAGCTCTGGCAGCTTTTGAGGTTCCATGAGTAGATGGCTGGAGTAGCACACCCAAGTAAGGGAAATAACACCTCCAAATTCTGAGAAGCCCAGTCAAGCTCTACCCTAAGGGCCAGATGCCACTTCTCCTTGGGAGAACTGTCTCAATGTGTCCTGCCCCAGGCTCATCACTGGGCAGGAGGCCCTGGATTTCAGTCCGATGCTTCCCATCTGCTGAGGAGTAGCAGTCACCAGGTCGCTCAGTGTGGGCAGGCCAGTGGGCACTGTGGGTCTTTGTGTCCTCATGAACTGGAGAGCCTCGTGCAGGCAGGAGGGGGGTGGCTGTGCTGGCCTCACTGGCTAAAGCATAGTGTTCCGGGGGTCTTCGGATGGTGTGGAGGAGGCCGTTGCAGGCCTCATCATTGTCTGTATTTAACAGGACATGCAGAGGCCACGTGTAGCTTAGCTGCTGCAGTTGGTGCCCCCTGCAATTAGCTTATAATAGTCTCCAGGAAGCACCTTTCTCCGCTACAGGAACAGCGTGTGGTGGGGACCAGGCCTCCTCTGTCCTATCCTTGATGGTGTCTTGACTCTCTGTAGTCCCTTCAGAGATGCCACGTTGATTTTGGCTGGCTCTTTTTCCAGTTAGAAGCAGCTATAGTGACCTCCGCTTGGCCTTTCCCACCATAGTGGCCCTTACTTAGGTAACCAGGGTGGGGATTCTGCCAACAGCTAAGTATATCTCTTCCAGTTAAGTATCTGGGGGCCCACCAGACCCCCTGTGAGACAGACTTGAGCCCCAACTCCCTGGTCACCTGAGGTCCCTGTGCTCCTCCCCTGGTGGGAGAGTGCAGTGAGCTTGCCAGGATCCCTGGAACCTTGTAAGCTCAAAGCCAGTGTCTAGGACCGAAGATTCTTTTGTTTTCCAGAGAGCCTAGTAAGAGACTGCGGAGCACTTCAAGGAAATTGGGAGACTAGTGGTATGCCTCTAAGGGTGCCTTAGGGCCCTTCCGCAAGGGCACCCGGCCCCCTCTGTCTCAGGTGTTGGTTGGCACCCAGTTCAAGTCTGGGAGTTCACTGGGGATCCGGGACTGTTAGGAAGATGTGCTCTCTGCCCTGCGGTTCTCTGCTTACTGTGGTTGAACCTACAGCATCCCCGAAGGCCAGCTGATGGGATTCTGAGGGTGCCAGCTGCAGCTGCAGGTTAATCTGTTAGTAGTGGAACGAGTGCTGAGTAGGGTGCGGGAGGCCATAGAGTGGGACCGTTGGGCTGTCTCCCCTCTGGCTCCTCCCCACTGGCTCTCTTTTCCCCCGTCTTCGCCTCCTGGCTGGCAGGGATGGGGGGCTTCCCCCCACTGCATCCTTCCACAATTCTCTGCCTCATTCAGGGCTAAAAGCAGTGTTGCCAGCTTGCTAGACACCAAGTGCCCTGAAGCCACAAGCGGAAGTGACCTGTCCCTCCCCTAGGTGTCCGGTTGGTCACAGCCATGGGAATGTGGCCAACATACTGCTGATGCAGATCCAGTAGGAACCCAACCTGCACGGTTTCCTGCTCTGCCCCCGTGGGAATGTGGAGCTCTCTCGCCCAGGCTGCAGGTCTGCAGGAGGCAGGCGCTTCTGGCTGCTGCTCAGCTCCTGCTGTCACTCACCTTGCCTGTGGTAGATTATGCAGCCTCGGGATTCAGGTTGCCCGGGTGACCGGCTTTGGTTCCCATGGTGAGGTGCGACCTGCAGGAGCAGCCCCAGGCTCCCAGGGCTGCCGGGTGCCCTCATCCGTCTGTCTCAGAGTGTGGGTGGAGGTTGTGGCTGGGCCATTGGCACAGGCCTGTAGTCCCAGCACTCTGGAATCTGAGGCAGGAGAATCACAGGTTCAAGCCTGGCCTGGGCAACTTACTTACTCGGGGAGACAGACACCTGCTGCTCAAGGACCCCAGGAGGCCAGTGTTGGTGGGTTCTCAAAGTGGGGAGGTCCTGCAGGGCCTCGAAGGCCATGTGAGCTTGGGCCTGTGCCTCAGGTGGCATGAGATGTTGTTGAGGGTTTGAGCAGAATGTGACACAAGCCGGGCCGAGGCATTTGGAGGGACAGGTGACATGACAGCCTGATAGAGAGAGCGCAAGTGGGACTCTGATGGTGAACTGGCCCAGGACCACCTTCTGGGACCATACCTTGGAGTCACATGCTGGGGAGGGTGGTGAGGCGGGGATGGGGGAGCAGCTAGGCCCTAGACAGCTAGACAGAACTGTTGGGGAGGAGTGGGCTGTGTCCATCAGAGCTCTGCATGGAGCCTGGGAGAGGGCACTGTTGGCCGCTGACCTGTGTAGTAGCTTCTGTCCTAAGCAGGCAGGCCAGTTGGCACACGTGGGGCATGGAGCAGCATGGCACTCCTGCCCCCTAGTGGACACTGCCTGTGGAGCTTTTTCTTCTTTGCAGCTAAAATCCAATGGCCAGTGACGCAATGATTTTTGTATTCTGATTCCATTAAGGTCTCAGTTTTGCCCTTCGTGTGTGTGTGTGTGTGTGTGTGTGTGTGTGTGTGTGTGTGTGTGTGTGTGTACATGCACGCATGCACACGTGCATTGGGGAGTTGAACCCAGGGCCTTCACTCTGAACTACATCTCCAGCACCCTTCCCCCCTTATTGTTTATTTGAGACAGGATCTCACAAGGTTGCTAAATTGCCCAGGCTGGACACAAACATGCTGTCCTCCCACCTTAGCCTCTCAGAGTGCGGGGGTTACAAGCCTGTACCACCGTGACCTTTTAAAGGATTAAAAAGTGTCTTTTCCACTTTGCTTTGTAGAGGTTGCACCTGTGCTCAGCTCCAGCGAGGAGCTTATTCTCCATGACTAGTCACACCGTGGTCCCGTCAGCCAGGGCCAGGACTGGGAACTCAGCAGGGTGCGCCATATGTTCTGTCCCTTATTTCCACCCCCCTTGGGACACTTGTCTCACTATGTACCTTAGGCCGGCCTTGAATTCACTGTGTATCTAGACTGGTCTCTAACTTGGAACCTTCCCACCTCAGCTTCCCAAGTACTAGTATTACAGACTTGAGGCACCATGCCCATCTCAGCAGCCCTTTTCTTTTTTCTTTTCTCCTTCTTTTCCTTTCCTCATTCTCTTTCTGTCTTAGTTTTGAGGATTGAGCCCTGAGCCTTCACACTGAGCTATATCCTTTTTTTTTTTTTTTTTGAGACAGGGTGTTACAAAGTCACTAGTGTCTGTGTTGGGCTCACATTTGCAGTCCTGCTTCCTCCATGTCCCAGAGTGCTGGGATCACAGGCCTGTACCCCTGGGCCCTTCCAGCAGCTTCATTCCTGGTTCCTTGCTCAGGCTTGGGTCCCACCTCCGCCAGAGCCCCTTCAGGCCATGGAATGGGGAGCGTGGGTGGCCTTGAGAGCAGCTGCACCCGCAAGAGCCTCATGCCCATCGCTCACTCCTGCTGCAAGGCCCTGAACAGTAAGCACTCAGGTGGCATGTGGTGGTGCAGAGGAGGAAACACAAGTCCACACTGCTCTGGCCCATTTCCTGTGGCTCTCACAGGACTTCTCCTTGGGGTACAGTGGGGTACAGGTTTATTTGGTTCATGATTCTGGTGACTGGACTGTCTGCATAGGACAACGCCTGTACCACAGAGGGCCCACTTGCTGCTCACAGCATGCTAGGGAGGAAGGGGCCACGTGGGGTGTGCATGCTGATCCATTGGGAGGCCACAAGGGAGCCCCGAGGATCCCTTGGCACCAGCAGGGCAGGACCAAGCTCAGCACAACACCCAGACCACTGTGCCGCATGGGGACAGCTCTGGAGCCTCCGCTGCTGCAGGTGCCCAGGCGGTCTGCCCTGATCCCCTTGTTGCATCACGGTCCAGGGTCTGTTGCCTGGCCATTGGCCATACATCCTGCCCCAGTATATGTATGTGCTGGGATCCTGTGCCAGTCCACTGCCCTTTTCCACTGTGAGCCTCTTATTCCAGGAGCTGCTGCTGGAATTCCAGCATGAGATGCAGAAGAGGGAACATGAGTTCCGGCTGCGGGCTGACAGCATGAGCAACACGGTCCTGTCCCATGAGCTCAAGGTACCAGCTTGCACAACTTCTCCTGGGCACAGAGCATCTCTCTAAGCGCACTCTCACACTTCGTACCCAGGCATGAAGGCCAGGGCAGAGGGAGCATTTGCTGCGCCCCCAGGCCCAAGTCCCTGTCCCCATTCAGAGGAGCCAGAGCCCATCTCTGAGGCAGGCTGCTTCCAGCCCCTAAGAGGCACCTCTGTCCATGGTGATCCTGGCTACTGCACACTGCCCCTGTTGCCAGCCACATAAGCCAAAGGGGCTGTCTCCCCACCTAGGACAGAGGAAGCCAATCCAGAACCAGGTGGCTCACAGGGCACTCGCCCTGCCAGGGCATGAGGGGCATGTTGTGCTCACCAGAGGATTCAGGACAAGGACCAGTCTTGAGGAAGCTATACCTGGGAAGACTGTCACTGCTTGATGGTGGGTGGAGAGGGTGACGCCTGGTTCCGGCCATCCGTGATCCCTGTAGGGCCAGCGTCCTTCACGGTGGCCCACCTGCACCCTGTAGGCAGCCCATCAGAGGGCTAGCAGTGGTTCCGTGGGGGCCCAAGGACACTGGAAGGCAGAAGACAGGCATTCAGAGTGGCTGAGGCCCCAGGCAGCAGCCCCCAGTCTCCCCTTCAGGCACAGATGTCAGTCTCTTGCCAGGCAGTGCCCACCAAGTCTCTTTTGACCTTGCAGTCCTGCATGACTGCCACAGTGACCTGCCAGCCCTCTCTCTTGTATGTTTCCCTGCCCTGCTCTACCCCTGGAGGCAACCCTGGCCCTATCACCTGGAGCCCAGGGCCCTCTGGGGCTCGAGGCCAAGGTGGATGTGCAGGAACCCTGCAGACCACCGTAGGAACCTCTAAGCACCAGAGGGAGGGCAACTGGCGGGCCGCAGAGCCTTACCCATCCAAGGCACCTTCTCTGCTCTTACCCTGCACCTGCTGCCTGGGGGTGACCCCCCCCCCCCAAGCACTGAGTCTCCAGCCCTCGTGGGTGTTCTCCACCTTACAGAGGCCCAGGGGCTAACCTGGACTGCATGTGCCGAGTGTGAGGTGGGCCCAGTGGTGGCACTCTCCTGCCCCGCTGCGTGTGACTGTGTACACGTGTGCGAGTGACAGCAAGTTTGTGTTGGGAATGAGTAGGCCTGGTAGGTGTGCTGTGAGGAGGACAGGGACACATGGGGCTGGGAAGGCACGTTCTGGCCACTGCCTCTATCTTGAGTGTTATTTCTCTACGTAATTCTGATAAAATGGCATGTCTACCCCACAGCTTCAGTTGTCCCCACAGTGTTCTCGTGTGAGTTCTTACACTTTTCAACCGACACATGGTAATTATGCATAGTTGCGGGGCGGTAGGACATGTTAGCACGTATGTGCTATGTGATCTCCTCATGTTGGGAACGTTCTGACTCCCACGTGAGCTGATTGGAAACCTAGGTGGTGCAGACACGGTGTCTTCCCACCAGACTGTGCTGCAGAACCAAGCCCCCCTCTCCAGCTGCGCCACGGTCACCAGGTTACACCTCGCCCAGCTCTACTGCAGACCCCAGGTTGCCCCTCGCCCTGCTGCCCTGGGGACAGCAGATTGCGCCTCCTGGCTGATCCCCTCTGAGCTGCTCAGCCTTCCTCAGGTCAAGCTGCTAAACAAAGAACTGGAGGCGCTGCAGAAGACAGGAGCCCAGGCAGCTGAGTGTCTGCAGAGGGCAGAGGTGGCGAACGCCGAGCTGGAGAGGACGCTACAAGGTCACGCCAAGGAGCTACAGGACCTGGAAGCTGTGAAGGATGCCCGGTGTGTGGCCGCACGGTGTTGGGACTGGGTCTGCCTGCGGTGCCTTCGGTGGCTTAGTCCAGACTGGCCTCAGTTTGGTGGCTCACCTGCTCATGCACCAATGCTTTCTGTGTAGGATAAAGGACTTGGAGGGTGAGCTCTGTTCTGTGCAGCAGGCCTGGAGAAAGGACAAGGCGACGTTCACACGGAAGTGAGTACCTGGTGGTGCCCGGGAGCAGAGAGCTGTAGAGCTGGGGCCCTGCGGCAGGTGACCTGGCCTGGACACCACACTGTGCTCTCCTGTGTCTTTCTCAGCAATATGTGTGCTTTAGCTGGGCCTGGTGGCTCAGGCCTCTGATCCCTGCACTCTGGGAGGCTGAGGCAGGAGGATCACAAGTTCCAGCCTGGCCTGGGCTGGAGGTATAGCTCATAGACAGTTCAAGTGCTTGCCTTGTGTGTATAAGGCCCTCGGTTTGATTGTGAAGTACCACGTAAAAATTGGCCCTGGGCCTAGGAGCATAGCTCAGTCATTAGAGTGTTTGCCTAGAAAGTGTAAGGCCCAGAGTGTGACTCCTCAGCAGCACACAATAACTGGGTATGGGTACACGCCATAACCACAGCACTTAGGCTGAGGCAGGAGGATTGCTGTGAGTTCTAGGCCAGACAGCCTACATAGGGAGTTTAGGACCTGCCTACACTACACAGTGAGACACTGTCTCAAAAAAAAAAAAATTAGATGTGATGACACCTGTCTAAAATCCCACCACTGGGGAGGCTGAAACCCTATCTCAAAAAAAAAAAAAAAAAAAAAAAGTTTGAGAATGTAGTTCAATGATAACAACAGAAAACTCTTCAACCTTTTTAAGGAGCCAGGCAGTGACATGACATAATTCCAGATACTCAGGAGGCTGAGGCAGGAAGATCCCAAGTTTGAGCCAGCCTGGGCAACATAGTAAGACCTGTCTCACAATACGAGAAGGGACAGTGAGGCAAGGAGGGCCTGCAGAGTGAGTAAGTGCGTGAACTGGGAGGAGCCTGGGGCACAGGGAAGGAGGAGGCTGCCTGGAGGGAGCCGAGGCTCCAGGCAGGTAAACTCATGGACCCATCAGCCCCGGAGGAACGCGGGGCTCCAGGAGGGAGGTGGTCTTGAGGAGTTGAGCCTGTGGACTGGGAGGCGCCAGGTGAGGGAGTACCAGTGGCCCCCACAGAGACATGTTCCTTTCTCCTCTGGAAACACATGCTTTAACTATAAATGAAAAGCACGAGACCCTCTGCCTCAGGTAACATTTCTGACTGAGTTACTTATTGCTCCCTGGGACACACTACCCAACATCCGCAATTTAAGGGAGGAAAGATTTGTTTAGCTCACAGTTTCAGAAGGTTCAATCCACTTGTGGACAGCTGGTGATGGCTGGAAGGGTCTGTTGATGACAGCTACTCACACTGTCACAAGAGGAAGAGTCGGGGCCTCGAAGAAGCTGGAGTGGCAGTTTATATTGTTCCAGGCTCCGCGCCCAGCCTCCACCACAGGCACGTAGGGGTTCTCCATGTTTGCAGCTTCTTTCCTCTTCCCCACAGGACTCTCCTTGAATATACTGCTGTGTCGACTTTTCCTTATCAGCGCAGTCCTAAGCTGTGCAGGCTGACCTTGAACTTGTGACTCTCCCGCCTCCGCCTTCCACGTAACGGTTACAGCCCACATCACTACAGTTGGCCTGAACAGGGTATCCCAAAAGTGATTATACATAGGAAAATGTTTAAAAATATAAAATATGAGCTTGTTTTCTATTATGGTGCCATTTGAAACTTCCTATTTTTTATATTTGAAAAGTTGCATTAATAACCTTTAACCGTATATATTCATGTAAACTAAAAGGTATATAATTTGCTGCGGCTAAGTGTTCAGAAAGCTTTCTAAATTAAGAGGTTAGGATAATCAAGCCATCCATACTATACAAAATAATACCCTTTAACTAAAATTCATATTTTCTGGTCCTGAGGATACCCACTGAGCTACATTCCCACTCCATTTTTTAAAAATTATTATTTCTTAAATTTTGAGACAGGGTCTCACTGCGTTGCTAAGTGGCCTATGCTAGGCTCCAAATTGTGATCCTCTTGTCTCTGCTTCCCAGAGTGTTGGGATGACCACCGGGCCTGGCTTTAAGATTCATAGTCATTAAGTAGAATGTGCAGTGTCTTAAACTGACTCTCCTGTTGCGATGGGGTGGGAGTGGGGGGGTGGGGCTCAGGCCAGGCAGGACTGTATGAGGCCCACGACCGGCTGCTCAGGTGGGTGGGCTTCTGTGGCACCCTCCATGAGAATGCCTGTTCATTTAATGAGCCCCTGGGCTAGTGCTAGTGGAGGCACGGGGACAGCCTGCCCTGCCAGGGGTGGAGTCGCCATTCCCTGGTCGGTTCTGGGAGGTTAGCCTGCCCCTTGGCAGCCACCCTTACAGGCCAGATACCCAGCGCTCAGCTTGGCGACCAAGCCACTGCATGTCTTGGTTTTCAGGATGTGTACTGGCAAAGTGAGCACTGAAATGAGAGATTTCTTTTTTTTAAGTAAAATGCTTTTGTCAAGAGTGTTATGCTTCCCCCTAAAACTTCAAACTTACAGATTTAGCTTAAGTGTAGAGAATATGCGCACAAGGTCACTTGACTGCCAGAAGCTGTCGTCGCCATGGAACCAGGAGCTGGGAAACAGACAAGATGTGATCCAATAAATAATAAATAAAACTTAAAAATTTATCACAGTAAGAGCCCGTTGCTGCAACTCCCCCTCGCCACAGCCGTGCCCCACTGCTCCTGCCGTTTCGGCAGCAGCCCGGAAGCCCCCCCATGAGCGCCTTTCCTCGTGCTCTCACGACTGCCTCGATGCCCTTGATCAAATCAGTTCAAAAACGCTGACCTGACTTGCTCATTTTGACTTCGGAGAGGAGCCAGACGTCAGCATGGTGACAGATCTGGTGACTCAGATGGATGAGGACGCTCCATCTTGGTTATAATTTTTTGACAGAAATTGCTGTAAATGTTTTAAATTGACTCAGGCTATTGAGACAGCCGTGCACACTCTGGACTTCCAAGGTTGTTTCAGAATGTGGGGGGATGGTGGGACCTACAGGTTTGAAGCCAGACAAGGAATCTGAGGAGATTCAAGGCTCTGTCTTTTACTGTAATAAAATTTAAAAATTTAAACCTTCCAATGTTCGTGCAGTAGTAAGTGAAGTAGTAAGTAAAGTCACATGATGGAAAACAGGCAGGCTGGGACCCAATGTCCTGAACAGCAGCAGCACCACCAACCTGGCAGCTTGCCAGCTGTGATCTTGTACATGCATGGGATGACCTGGAAGTAACCCCGGGGGTAGTGCTAAGATTGTGTCTCGTGCTGTTTGGGGTTCCATCTTACTGGGGACTGTGAGATCTGGGAGTGAGCAACTGGCACCTAGAAGAGTCTGGGTCCCAGCTCAGTGGGTCGAGTAGTGCACAGGTGACCGCCCTCCCCCGAGGCCCCCAACTTGTCTGGGACCAGCAGACAGCAGCAGCCACTGTCCTAGAAGGACATCCTGGAGGGTCCAGCCAGGCGAGCTGCCGTGATGATATGCTTGTGTTTCAGACATGAGGAGCTTGACCGCCTGGCCAGGGAGAGGGATGCAGCACTGGTGGCACTGAAGAGCGCCCATGCAGAGCAGCTGCGGGCAGTGGAGTCCAGGGTGCAGGGGCTGCAGGCCCACTGCGATGGCATGGAGGCGCAGCTGCGTGGGGCCGAGCGCACTCGGGCCGAGGCTGCCAGAGACAGGGGTGCTGTCATCAGCAGGTGAGCCTGAGGCCTGCAGTGTCAGGATTTTACTTTTTAATATTTTGTGTTAAAATACACATAATGAATTTATCTTAACCTCTCTGATGTGTAGAACGCTAGTTATTAAGTCAGAGGTTCCTTCCTTGGTAAGGCTAACTAATATTCCATTGAGTGGATAAGTAATTTTGTTACTCTATTTCTGTGTTGAGTGACCTGGGGCTTGTTTCTATCTTGGGTTCTTGTAAGACTGCTAGGAGCATGGGTGCCCAGAAACTCTACAGACTCTGCATATGTGCACTTGTGTGTGCGTGTGTGCATGCATGTCTTCATGTGTGCTAGCATGACTGGGGACTTGGGAATTGAACCCAGGACCTTTACACTGAGCCATATCCCCAGCGCCTTTTACTTTTAGACAGTCACAGTAAGTCATAAGAGACTTGTGGTCCTCCTCTCTCAGCCTCGTGGAGTGCTAGGATTACAGACCTGCACCACCATCTGGGCTGCTGCCAGTTCTCTTGAAAATATGCAAGGGGACTTGGTGACCCTTTGGTCCTGTGCCTAGCACTCTGAAGCACTGCCTTGCAGTTTCCCACGGCAGCTATGCCCGTCATGTTACCGCCATCCATGCCTAAGCTCCTGCTTTGATGTTCAACCCTACCCCTCTCCATGTGGGGCCGCTGCCTGTGTGTGCACATCAGTATAGCTCGTTGTGTAAGAGCCCTTAGGTCTCCCTGGGCCAGCCGGGTGGGCACTGCGGCCTGCCGTGCACACCCTCTTCAGCGTCTCCAACTGTCTCTCTGCATCTCTTAGGAAGTGACCAGTTCGGAGTGAATGTCTCCTGGAGGTGCTGTGCTGTTGAGCTGCTGAGTGGGTCTGTCGGGCCTTGCTCATTTCACTCTGAACACAGCAACTTCCTGTTGGGCACCGTGAGAGGCAGACAGTGTCATCTCCAACCGACAGGCTTTACTGTCATGGAGGATAGTGCCACCTCCAGCCAGAAAGTTCTGTGCTCATGGGAGACAGTGCCACCTCCAGCTGGTGGCTCTATGGCAGCTCTGGTAGGGGATGGTGCCACCTATATCCAGCAGCTGTGGCCTGGAGGGACGGTGTCACCTTGAGCTGGCATGCCTGCTGTCTGCTGTAGGGTTGCACTTGGCTGGATACGTCCTCCTAGGCAGAGCTGTATGTATCCTCTGTCCAGCAGGAGGCGTCAGCTCTGCTGTCCATGTCCCCAGGGCCAGGTGTGGGCACGCCTGTTTGTTGGGCTGCAGCCTGTGTTGCCGAGATTATGCAGGCGTGTGGGGACCAAGGCGGTCACACATTCCTTATCCTCAGACTCCGTGAAGAGGCAGCAGCTCTGAAAGCTGGCTGGGATGCCCAGGTGGCCCAGATGTCCAAGGAGGCCGTGGCCCGAGACCTGCAGGTCCAGGCACTGCAGGAGGAGGAGGCAAAGCTCAAGGCACAGCTGACCAGGACCCAGCAGGATGCAGACAGGTAACACCCCTGGGCCCTGAGGGGATGGAGACAGACCAGAGGTGGGTGGGCGACATCCCCAGTACCCAGCACGACATAAGTAACAGCCCTGGGCCCTGAGGGGATAAGGACAGATCAGAGGTGGGTGGGCGACATCCCCAGACAGGTAACATCCTCAGAACTCCAGGAAATGTGGACAGGGTGGAGGTAGGTGGGTGATGTCCCAGGGATGGTGGGTTCTTTGTGTACCTCCTGAGAGCAGGAACCAGTCTGGATGCTGAGGAGTGAGCCCTGGGTTCTGTTTGAAACATTAGATGAGAAACAAGTAGAACAAAGGTGGTGATGAGGAGGGTGGTTGAGAGCCGGAGACAGGTGAGACGGCCCAGCCAGGGCCACAGAGATTACCTGCGTCCATGTACTAATGGTGCGTGTCCTGCTGTTTCTGTGATTGTCTTGTGAATATGTGCTTAAGGAGACAAAGTGCTCTCTTTTTCATATGTATTAAAGCTAACTTCGTTGAGGAACAATTCAGATAGAGTAGAGCACACCTATTTTATACACACACACACATTTGTGTGTGTGTTTGTGTATATATATATATATTGTGTGTGTGTGTGTGTGTGTGTGTGCGCGCGCTGGGCATCTGCAGAGCCTCATGCATTGCTAGGAGTACACGCTACCACTGAGTTACATCCTCAGTCTTTCTTATATTTGAGACAGGATCTCACTAAAAATTACCCAAGCTAGCCTTGAGCTTGGGATCCTCCTGCCTCAGCCTTCCAAGTAACCAAGGTCACAGGCCTGTACCACCAGGTCTGGCCCTGATGATTCTTGTCAGGCATGTAATCCTGTGTAGCCAGCATTCTGGTCCCCTCAGACCCCTCCCTGCCCGCACCATCCCCACCCGGCCCTGCCGTTGGTCTCCCTGGGCGTGGACAAGCCTGCCTCCTGACACTTGCTGGCAGGCCCTCCAGGATTGCTTTTTGCGTGTTGCCTTTGCCTGTCCAAAGGTTAGAACGGCCCCGAGGTGGGCTTCTTACAGTTGGCTCCCGTCTGTGGTGGAGTGCACGGCAGTCTACTTCGGAACTCCTCTTCTCTTATTTTCTGTGTCAGGGTTTGCACGTTGTACCTGTCCGTTTCGTCCTTGTAGGCCGTGGGCATGATATTACTCTGGTGGCTCTTTACTGGCTTGTAATGGTAGCAAGTCATGTCAGGACACTGGTGACTTGTTTTCTCTCTCACTTTCTCTTTTCCTGATCAGCCTACCTAGAGATTCAACAATTATGTTGATCTTTAAGAAGAGCCATCATTCGGGTTTATTGATTTTCTTAGTTGCTCTACTGTTTTCAGTCTCACTGATTTCTCCTCTCTTGTTTTCTTTCTTCTGTTTCCTTCAGCTTTTATTTGTTTAGTAGCACGGGGGATCAAGCCCAGACCCTTCACACTGAACTGCGTCCCCAGGCCTTCCCTTTTTTATTTTGAGACAGGGCCTCACTAAGTGGCTGCCTTAGTTAGTTTTTCATTGCTGTGACTAAATATCCAATATGCAAAAAATTAGGGGAAGAAAAGTTTCACTTTAGCTCATAGTTTCAGAAGGTCACAGTTCATACATGGGCAGCTGGCGACAGTGAGAGGACATGGTGGAGGCAGAGGTGGGGGCAGTTCTTCACAGCATTGCGAACAGGAAGCCAAATCAAGTCAAGTCCAGGAGCAGGGTGGAAGTTGCATTTGTCCTTCCAGGTCCAGTCCCAGTCATCTGCCCTGTGTGGGTCCAGCCTTAGTGTTCTGCCCTTTCCAGGTTTAGGCTTCTAACACATGCCTGTAATCCAGTCCACATGCCTTTAATGCAGTCCACGTGCCCATTTTCCATAGATAATCCATAATATTCAGCAAATGAGACTTTCAGGGGACATTTCTGGTTCAAATCGTAGTATTCTGACCCCAAAAGACTCATATCCATCTTCGCATGCAAAATACGCCAAGTCCTTCTTTAAGAGTTGCCAAAGTATTAATAGTTCAAGCACTGTTTAAAAAAAGTCCAAGCCCAGAGTCACCTCTGCGATGCAGGCAGACTCTCAGCTGCGAGCTCCTGTGAAAATCAAAGAAAGGCTGAATACCTCTGGCACATAAGGGCACAGCATAGCCATTCCCACTCTAAAAGGAAGGAATAAGGGGATAGAGATAGTCAGACCAAAACAAGCTCGAAACCCAGCAGGGCCAGCCAGGGTTGACTCCAGTAGCTCCACGTCCAGCACGTGGGGTAAACTGACAGCCAAGAAATGTGAACTCCAAAGGGCTTGGGTGGCCCCACCCCGTAACCCATAGCATGGCTGCTGGCTGCAGCCTCCGTCACTCTCCTTTGGGCTGAATCTGCCGGTGGCCTGGAGCTTTTCTCAGCTGACAGCCCATACTCTTGTCTTCTCTGATTTTGAGGGTCTCCTTTGCACCTTGGGCTTCCCCTTCACAGCTTCACACACTGCCCTCCCAGGGGCACGCTGCCTGGTCTTGAAGGCCTTCGTCTGAAATCTGGGTGGAAGTCTTGAGCCCACAACTCTTGCATTCTGCATGCCTGTAGAGCCAGGACCGTGTGGACGATGCCAAGGCCTGCCACTGGCTTTGGCAGTTGCCACGCTGCCCAGGCTAAGCTAGAACTAGCGATCCTCCCGCCTCGGCCTCCCAGAGTGCTGAGACTGGCCTGCGCCACTAGCCCAGCCTCTCATGGCTTTTATTTGTTGGCCTTCCGGCTGCTCCAGATGTGAAGTTTGGATGGTTAGTTAGTTTGGCAGGTGCTTTTCTATTGCACGCAATTCACGCTGTACATATTCTTAAAAGCTTAGCTGCGTCCCAGATACGAACACAGTTCAGTTGAAATATTCTGATTCCCTGTGATTTCTTCTCTGGTAGTGGGTACTTAGAAATGTGGTCTTTAATTTCCCATTACTTTGAGATTTCCGGCACTGTGTTGTGTGGTCTCTAGTTTAATTCTGCTCTGGAAGGAGCCTGTTCTCCGGGGTTGGTTTCCTCTGTCCTGTTCTGTTTCGTGGCTTTGCCCTGTGCTCAGTCTCCGCTGCTGGCTGCGTGACTCAATGTCCTGCCCACACTGGGCTCCTAAAGCAGCTGAACTCACGAGCAGCGACTTGGGCCCTGTGGGTGGCTGGCATTCTTTCCTCTGAATCTGTCACACTGGGGAGAAATCTCCAGGTGTAGCCTTGTATGCTGCTGTCAGCTCTGTCCTGTTCACAGTACACATGGTGAGCTCTCCACAAAGGGTATGGTCGCTAGTGGCGGTGTCTCTCCCCTCGGTGTTCCTGTGGTGCCTTTGCCCAGAGCCTGCCACCTGGCATCGGTGGGCTGCTCGAGCCTCCTTCCATGCATACCTGCATCTGGCCTCCCAGGTGCCTGCTGGCTCCTAAGGGGTTTAGTTCAGTTTTCTGTCTGTTTATGTGGTCACTGCCATGCCCATTCCCAACATGGCCATGCCCTCTTGGCACTGGGCTCCCCTGGGTTTGGGAGCCTCGTGGCAGCAGCACTGGCAGCAGCTCTACGCCTGCCTGCGCTTCCCTCCTCCCAAGTGGCTCTTCTGAGGAGAGACTCAGAGCACACGGCCACATCCGCAGGTACAAACAGCAGCTGTCCCAAGCAGTCGAGAGGGAGAGGAGCCTGGAACGTGAGCGGGTGCAGCTGGGCCTAGACTGGCAGCGCCGCTGTGATGACATCGAGAGAGAACAGATCCAGAGGTCGGAGGCCTTGATCCAAGGTTTGACTGAGGCCAGAGACCAGGTATGCATGGGCCTGCTGGCACAGGATGTGGGGCTCAGGGTACGGGCTGCAGGGCTGTGGGCTTCAGGGCTGTAGGGCCCAGGGACATGGGACTGTGAGGGTACAGGGCACGGTGCTGTGGGGTGTGGGCAGGGGTGCCCAAAGCACATGTAGTGCTGGGACAGGGCAGGTTTGACTTTCACCAGATTATTCTGTAGATTTGAAGCACTAAGCCTGTCTGGTTCATTGACTGAGGGAAGCAAAAGTTACAGTAGTAAAGACACGCCCTCCTCCCCATTCACACCCTAGGCTCTTAGAGCGCTCATTGGGTCATTTGGTCTTGACATGTGACCTCAGCGTGGCTTTGGTCAGCTGAGCAGGTGGTCTTTGCCTGCTGTCTGTGCTGCTCCAGTGCTGGATGGGTGCATTGGCCTACCACCATTGGGGCAGCCCCTCTGCACTTGGAGGCCAATGCCACTTACGGGTGATGGGTGTTTCCAGGTGGCTGCCAAGCTGCAGGAGGCAGAGCGGGCGCTGCGTGAGCAGGAGGTGGTACTGAAGGCTGTGGCCCTGGAACGAGACCAGGCTGTGGAGGGGCTACATGCCCAGGGGCTCCTTCCAGGACAGGAGCCACAGGTGAGCACAGCACCTGTTGCCCTGCGGCTCTCTAGCTGCACAGTCTGCAGCCCAGTGGGGACATGGTGTCTCGTGTCTGTTCTTTTTCATAGCTGGTTGCACAAGCATGGCAGGCTCAGAGCTGCAGAGCCTTAACATGTGCTCCCGCTCCATCTCCTCTGCGTTGGGCGTGCGAACGCTGCGGTAACCCCAGGTCTAGGGAGCACTCAAGGCTGGTGCAGCGTTGGGGGAACAAAAAGTCCAAGCCTGTCTTGATGCCAGGCATGGTCTCTTCCTCAGAGCTGCACGCTGGTCCAGGGTGCCCACAGCGGCCAGGCAGGCATCTCCTGGTTTTGTTGGCAGGGACAGTGATGGTTGGGGGTCCAGTGCTGTCTGTATCACTGCCCCCAGCTCACAGCCTGTCAGATCGTCTTGTGTTGGAGGTGGGTGCGGTGGCTTCGGAGGCCCAGGAACCCTGAGGAACTTGCCTGAGCGTCAGATCTCTGAGTGGAGCTGGCTCCAGGGGAAGGGGCACCTAGCTGGGGGTCAGAGGGCGGTGGCTCCAGGCCAGGGAGGAGAGCAGCAGGGTTCCAGGCCAGTGAGTGGCTTTGGGGTTTTCTCCCTGCTGGTTTTTTGATATGTGTTCTAATGAGTAAAATGTATTGATCCGGTGTCCAGGGCTGGGAGCCTGGTGTCTGAGGGTACCACACATCCCTAGCATGAGCGGAGGGTCTCTGTACCCCAGGGTCCCCTCTCCCATGGGCCCTCCCACCGCCACGCTGCTTTCCCTGCCCCTGCGTCACTCTGCCTGCCTTTGTCAACGTACAGCAAGGCAGAACCAGTATGAGGAACGTCTGGTACCTGCTTTTCATTCATACACCTTGTCCCCCACGCACCCAAGAGGCCCACAGAGCCCTGGAGCAGCTTCTTCTGGGAGTGGGGACCCAGGCCCATGGTGCAGGATGCACACAGGGATTCTATCCCCACCATGGGAACAGCTCAAGCATGGGGTTAGTTTGCATGGACTCTTGGCTGGGAGCTGCACCCTTGTGGAGGGATCTAAAGGAGCAGGTGGGCTCAGCAGAGAGCCTGCACTGATACCCCATGTTCCCAGTGCCTGTGGGCCCGCATCCTCCCTTTCAGAGTTTGAAGTGATGCTATTTTTGGAGAGCTCAGTGTGCATTCAGATGTTCACAGTGAGGGCTAGGGGTAGCCCAGGGGTGAAAGTACTTGCCTGGCATGTACAAGGCCTTGGGTTCTATTTACAGTGTCACAGTATAGTCGACAGGTGTAATGGCGCATGCCTGTAATGCTAACTTGGGAGGCTGAGGCAGGAGGACTGCTATGAGGGCTATGTAGTAAATTCAGGACCATCCTGAGCTATGGAGTGAGACCTTGTCTCAAAAAGAATGTTCAGAGTAGAGTAGAAACTTGGGGTGCTGGCCAGGGCCTCTCCTTAGAAGGCAGAACTTTGTCCCTCAGGAATGTGCAGTGACCCAGTGATCTGAGCTCTGCGTGTTGATGGCTTCCTCTCCACAGGGTCTTCCTTGGGCTGGACAGCTGAGCACAGCCCAGGGCAGCTCTCCTGCCCCTGGTCCCCAGTTCTTCCAGACTGAGGTGTCCCCCAAAGACAGGTCAAGTCCTGATCCCAGACCCTTCGGTGTGACCTCATTGGACACTGGGGCGCTACTCCGTGATCAGTTAAGGTGAGGCCCCTAGCTGAGCCTGGTTGTCACACTTGTAGTCCCAGCACGTGGAGGCAGAAGATGAGGCAGGAGGACTGAGTTCGAGCTGCCCGGCTACCCAGCAGCAGGCACGACACCAGCCTGGACTAACAGGGAAAGACCGCCTCAATAATTATGCCAGGAAACAAGGAAAGCTGAAAGTGCCCTGCAGTGGGGCAGACGCGGTTCAGGACCGTCTGTCCTGCTAAGAGGAAAGGGCCTGACCAGAAAGACCAGAAGACAGACCACAGTGCGGGGCAGCGGGGGGCACCAGGGACAGCCGCTCCCACGGGGCTGCAGAAGCCTGGGATGGACCTCCCAGCGCCTGCCCGCCCTCCGGCCTCGGTGGGAGAAGTGCATGTGTGCCTAGCGGCTGCGCGGGAGGCCAAGAGGCTTGGTGGCCGGCTCCTCTCAGGCCCGCCTCTTGGCACTCAGATCTGAGGTGTCTCCTGAGCCTGAAGTTGGACTGCCCCCGCTCCGCCTTCTCCCAGGCTGTGTTCAATGGCCACCTGCCTTCTCCCGGGCCTCTCCAGGGGTGCAGGCCCTGCCTTCTGCCACCTTTCCCTTCCCACCTAACCATCAGTTGTCAGGGAGGCGGGTGCAGTGAGTGGGGATGCAAGCAGTGGCCCTGGCGTCAGTGCTTTGGCAGCCACGTCGTCACAGCAGGTGCGAGAGCGTGCCCACATGTGCCCTGCCAGGCCTCTCATGCCTCCGCGCCCTGGGGCCTCAACAGCTTGTCTCTGCCTGTGTCACATGTGAGACAGCCCCCTCCCTGCTGTGTCACAGGGACCTCCTGTCCGTACACAAGAGAAAACAAACGCTTTTCTCATCGGTGCTTCTCCGCAGATTTCTCTTGACTCTATTTCCCCCCCGGGCAACATCAAAGCAGCCATTTGTCCCCAGCTGACTGAGCAGGCTCTCACCTTCCTGGGTTTTGTGAAGCAGACAATGAGCTTGGAAGTGGGTTGGGGTCAGGAACAGTCTGCACCCAGTACATCCTGATCTTACGCAGGGCCGGGCTGGCTATCCTAAGCTGGGCTTCTGCCTTGTGGTTTCTGGCGGCAGCCTGTGTGCCAGCCTGTGCCAAGTGCCAGGCCTCCTCACCAAGGCCTGCAGGCAGAAGGGTTTGCCAGCCTCTGGCTGACACATGGCATCAGAGTTTGACTTGAATCCTTCAGGTGAAGGCAAGACACGTGCTCTGACTCAGCTGCTCACAATTCGAGCACTGGTGTGACCCACCCTCTGCTCCTACAGATGCGGGGCCAGGGTTGTACGTAAATGTCACAGTGTGGCCCTTCACAGCCTTCCAGGAGCCACAGGGGAGCCACGCTTGCATTGCAGTCTGCGGAGAGTTGCTGTGCAGGAAGCCTGTGACGTCTGTGGCCAGACGGGATTGCTTTCCACTGTGCCACCATGCGTTTGGCACCTGCTCATGATGGGGAAGCTCAAGCAGGACCCCTCTGCATATAGCCCGAGCCCAGGTGGCACGTCTGGTGCTGAGGCATTACCCAGGTGGCCCTGGAGGGAGAAGCACCACCAGCCAGCTCACAGTCAGAAGCTTACCTTCACCAGAGCCACAGGCCAGACCTGAAGCAGTCCTTGCCAGCCAGGCCCCGCCGCCTGCCTCAGAAGACACCCGGATGCAGAGAGGTGGCACAATAAGAAGGGGCGTGCATTGGTGTGGCCGCCCCGGGACTTGTGGCCCCCAGGCTGTTCTGAGTGAGGTGCCCGGCTGCTCAGGAGGGCCACAACCCCCAGCGCAGCATGTGTCACGGTACACAAAAGGTTGGGGTGCAGCTCAGCGGTTGGGCACTTGCCCACCCAGCCCGGCCTTGGCCCCACCCAGGGCTACCCCTGGACAGCAGGCCTGTATTCCTGAGGTCAGCATTGGCCGTGAGGCGCTCAAGGCAGGATGGGGTTGTTGCCCAGGGGTAGTCCTGCAGGCTGGTCAGTGCCATGGCGATGGCACTACTGCTGGTGGCAGCTTTGGTTCCTGTGACAGAATGTGTGTGTGTGTGTCACACCTGTGATCCTTAAGATAAATGTAAGATAGCCAGAGGCTGGGCTGGAGGGATAGCATAGTAACTAGAGCACCTGCCTAGCAAGCGCAAGGCCCTGGGTTCAGTTCCCCAGCACCACATAAGGTGGGGGTAAGGTTGCACACCTGTAATCCTGGCACTTAGAAGGCTAAGGCAGGAGGGTTGCCCTGAGTTTGAGGCCAGTCTGAACCAGCCTGGCCCTAGCTTGTAGCCCTGGGACAGTGGTGTCATCTCTGTGGACTCTCAGTGCTCTGTGGGTGCCCAGGGCAAGGCCTAGAGAATGGGCTGAGTAGGTGGAGGGGGTGACCCTGGGAGGGGGCAGCCCAAGATGGGTAGCCTAGGAAAGACAAGATGGCCCTGGGCTGGCCAGGGGCTCTGGTTGGGAGGGGCAGCCCAGGGACAGCCAGGTGGCCTGGGTGGAGGAGGCAGCCTTGGGACAGCTGGGTGGCCTGGGTCGGAGGGGGCATCCCTCAGATTGCTGGGTGGCCGAAAAAGGAGGGGCCAGCTCTGGAACTGTGTAGGAGGTAGGAGGTGGTAGCCCCATGGTCTGGGTGGACGGGATAGCTCTGAGATGGCCAGGTGGTCTGGGTGGAAGGGGTGGTCCTGGGAAGATGGGGTGGCCTGGGTAGGAGAGGGCAACCCTGGGACAGCCAGATCGATAGCCTGGTAGGAGGGAGCTGCCCTGGATGGTGGAGTGACCACCCCACTTGGGGGCATTTCATGTGGGGTTCTTCATTTATGTATTTGTTTCGTGAGATGGGGGGTCTTACTTTTTCCCAGACTGGTCTCAAATTTCTGAGCTCCAGTGAACTCTCTCCTACGCTGCTAGTGGGTGTTTCTTTTGTGGTGCTGGAGATGAAACCCAGGGTCAGGACCACACTGGGCAGGTACCCTGAGCCATACCCCAGCCACTTTGGTCAAAGTTCCACAATAAACGTTTCTCAAGTTGTAAAGTTCTTTAGAAAAACAATCTAAGTGGTCTTTTTGTTGTTTTTTGTGATGCTGGGGATCAAGCCCAGGACATCCACACTGAGCTACGTCTCCAGCACAGTTTATTTTTGATTTCAGGATAGGGTCTTGCTAAGTTGCATAGGCTGGGCTCAAACTTGTGATCCTCCTGCCTCAGCTTCCCAGAGTGCTGGGATAACAGGCCTACACCACTGGTGCCAGTGCTGTTTTATCATGTGGCCATCCTGTGGCTTGCCTTGATGTCCTCTTGGCCCACTGGGCCGTTCACACTGCTGTCACAGCCCTGTGCCTGAGTTGCAGGTGGACATATCCCTTCTGCTTGCACCCTCCTGGCTGCCTGCCTTTGCCTGTAAGGAGGAGCAGGGCCTTGGGCTGACCCCAGGATGGTGGTGCTACCGGGCAGACCTGGGAGTGGGCTTCCACCCTGTGCAGGGCAGGCACCAGGAGCTGGCCAAGCTCAGGCTGAGGCTGAGCAGGGAGCCAGGGAGCTGGAGTACATCGCATCTGGAAGGGTGTGTCATCTGATTTTCCTGTGGGCAGAGAGGCAGCTGTGCAGCCACGCGCCCCTCCTGGACAGGGTGGAGGTTCCAGCCCTCCCTGGCGAGGCATGCCACCGTGGTCATGGCGTCCCTGGCCACAGTGTATGCCCTGCGCTGCACAGCCTGCGTCCGCCTGCGTGGGCCCGGGGCTCTTGGCAGCGCACCACACTATGCACCTGCTCCAGATCCACAGCTCTGCTCAGGCCTGTGGCTCGGGCCCACTGCCCTTGGAGCCCGCGGGGCTGTGGTCTTCACCGGGCCTCTCTTGGGGGGCACCGTGCCTGCTGCACCTCCGCCGGATGCCCCTGCAGGCCTCTGCGCCGTCTTTCTCTGCCCTCCCCTCCACCTTGGGTTTGCGTGTTTTCTGTTGCCGTGTGTTTGTGGTCGCAGCTCTTGCGTGCGTTGTGATCTCCTCATTGCTTCCCAGCCAGCAAAGTTTTCATGGTGCTAAAACATACATGAGCCCTGCCAGCTCGGCCACTCTTGGTGGTATCAGCATGGGCACCCTGTTCATCTCCAGACCTTTCCCGTCACTGTACCCTGTGCCTGTCCTTGCCAGCAGCTGCTGGGCCCCGCCCTGCTGCCAGTCTCCACGGACTCAGGCCTGGCTTGCCTCGGAGGTCTCAGCGGCAGTAGGTGCTCAGGCAGGGGTGGCCACCACAGCCCCCGAGGACAGGCCTGGGAAGTGCAGACTCCTCCAGTCTGCAGCAAGGGACCCTGTGTACCTCTCATGGCCATAGCCTTGTCCTTGTTGCGTGTTTGGCAGATACCCCAAAAGCAGCGGGAAGGAGAAATGCGGCATTTCCCTTCAGAGGAGATTCAGCAGCTGCAGGAGCAGAATGCAAGCCTGCGGAGCGCAGTCGCACTCATGCGCAGGGAGATGGAGGTGCTGAGCCACCAGATGCCCCCTCCTGCGCAGCTGGGAAAGGAAGCCACGGATGCCCAGCTGCCCAGTGCCCCACCCAGGGCAGATGCAGCCCCTGGTGAGTAGGAGAGGCAGCGCCGTGGGGGATGGCCACATATGCTGGGCTTCCCAGGCCTTCTGAGCCAGTGTCCACTCCAGTGCTGCCACGTGTGACACTGAATTTCCTCCAAGGAAGTTCTAAGTTTTTAGATGGAATAGTCATCTTTGGAAGCCCAGGTGCACCAGGAGTCCTGGGGTAGGCCTAGAGCAGAACTAAGCCAGAAATGTGTACAGGCCACACATTCCTGGGCATTTTTGGCAGGTTACGTCCTGGCCCTTGAAGCCGAGGTGCAGGACTTGAAGCACAAGCTGATGGGCCTGGAAGAACAGCTGGCCACAATGCCGGATCCCAAGAGGACACCCTGGGGCCACCCCGACTCCTCAGGGCCTGTGGGTGAAGGCCCACGCTCCATTCCTGTGACGTCGTCGTGGTCTTCACCAGCTCCAAGGGGTAAGTCCCCCTGGGTAGGTGCCCAGCACGAGGACCCTCAGCCCCAAGGTGAGCATCGTGTCCCCCCAGCCAGCACTTCCCCTTGCTACTGGGAGAGCGCCACGTCCTCCCAGAGATGGCCCTGCCGTGACCCCGCGCTAGCAGGCCTCCCTTCTCCCTGTGAGCAGGTCACGTGGTTCCGGTACTCCTGTGCTGCTGCTTTTCATTGATTGGTTGGTGAATGGTTTATTTATTTTTTAATTGTTTGTTTATTTGTTTTGTGTGCTCTAGGAAGTCAAGCTCAAGGCCTTCATACTGGGCAACATCCCTGGCCCATTGTTAATTTTGATTTTGAGACAAGGTCTCACTAAGTCACTGAGTTGTCCAGTCTGGGCTTAAACTTGTGATACTCCTGCCTCTGCCCTCCAGCGTGCTATGGGGACAGATGTGCCACCCTGCCTAGCTTGTGTGGCTTCTTTTGACTTTCATTGTTTAGTTATGATGCCGGGTGGCTGACCCAGGTCTCAGTTGGTGACTGACAGTCCGTTCAAAGCAGTTCTAGTCACTCTAGTGGGCATGTGGCATAGCCTGCCACCGCGCCAAGGTGCACCTTCTTGGTTAATGAGTTAACGTTGAGCCCCTCTAAGTCCTGTGGTCACGTCATCTGCCAGGCTGGCATCGTTTGCTCTTCGTAGGCGCTGTGCTGCCTGGCTAGGCCTCCCTAGGGAGGTTTTAAACAGTGAACTCAATTTGTGCTTTATCAGAGCTGCCTGGTGCAGCGCTGGGGTGCTCTCAGTGTCTGCTGTGGCTGGCCGCACACAGGTGATCCAGGAGGGCTACACAGACCCCTGCCCACACGGGCCCCCATGTCCTCCTGAGAGAGGCTGCAGTGCTGTGCTCCATAGATGGCAGTGGGGAGCGCTGGCAGGCGAGATCGTTGCCTGCTCTGGATTCAGGACTCAGGCTTTCCGTGGGTTTCCACTTGTTGCTGCTGGGTGTTAACTCATGCAGTGCCTAGCCGAGTATGCAGGAAGGAAAGGGAGGGGAGTGCACACTGGGCCATGCCATGTCGGCTCTGTAGGCTTGTGAGCATGACTCCTGCCACCGCGTCCTCTCTTGCCACAGCCCGGTGTCCACTACATTGCATTCATATCATGGTACCCTCCTCCTGTGTGGGCCACTTGTGCCTCATTGAGATCTGCTTACTAAAAGGAAACTGGAAGCCAGGCATGGTGACGCACACCTGTAATCCCGTCACTCAGAAGGCGAAGGCTGGAGTTTCGCTGTTTGAGGCCACCCTAGGCTACATAATGAGTTCCAGGACAAGCCTGGCCGGCAGAGCAAAACCCTGTCTCAGAGAGATGGATGGATGGACAGACGGATGGATGGATGGATGGATAGAAAGAAAGAAAATAAGTAAAATAAAGGGAAACAGGTTGATTTCAACTTTGAACATGCTGAGCCTGCAGTTTTACGGCAGCTTCTAAAAGGTAAATTCAGGGAGGTTTTGAACTCAATTTGTGCTTTATCATAGGACTACTCAGATTTCTTTTTCCCCTCCATTTTATTGGTACGTGTAAGTGCAAAATTTAAAGTTTACATTGATCTTGAGCATTTTGTGCACATACGTATCTTGGCAAGGTTACAAGACCTTCCCCTCTCTCCCCCTGCCGACTCCCCCCAGTTCCCATTATTTTCCACATTAAGTTCCATGAGTTAATTGTGATCTCAAAACCATTCGATATTTCCCCTTCTGCTTCTGATTCACTTCTCTAAGTATGATGGTATCAAGTTGCTTCCATTTGCCTTCAAAAGCCTCCAGCCTGTCTGTCTTTATAGATGCATAGCATTCCATTCTGTATAAATACCACAATTTATGTATCCATCCGTCTGTGGATGGGATGGGGATTTGGTGTCTTCCATATTTTAGCTATTGTTAGTTGTACTGCTGTGAACATGGGTATACATGTATCTATGTTATATGTTGTTTTTAACTCTTTTGGGAAAATTCCCAGAAGAAGTATCTCTGTATCAAAGGGAATATTTATTTCCAGTCTTTTGAGAGACTTCCATACTGTTTTGCATAGTGGTTGTACCAATTTACATTCCTACCAGCAGAGCAGAAGGGTTAGGCAAATATCTAAAAGACATAGGTGTAGGCAAAGACTTCCTTGACAAGACACCAAAAGCAAAAGAAATTGTCCCCAATTTAAGAAGTTTCTGCACAGCAAAGAAAATTATCAACACTAAAAAGAGAACTGACAGATTGGGAAAAATTACTCACCACCAACACCTCAGATAGGAGGCTCATAACCAGAATATACAGGGAACTGAAGAAAAGTAAGCCCCCCAAAATCAAGGACCCTATTGAAGAATGGGCAAAAGAAATGAAGAGGCAGTTCACTGATGAAGTTCAAATGGCCAATACATGAAAAGATGTTCAACATCCCTAGCCATACGAGAAATGCTAACCAAAACATCGCTAAGGTACCATTTAACTCCAGAGAGACTGGCCTATATCAAGAACTCAAACAGCAATCAGTGCTGGCACAGATGTGGGGAAAAGGAACCCAGATTTTCTTTTTCATTATGTGGTTTTGTTTTAGTTTGGTTTACAGTGCTGAGGATTATACTCAGAGCCTGTGCACTGAGCTGCACCCCCAGCCCTTGTTTATTTAATTAAATTTAATCACATATTCATTTTTATCCTTTCTAGACAAGGTCATGCTTGGTCAGGGCAGTATGGCCATAGACCATTTTTAGCCTTTTTTAAAGAACAACATCGGGGTGGGGAGGGCGCTGCCTGCCCGGCTCAGCATGCTGCACCGCTGTGCCCCAAGCCGCCCCACCCGTGTGGGGAGATGACCTCCAAAAGCAACGTGGACGAGACCATCCATGTGGGGAGCAAGAACGGTTGCTCTGAGCCAAGTACTAACCCCGTGATTAGATCAGATTCTGCAACAACAGCACCTCCGATTATGGCGAGCAAGAAGAGAAGGGTGACAGGAACAGGCGTCAGGTTTGGGTGGGTAACAGTTCCTCTGAGTTGAGATGGCACGTGCCGGTGGCTTTTAAAAAACAGCAACTGCAACGTTGGCAAAACCTGATGCCCTGCAGGTGCCGGTGGACCAGGCAGCGGGGGTTACGGCTACTTTGAAGTCCGTGCTCTCGCCGTGGACGTCATGAGCATTGGCTTCCGAGAGCTTAAAGGAAGTGGCTGGGTACCCAAGCTTGGTAGGAGGCCGATGCCCTGGCCCACTGCACATGCGCCTTGTTCCCGGTTCCACACTGGTGCCTCCCCGCGAGAGGTGGCCGCAATGACATCCTCCGTGGCCTACCACCATCGTACCACCGGGCAGCGGCCTTCCGCCATCTTCCTGCCACCCTACTGCTGCCCAGTGGACCCCATGCCTTGGAGAAGTGCCCCCTGCCACAGCGCTGCGCTCCTCACAGCCACTCTTGCCCACGCAGATTCTGCCCTTCCGACGCCGTCCACAGGCAGCGTCGCCCCTCCTGCACCCTTGCAGCAGCCATGGACGCAGCCCCGTCCTTGTCGGTGTCAGTACACCCAGCCCTCAGCAGATGAGCAGCGGAACCAGCAGCAAACCTGACCGCCCTGGGGGACAGTCAGCGCCCTTTATGTTATCCCTGAGCTCCTGGCGATCGTGAGTGCCTGCCCTCCGTCTCGGAGTCCGCTGGTCCTCTGCAGTCCACAAAGGGGCGGCGAGCCAGTTCCAGACGCAGGCCTCAGTGCACAGGTGTGGCTGCCTCCTCCTCTTTAGTTTGGTGGTGGTTTAAGGCAGCTGGGACTGGCGTCCGCCGCTTCTGAACCCTGCGCACTTGCCTTCCATTCACAGCTTTCTGGAAAACGTACGGACTGTTCCTCCTGCAGTGCATCAGTACCTTGAAGCGGGGGAAGAAAATCGCTGTGCTGAATTCTGTTGAAACTACACGGGGCAAGAATGCGTTTCCTGAGTACAGCTCAGCGCAAAGGCTCTGGGCTCCAACCCCAGTACAGCGGATGGTGGGTAGGGCCGGGGGTGGAGAGCACTCACCTGCTGATGCCCAGCATTGTGAAAGAAAACTGAACCAAGACACAAGCAGAAGCCTGTACGCATCCCATGGGTAGAGTGGGCTCGCCTCCTTCCACTGGCAGGGAGCGAGTGGACAGGCCGCCAGCGCTCTAACATGCTGTTCTCCCTTGGCCTTCCAGAGGGCGGGAGTGACAGCCTGCACCACTGAACCCTGCTCCTGATGACTTATTTATTTATTTACTTACTTATTTAGATACAAGGTCTCGTCTGGAGCCCAGGCTGGTCCTGAACTCTTTATGCAGCCCAGGCTGACCTCAGACTAATGGCAGTCCTCCTGCCTCAGCCTCCCGAATGCTGGGATTGCAGGTGTGCACCACCGCAGTTGGCTTACGTGGTGCTGGGGAATCAAGCCAGGGTCTTGAGCCTGCTAGGTAGACTCTTTAACCACTGCGCTATTCCTCCAGTCCCACTGATTATTTATTATATGTTTATTTTGTATTTGTTCAACATGTGCATCTGATGCTAGCTCTAATCTCTCTTCGTCTTACTATGTCTGGTTTTAACTGGGTCATCTTGCTTTCATTGCTTGAGGTGAATGTTGAATGTGTAGGTTCTCAGCCTCGCTTTTCTGTGAAGTGTGCACTACAGGCTGTCGGTGTCCCGGATGGACAGCTGTCCTAGCGTCCCTTCTGGCCAGCTGGTGCAATCATCACCCTGCTTAGAATCCCTGGTGACATCTGGATTGTTTTCCCACTGGCCCATGTGCTTGCTAGGCCTCTTTCTCTCTCTCATGTCATACTGAGGGACTGAACCAGGGCCTGCACACTGAGCTACATGCCCAGCCTATTTTTTAGTTTTGATTTTGAAACTGGGTCTCCCTGAGTTATTAACTTGCCCAGCGTGGGCTTAAACTTGCAATCTTCCACCTCAGCCTCCCAGAGTGCGGGGATGACTGCAGTGCCCTGTGCCACTGGGCCTAGATGAGCCCCTTTCTTCTTAATAATTCCGAGTAAGTGGCACAAACTTTGAATGGGAACATGCATGCTTTGGGGCCTTAGATAGGTAAGGCTGGCTTTTCCTACAGAGATCCGCTGTTCCTGTCCAGGGTGATAATATCCCAGGCAGCATGTCTGTGACGCTTATAAGGACCTAGAGCCCTTTCTCTGAGTGGAAGTCTGTGCCCTGAGGCTGCCAGCAGTGTCTGTGGCCACCTGGGGACAGTGTGGTTTTCAGGGTCTCAGCCTGACAGATTCTTTCCCTCTGCAGAAGATCCTGTCCTTGCCGGCCAGGCAGCCACAGGCCTGGCCCTCTGGAAGCTGGGAGAGAGAACACGTCTCTTGAACTTGCTGGTGACACAGCTCAAGAGGAAGGTAAAGAGGCCAGAGCTGCTGCAGGCTGTCATTCTTCCTGCTCAGGAGCCGTTGAGGGGCTGGGTAGGACGGGGAGATACTGCTGCTCAGGGGTGTCCACTCAGCGCCTCTGGTCTTCCTTCCTCCTGAGCAGAGGGCGGTTGGAGCAGCGCTGGCCGACCTGTCCCCGCCCTCCTGCCAGTGGAAGGAAGCGAGCCCACTCTTATCCATGGGATGCGTACAGGCTTTTACTATGTCTTGGTTCAGTTTTCTTTCACAATGCTGGGCATCAGCAGGTGAGTGCTCTCCACCCCCGGCCCTACCCACCACCCGCTGTACTGGGGTTGGAGCCCAGAGCCTTTGCGCTGAGCCACGTCCCCAACCTTTTTTTGTTTTGTTTTGTTTATTTTATTTTTTTCTTTTTTTGAGACAGGGTCTTACTCTGTAGCCCAGGCTGCTCCTGAACGCACTGGTGTAGCCCAGGCTGATCTTGGACTCAGGACAATCCACCTGACTCAGCCTCCCGAGTGCTGGGATCATAGGCGTGTACCACCATGCCCAGTTTATGTGGTGCTGGGGAGTCGAACTCAGGGCCTTGTGCTTGCAAAGCAAGTGCTTTAACCGCTGTGCGATTCCTCCAGCCCCTGTGTTTTGTTTTAAGGCTGGTCCTGAACTCAGTGCGTGTCTCAGGCTAACAGTCCTCCATCCCCAGTTACTTTTTGTTTGGGTTTCAGATAGTCTTGCTACGCTACTAGACTGTCAGGCTGATAGTGATTTTACGCTTCTTCTGCCTCAGCCTCCTGAGTAGCTGCAGTTGTAGGCTTGGACCCCGCACTTGCCCACTTACCGTGTCCTGGTGGCAGCTGGGGCCCAGGGAAAGGGCTGTTCCGTGCTTCCATCAGACTCTCCCCATCTGGCCTAGGGCTCCAGAGTGGAGGTGGCCCACAGTGACATAGCGGAGCAGGCAGGGCAGCCGTGCTGGCAGTCACGCCCAGCTGTGGAAGGAGGGCACAGAGTTGCCCTGCCCTTGCCCATTCTCCTCCTGTCCTCCAGGGCTGGAGGCCCTGGGGCTCCCCCTGCCCCTACCCACCTTCCTGTGGTTTCCTTCCTTCCTTTTTTTCTTTTTTTCTTTTTTTCTTTTTTTTTTTTTTCTGAGACAAGGTCTTGCTCTGTAGTCCAGGCTGGTTCTGAACTCACTATGTAGCCCAGCTGGCCTCAGACTCACAGCAATCCTTCTGTCTCAACCTCTCTGGTGCTGGGGTTAAACATGTACCACTATGTCCAGTTTATGTGGTGCTGAGGAATCAAATTCATGACCTCCTGCTTGCTAGGCAACCACTGTAACTGCTGTGCTATTCCACCAGTCCTAACGTTCCCTCCTGATCCTACCCCTAGATGCGGCAGAAGCCCCTGGAGCTAGTTACTGTGCAGCGTGAGCTGCCCCGTGAGATAGACCAGCTGCACCTGGAGGTTCTGGAGCTGCAGAAGCAGGTGGCAGAGCTACACCAGCATCTAAGAGCAGCCCTGAAGGAAGAAGGGGAGTCCTGGGGAAGGGAGCTGCTTGGGACAGAGGTAGGTGCCTGCCTTGTGGTAAGTGAGCTGGGCTGCAGGGAGACGGGCACCCCGGGCTCCGGCCCTGTCCTGCCCTGGTCGTCTCTGGCAAGCTGCTTCCTGCTGTGAGCCTGGCTGCCTGTTAGAGGTACACAGGCACTGCCGTGGGGACAGAGTGTGATGACCCCTGTTCTGGTTCTGGGCTACATCTCCCCACAGGCCTGCCTAGTCCGTGACTGGGTCTGGGCCCTGGCTGGGCTCAGCAGAGCCTCGGCAGATCTTGTGGTCTGAGCACCGCCCTGGAGACTGCCCCGCCTCCCTGGCGTGTCTCCAAGGCTCTGCCCAGTCCTGCTTGCTGACCTCCAGTGACCTGTTGCCTCTGGTTACCACCCATGGTGATTTGGTATGCTCTAACTGGCCTGGGGTTACTGGTTCTGGCCTACAGTGACCTGAGTGATGAGGTGACCAGTGTTGACTTAAACAGTCACCTTTGATTACCTGTGCTGAACTACAGTGACTGTAGTTACCGATGGTGACCTGTTAGGCAGCAGGTTTCGGGCCAGGGACTGATGTCTGGCTGGCTCCTGCCACAGGCCACTCTCCTGTGGCAGAAGCAACCAGGCTGAAGGCATTGTGTCCCCAGGAGTAGGTACCTGAGGCCCTGGAGGTGCCAACTAGGAGGGCCTGAAGAGAAAACAGGACAGGATGTGGGTCAGAGTGCTGAGCTGTGTCTGTCCCTGGGCAGTGTGGGGCCAAGAACTGGGCATCCTGGGCCCCGGGCCTCCCATAACTCCACCATCCGTGCCCGGCCAGGGACATGGAGCCCAGAAGACCCTGGCTCATGGGTGCTTCCTTCGTGTGCCAGTCCTTCCCTGACAGCCACCAGCAGCTCTGCTCAGTGTTCATTCTTCTGCCTGTTCGTAGTGAACGGATGTGAAACTCAACTAATAAGCAGGATTTAAAAAAAAAAAGTAAGAAAGCCAGGCCTGATGGCACAGGCCTACCTATAATTCCAGCGCCCTGGTAGACATAGGCAGGAGGATCACAAGTTTTGAGTACAGCCTGGGCAGTTTAGTGAGACCCTGTCTCAAAACAAAAAAGGGCTGGAGATATAGCTCAGGGCTAAGGTCCTGGCTTCTGTCCCCAGTACTGCCCCTGCCCAGAGCTGAGATGATGGGTCCTGCAGTGGACAGACTGGACAGAGGGGCATGAGCCCTAGCCATTCCTCTGTGGCTTTGGCAAGGAGGCAGGCGCCCCTACTTCAGGGTTGCTGTCTCAGTTATCTTTTTATCTCTGTGACTCAATACCTTACGTGCACAAATTAGGGGAGGAAAAGTTTAATTTAGCTCACTGTTTCAGAAGGTCACAGCCCATTCACATATGGCTGGCAACCATGGAAACACAAGACAGAGGTAGAGGTCGAGGCAGCTCCCATGGCATTGCAAACAAAAAGCTAAGTCCCAGGAAAAAGGAAGTAGCATATATCCTTCCAAGTCCTGTCCTTGAATCCACCCCTTCTGGGTCCAGCCTCAGTGTTCTGTCCCTTCTGGGTTTAAGCCCCTAATTCACCAATTATAGACCATGATTATAGATTACCCCTGCAATCTGTAATCTGCTGCACGCCTGTCTTCCACCATGCACCTAGAATCCACCACATGCCCATCATCCACCGCTCCAGACGAGGCCGCCACCTCCTCACAGCATGGGCTTCCACAGGTAGTCCATAACGTCCAGATCGATAAGACCTGGGGACCATTCCAGATCCAGACGCCACAGCCGTGTTCATTACACTCAGCAGCCCGGTCCTCCTGCTGCTTGGGTTCTGAGCAGACCCTGCGGCTGTCCTCAGTTTCTATCCAAAGATAATACCCTTGTCTTGGCCCACAAGGAGCAGGGCTCTGCCAGGCCAGCCCCACTTCCCTGCCCTGCCACCTGCTGCCCACTGCCCACTCGGCGCCTGTATGGGGATGATGGCTGGGCGAGTGGGCTGCTGTCCAGGCAGGCCCACTGGAGCTGGACAGCATAGCTGTGGCCCGGCCCTCCCCATTGCCCCTGCCTTCCTGCTGCGCCCCCATCCTCTCCCCATCTCTCCTGGACTCTGGCCTTTCTGCCCTGTGCCTAAGACTTAGGATGAGTGTCTCTGCCACTGGTGGCAGTGCTGACCCCACCTGGGAGAGCGCCTCTGTCCCTGTAGGACACTGGGTCTTACCTCAGTCCCCTAAGGGGGCCATGGAGATGTCCATCCTTGTCCAGATGTGTTCCCTGACCAGGGGCCAGTGTCAGCACCCGGCAGTTAGGGGACTGTCCCCAACCTAGGGACAGGGAAGGGTAGCAGGGGGGCCCCCGCTTGGGTGCCTGGTGTCCACAAGACGTCCCTGGGTGTTGCTCAGGGTGTGAAATCTGTATTCGGGGAAAGGCTTCAGGATCGTCAAAATAAACGTTTGCCAAATAAGATTTTACTCCAAACCAGGCCCAGGGAGGATCACCCTATATCCCTGGTCAGTATATGCGATCAGGACTGGGACCAGCCAGGGTCAGCCCCTGCCCTTGTGCTCCTGACAGCGGGGATGCAGCCCTGGACTGCGGCAGCTCCCACATCTGAAGGACAGTTATCCCCAAGTCTCCGTGTCTGCCATCTGCCCAGTCTGTTTCAGGGTGATTCTTCTCTCCAGTAGTGCAGGCCTCGGTGTATCTGGGAGCTGGCCCTTGGGATGTTCTGCCCTGCAGAGGGCCTGCCCCACTCCCCCAGGGCTTTCAGGGTGGCACACCTTGAAGACACACGAGGATTTGTGACATCTGGCCTGGCCCTAAGCTGTGGGTCCATAGGCAGAGGCAGACATCTCCTCTGCCTCGTCAGCCCCTGGCCCATCTTTCCCTTCTTACCCATAACACACACAGGGGACACTGGCATGGTCCCCCTAAGGCCAGAGCGCTGGGAGCACCAGGCAGGACAGGGCCTGCAGTTCCATTCCAGGGTCTTGGTACCCCACACCAGGAGTGAGCAACCCAGCTTCACAGACACTAGGGCCTGGTGACCCCCTCCCCCCGTGCCCTTGTTCTCATCCCAGATGTGCCCTGATGTTGCACATGCTTATCTGCATCGCCGTGTAAGGTGTGGGCCCAGGCCCGGGCAGAACTGTGCTGTGGTACATGACGGCTACCTCCCAGGGCTTACTGTCACCTGGCCTGGGCCCGCAGCCCCCCTGACAGCCTCTGTTCCCTCTGCTGCCTCTGCCCCTCCCCACTCATTCCTCAGGGTGGTGGAGGGTGCCCAGTAAGCAGCAGGACCCAACAGGAGGGAGGGTGTGTGGAGCACGGACCTTGGCAGAAGGTGCACCGGGTGGGCGAGCTGGCCTCTCTCCACTGCTTACCCAGAGCAGCCGCATTCGCTGGTGTGAGACGTCTCTGTTGCCACCCAGCTTGGGGGCTGCTCAGGGGTCTCTTCTCTCTCAGGAGGCCGGCAGGGCCACTGATGTCAGGCTGGGGGGGCGGGGAGTCTGTGGTGGGGATAGTGGCCATTGCGTCCTTGTAGAGGATACACAGGCTAGGCTGACGCAAGGTCTAGGCAGAGCCACCCTGCGTGGCACCCCTCTGCACTCTCCCACGGGGTTGTCGGGCAAGTCCTTCCAGCCGTCTCCACGTGGCTCCCTTCACAGGGCCTCACAGAAGAGCAACCCATGGGAGCCGAGGCGCTGGCCTCGTGGGTGCCCCGCCTGCAGAGGAAGCTGAGGGATGCCGCCAGGAGCATCCTTCACCTCCGCGTGGAGAAGGAGCAGCTCGTGGAGTTGGGGAACCGGCTGCGCACGGAGCTAGCCCGCACCCCAGGTGAGTGGCCCTCTGGGTGGGGAGCAGAGCCAGGGGGATGTCACGGACACTGAGCCGTACTCAGTGTCATACGGGAGCCCCAGGCCTGCGTCCGTGATAAAGCAGCTGGGGCCAGGGTGCCTGCGTGTCCGTGAGCAAAGTGGCAGAGTGCAGCCCAGGGGTCCGTGGCAGTTGACACCATGTCTGCGGCCGAGATGTTGAGCGGCCGGGAGTCAGCAAGCAGTGGTGGCATGTTCAGGGGCATGCAGTGGCGGACCCATGGGCAAGGTGGTGGCGAGGGGCGAGGCTGGGGCACGGCTTGGGCAAGGCAGCTGTCGGCTTCCCCATACCGTGGCAGCCATGTACCCTGGTGGAGGAGAGGCTGCAGGTGCCCCGTGGGTTCCTAGGAAGGGTAGGCGGCGCAAGAGTCCCAGGCTTCGGGAGATATGCATGTTCTGAGCACACAAGAGGGTCCAGGCCCTGCTGCTTGCACCTACGTGCCCCTCAGCCTCTCCAGCTGTGCACACCCAGCCCTGCCTTCCTCAGCAAGGTGCCAGCTGCAAGTTTCTGGGTTTCTCTGAGGACCTCAAGGGCTAGACGTGGGGTGGTCCCCATCTGGCCTCACCTTTCCTGTCCTCTGAACACCAGGCAGACCAGGCCAGGATCCGAGGGGGACAGTAACCGTGCTGTAGGTGTGGGCTCCCAGCCACTGGCTCACAGGGCGGACCCATGAGCTCTTAAAGAGCCAGGAACATGGCGGAGGCTGGCAGTGTTACCAAACTTTTGCCCATGGAGCTTTTACCACCAGAGGGAAGGAAGAGCCAGGCCTAGTGGTATTGGCCTCTAGTCGCAGTGCTTCAGGAAGCTGAGGCAGGATTGCAATTCGAGCCCAGCCTGTGCAATTTAGAGACTTAGTCAGATCCTGTCTCAAATTCCAAAATGCATTTTGTTTGTTTGTTTGTTTGTTTGTTTTAAATGGCCTGAGGATGTGGCTCTGTGTGAAGGCTCTGGGCTCAATCCCCAGTGCCACAAAAATAAAGAAGAAGGAGGCAAGGTCAGAGGGCTTGGGCTGTGCCCTCCCAGCCACAGGACGACAGTGGTCCTCCATGCCCTGTCTGAGCTGTCCCCTGCTGCAGGGCCACTGTGCCCGTGGTGGGCAGCAGAGGCCCCGAGAAGCAGGTCTGCTGGCCACGCCACCTTCATACCACAGGCCTGCAGCGCTGCACCACGCCACAGAGCTGGCCCGCCGGTCTGAGACCCGCGCGTGGTCTGGATCTGGAGTGTCACCCAAAGCCTGATGCACTTGGGGGTACTGGGTACTGTCCACAGGTGGGGGTGGGGCCCGGATGGAAGGGGCAGATGCCTAGGGCTCGACTTGGAGGGGCCTGGCCTGGTTCTGCCCTTCTCTGATACTTGGCTCTGTTTTTGCCATGCCATGAGGATCTCTGTCTCTGATACACCAGCTCCCCCTCTGGCTCCAGCTGTGGCCCCACAGTGGGGTTCCCCCATTTCCCAGCCACCCATGAAGGGACTGAGACCTTCTGAAACTGTGAGCTACAATAAATCTTTCCTCCTTAAAGCTGTACATGTCAGGTATTGAGTCACAGAGATAAAAATGTAAGATACCATCACAAACCAGCCTTTTGCGTTTGGGACGCTTGGAAGCATGGCCTTGTGAACCAGCCCTGGAGGGAGGGACGGTGACCAGCTCCCAGACCTTCACCTGCTGTTACTTAGCATGAGCCCGTGATCTCAGCTCAGGGCCCCAGGCCTAGCACCGTGGAGGCCACTCTCCCTCCCCTCCTGCGTCCCAGCTTCCCGGAAGAGGTGGGCCTCCCTCCTCAGTACCCTGTGCACCCTTGCCAAGAGCAGGGGTGCCTGTGTATTCCTGCGTAGCTTTGCCAAGTGCAGAGGCACCCCGTGGCCCTGCATACCCTTCGTATTGTGGTCTGGGTCTGGAATGTCCCCCAAAGTCTCATGTATTTGGATGTATGGATTATCTGTGGAACATGTGCTGTTGGGAGATTGGGGCCTGGTCTGGAGGAGTGGATTATGAGCATGTGGTAGAGGACAGGTGTGTGGGTTGGGTCACAGGTGTGTGCGAGGGGCCTAAACCTAGAGGGGTGGAATACTGAGGATGAACCCAGAAGGGTCGGGTCCCAGGGGCAGGACGTGAAAAGAGATGCAGCTTTCACCCTTCCTCTCGCACTTGACTTGGCTTCCTGTTTCCAAGGTCATGAGGAGCGGCCCTCCCCTTCACCTTCGCCCCTGCTTCCTCTGTTGCTGGCTGCCCAGGGGTTGACATGAGCTAGATTAACGCTTTCCTCTTGTTTTGTGTGCATTGGTATTGAATCACAGTGATGAAAAAGTAACTCAGATACTTCCAGAGAGGAAGGGCACCCTCCCAAGATCACGGGCACCCTGGTGGTCTTACAGACCCTTCCTGAGGGCAGGGGCACTCTGGCAGCCCTGTGCACTCTCAAGAGCAGGGATTCTCTGGTAGGTCTGTGCGTCCTTCCAAAGATCAGGGGTACCCTGGTGCCCTCCATGTCCTCTCCCTCCTCATGGAGGCTGCCCATGGTCCCAGCCCCTTCCTGTCCTGTTGTCCTCTGAACCAGCCCCTCACCGCTTCTGAACCTTGCTGCACTGTAACCATGGCCCTGTACCAGGCTTGGCCCACGCCATGTTCTCCTGCGGCAGCAAGGCCTCCCTCTCCCACTTCTCCCTTGGGCCTCCACTGCAGCCAGTTTGTCTCCCCCCGTCGTGGGCTCCTGCAGCCAGCCTGGCCTGTGGCCAAGGTCTCTGCGTCACTGTTCACTCACCTACCCCTCTACCCATCTACCTGCCGTCTGCCCATCCCTCCACCTGCCTGCCACCTGGTTAAGCCATCTGAGGGTGCGATCTGGCTACCATCTTTAGTGTCCGTGTGGCACACCGTGCACATTGGCTGACCCCAGGCCTGTCCCTGGCTGTCAGCCACCTCAGAGCCACCCGTCAGGGCCTCTCATACTCGGTGCTTTTGTTAGTAATTGACTTGAAGTACTAGTCATTTTTTCTCTGTACTTATTTGTTTCGCTGTTTTTTCTGTCTCGACTCAGTTTGGGTGGCCCACGTTTTGCTGGAGGCCACCCACTCTCAGGCAGCCCCCAGCCCAGTGCTCCTCCTCTGTCTCTGGGGCTTTAGGAAGGTGATGGGATGGTAGCGGCTGTTGCCTGTTGGTGGATGGATCAGGGATGGGATGCCACTGTGGTGACATCACTGGGAGGACAGAGGCCGGAAGTGGGGACCAACATGTCGTTCCCAGCCCCCGCTCTCTGCTTGTTCACCGTTATGCTTCCGGGCTGCCGTGAGGTGAGCCTCTGTTCTCTGCCCACCCTTCCTCTATGGAACAGTCTCCTCACCATAGCTTGAAGCCATGGCGCCAGCCAGCATGGTCTCAACCAGAAGCAAAAATGTAAATCTTTCCTTCTCAAAGTTGTCCTTTCCTGGACATGTCTTCAGTGCAGAAGTCTGAGCTTCCCACTGCTCTCTAGGGATAAGGCCTTGGTGATGTTCACGTCTGCACATGCATCGTGAGCTGGACTGGGTTTGGGTGTGCACCGTGGCATGGAATCAGCCTGTGCTATTTCATTCATGGGCCAGGGACGTCCCTTCACTCATCTCTGTGCTGAGTCCTGACCTCAGCAGGGTGGAATGTTGGAAAGTATTGCGGGGCCGTTGTCCTCCCACCTGGGCAGCCCTAGAGACTGCTGAGCTCATAAACTGTGTCGCTATACGGAGACCAGCTGTGACACAGATACCTGGCCATCCCCAGCCATGTGTGCCCCGTTGGCCCAGCTGAGCTGTCCCTGTGCTGGTTCCTCGGAATCTCTGGCCACTTCCTCTGTGCCTATGTGCTCTAGTGCTCCATCCAGGCCTGTCCCACCCGTCCCTTTCCACCACCCCATGTCCCTGTCTCAGGGACACAGGGCTGTCCTGAGAGAGTGGATGGCCTCCATCAAAATGTGAGCCACCCAAACTGAGTGAAGACAGGGAAACAGAACTAAACAAATAACTACAGAAAAAAACCTCCCAACTGGAGGCACCTGGGTGGGGGAACGGGCCGTGGCTGGGAGACAAGCCTCTTCACAATAGTCAGCATCTTAAAAACCATTTTTGCCTTTATAAAGGAGTGTTTCCTTTCTCCAGAGCTTTAATATAGTTCAGGAAGATCTAATTTGCACAGAAGCCATGGGTCAGCAGCAGGGGTGACCCACATGTGGTGAAAATGCCTCACCCTGTCCGCCCTCACACACACACACCCCTCACCCAGACGCCCTCCCACAGGCAGCTCTGGACACCACGGCACTCAGGCCCCTAGCATGCCAGTTCTCCACAGAAGGGACAGTGGCACCACCTGTCTCTCCCTCTGTTGGCCTGTAGGTGGCATCTGGTCACTCTCAGACGCAGCCCGCTGTTCCTGCAGATACCTCTCTCACCCTCCCAAGACATGGAAAGTAGTGTGGAGAAATTTTCACAACAGTAATTAAGTGCTACTTTGATCACAACCTCACAAAACCAGAAAGTCATTAGAAAATGAGTCTTTTTCGACCATCTAAGTAGGTACTAAGCCGGGCATGGTGGTGTACACCTATGATCCCAGCTCTTGGGAGGCTGAGGCAGGAGGACTGCTGTGAGTTCAAGGCCAGGCTGGGCTGCAGAGGGAGTTGAGAACAACTTGGACTGCAGAGTGAGACCCTGTCGCCATACTGCGTGCCCCTTTAATTCCTTTGGCCACTTGTGTCTCGTCATCGTGTCGCTCTGCTGTTGAAGCTTTGAGTCATCTGAAAATGACTCAGCTTAGGAGAGTTGGCTGGGTGTGGTGGCACGGGCCTGTCACCCCAGCACTCTGGAAACCTGAGGCGGGAGGGTCGTGCATTCAAACCCAGCTTGGGAAATTGAGCAACAGAGGAAGACCTGGTCCCAACATGAAAACGAGAAAAACAGGCTAGAGATGTAGCAGCGACCTCGGGGTGGGTCCCCGTGCAGCACCCCCAAGATCATCAGAGAACAGATCAGGGATCTAGAGCGGTGTTTCCTGTCGGCTAGCTGGTCATCCGGTTCCACTCACTGGGTATACGTACATGAACAGTAAAATGCCTCTGTGCGTTTCGCCCTCGTCCTAAGGACTCCGAGGCAGGACCAGTAGTGCAGGCCAGGGAGGCTGAGGCAGGAGATCACAAGTTGGAGCCCTCTCGATCTGAGCGATTCCTGAGAAGCCCCAGTTCTGCGCCCTGGCGATGGGAAGCCGGTGCGGGTGCGGGTGCGGGTGCGGGTGCAGGCGCGGGTCGGGCCCTCCCGGTGCCTGCCCGACCCTTGAGAAGCCTAGACCTGGCTTGTAGGCAGAGGCAAGACAGTTAGCCATCAGTGTCTCCCCAGACCTGGGCAGAGGAAGACAGTCCCCACACCTATGTGGTGGCAGCGTGGCTGGGCCAGGGGAGGCGGAGAGGTCAGCCCGTGTCCTTTACAGGGGCCCTTACAGTGCTTTGCCTCAGCCCTTCCTTGGGGTGGTGGTAGCAGCAGGCAGGGGAGAAAGGCCTTCTAAGTACGGGGAACCTGCGGCCCTGAGGTGATGCCCAGAAGCCAGGGCGCGGGTCGATATTGGAAGCCTGCGGGAGGCCCCGGCCGGGGCAGGGTGAGTAGTAAAACAGAACCAGTGGTACTGGAACCAGAAGCTGCATCACCCCTGCGCCCCTCAGCCCTGTGCCTCTCTTCCCTGTCTGGCTCTCAGCTGCTGTGTGGCATCTGCGTCTTGGCTGAAACTCCAGAGACCCCATCCATGTGTAGAAGTTCTTGGTGGCTCACACACCTGAGTCTAAGCCCCGCTCAGTGGTGTCGGCCTATAATCTCAGCACAATGGGGGGCTGAGGCAGGAGGGTCGTGAGTTCAAGCCCAACATGGAAAATTTAGTCACCTAGTGAGACCCTGTCTCAAAACCAAAAATAAGAACGAGGCCAGGAATGTAGCTCAGTGTGAAGGCCTTAAGCCAAGTACCTACACGCATACGTGTGCACACACATGCATGTGCACATACACAAAGAAGTGAGATCCAGGTCTCCTGCCTACCACGTCCATTTCGTGGGAAGTGTGAGCCCTGCCCCGGGGCTCCAGGGCTGGGGAAGCACGGGTGACAGGAACAGAGACAGAAACCCACCTGTGGTCATGGGGCTGAGGCTGCAGAAGCAAGAGACGGCTCCTGGGAGCGTGGTGCCTCCGAGACCGCCCGGCTCTGCAGCTCGGTGCTCAGCGGGTCTCCAGAGCAGACCCCCGCTGTGCTTGTGATTGATGAACGTCAGGGCAGGAAAGGAAAAAGGGAAATGATTAAATGGGTGGGCGTGATTGTTACGGATGCAGATCATCTTGAGACACAGATGGTGCTACTGCATGGCCTGGGAGCCAGCAGGAGTGTCCTAGGCCCTTGGCAGGGCAGGGCCTCCTCCAGGACCAGGGGGCACTGCTTCCCGCAGCCGGCAGAAGGCCGAGGGAAAGGGCCTTCGCACTCCAGTGAAAGCAGTAGGCAGTGGGCGAGGAGGCACGTCCATAAACACAGCAAGCTTCCCAGACACAGTGGCCTGGGCCCGCGATTCCAGCTGCTGAAGACATTAGAACAGCAGGGTCCCAAGTCACGTCCAACCCGGGTGCCTTAGTAACCTAGCAAGACCCTGCCCCAAAGCAGCAAGGGCTAAGGCTGCTGCTCAGGGGTAGAACACTCGCTTAACATACATGAGGCCCTGGGATTGATAACCAGCACGAGGGGAAAAACGTGTTAATTTTTAACACATTTCAAAATGTTTTTTCATCTTAAGCTAGTATTTTTTAACTTTGATTAAATATACATAGCATAAATTTCATCATTTAAGGGGCTTCAGGAATTGCACAGTGGTTAGAGCACGTGCCTCACGAGCATAAACCCCTGAGTTCGATTCCCCAGCACTGCATAAGCCAGACATGGTGGTGCATGCCTGTAATCCCAGCACTCAGGAGGCTGAGGCAGGAGGATTACAGGGAGTCCAAGGCCAGCCTGGTCTACATAGTGAGTTCAGGACCAGCCTGGAATACAGAGTGAGACCTTGTCTCAAAAAGAAAAAAAAATCACCCTTTAAGCCCTTATAAGTTGTCCAACTGACTGGCATTAGCCCCTTTCTTGGTACTGTGCAACTGTCACTGCCACCCAGGCTCAGGCCTTCCCACCTGTCCCCTCACAGGAAGCCCCACACCTGTCGTGGCCACTTCTCATCCTCTGCTGTGGTTTGGGCCTGGGGTATTTCCCAGAAAGGTGTGGGCTGTGGGATTAATTGGATTGCGTGGGTGAGGCCCGGGACTTCAGGGCTGCCGTGAGGCCAGGCCTGGCCAGCAGAGCAGACTCCTGCCCTGACTCTGCCTCTCATCCTGTGGTTCCTCCCCAAGGTCCTTCTGCTGTTGCTGCCCATCTGTGAGGGGACCGAGACCTGTGGCCGCTGAGCCAAAGGAAACCTCGGGGGCCAGGGGTGTAGTTCAGTGGCTGCAGTGCCTGCTGAGGGTGTGCACGTCCCTGGGTTAGATCCCAGCACCACATAAGAGCCAGGCATCGTGTCCCACAGCTGTCATCCCAGCACTCTGGAGGCTGAGGCAGGAGAATTGCTGTGAGTTCTAGGCTTAACTGGGCTACATAGAAAGTTTGGGACCAGCCTGGACTACAGAGTAAAACTCTTGTCTCAGAAAAGAAGAAAAGTAGAAACTTCTTTCATCTGGTACCTACCTTGGAGGAATTTCTTTAAGCCAACAGTTTAAATCCCTTACTCTGCAGGAAGTGCAGAATTAGTATCAGAATGAGACACATTGCAGGATGGCTGGAACTGCAGGGCAGGAAGAAACAGGCCTCTGCAGATGGGGAGAAACTTGCTGCCCACCAGGGCAAAGAGCATAGTGGCTCCTCCTGAGCTAAACATGGAGTGACCACACGATCTGGCAGTCCCACCTCTGGGGTGTAGGTGTGTACCCCGGCGAACTCAAAGCGTGTGTTCAAGCGAAAACTTGAACCTTCACAGTGATCAGTTCACCACAGTTACGAGGCGGACAGGCCTCGAGCGAGGATCAATTTTCCCCTTTTTTAGAGTGAAGATGACAAAAGGCCTGGTGAAAGGTAAAATTCAATCCAGTGTCTATCAAATGACAAATGGGGAAAAAACGGGGCCTGTCCAGCCATTAAGTGTTACTCAGCCACTAAAAAGAATGGAGTTCTGATGCACGCTTCAACATGGGTGAGCTCTGGAAACATGTAGGAGGTGACAGGACCACTGCACACAGGCCACAAGGGTACAGTTGCATGGCTTGGAACTCAGGGCAGTCCTCTTGCCGCAGCCTCCCAAGTGCTGGGATTACAGATATGTGTCTCTGTGCTCAGCTAAGTTTTACGAGTGTGATAGTGAAAGTTTTGATCCATATTTAAGTGACTCCATTTTGTACTATTCTTCTAAGCGCTATTTCAAAGAGCCTTTTCTGATGGGCTAAACTGTGTGCTGTGGGTTAGCTGTAAGTGACACTAAGCAGAGTACTGAGTGAGTGAGCCCAGGGAGTAACCCTAGGGCATTCCTGACACTCATGAACTTTGGGTGCTGTGGTGATTTGTAACCCTTAGGATCTATGGCCTTGTTTCTCACCTCTGTATCTCACTCTTGGTGCCTCGCTGGCGCCATGGTACATGGATGGGTAGTGCAATATCAGCTCCCATCCATCTGTAAGACACCTTCCAGAGACCAGACACAGTTGGGCTGACAGACAGTTCAGCCCCACGTGGGCTCTTAAGCCCACTTCATAATTGGTCATTTTCTTTTCTTTTGAGACAGGGTCTCGCTCTGTAGTCCAGGCTGGTCCTGAAATCACTTCAGAGCCCAGGCTGGCCTTGGACTCAGGGCAATCCTCCTGTCTCAGCCTCCCGAGTGCTGGGATTATAGGCGTGCGCCACCACGCCCAGCTTATGTGGTGCTGGGGAATCGAACTCGGGTACTTAGCGCTTGGCTTAGCGCTCGCTTGAGCGCTTTAACCGCTGAGCCATTCCTCCAGCCCCATAATTGGTCATTTTCAAAGAACCCCAGTTTCGTGTGACTGGGTCCTGTCAAATGTAACGGACACCCTATAGATTTTAAGTGGTGGATATTGTTACTGTGGATGCTATGTAATTGTGATTGGTTTTTGTGTAATACTGCTGTACCTGTGTCACCTCCCCTTCCAAACTCCTGTATCAACCCTATGCTGTCCTGGTTCAGAGCATTCTCTGTATTCTCACCCTGAGAAGCAGGTTCGGTCCCTCGTCAATAAAGATCCTTATCTTGCCTTAATTGGTTTATGGTGGGTTTTTGAAAGTTGGCCTGTAACCGTGAGGTGCTGGGGAGTCGAACCGAAGACCTTGAGCTTGCTAGGCATGCACTTTAACAACAGAGTTGTGGCTTCAGCCATACTCAGATCATTTCTAAGTTAGAATGTGGAAGCATTTACTGCAATGTAATGTAAGCTTATTTGCTTAAACTTCTGTTTTCTTTTTTGCTTTTTTCCTTTTGTTGATGAGGGAGGGAAGGGTAGGTGGGATCTCGCTGTGTCACCCCAGCGGGCCCTCAGCTCTTGGCTCAAGTGACTCTCCTGCCTCAGTCTCTAGAACAGTTAGAACCATAGGCATGCACCCTGGGGCCCAGTATTTATGTGCCACGGAGCCACCTGCCTCCGGTCGCCTGAGCAGCTGTGCCCATCTAAGTGGCTCCTCGCTGTGTCTGAAGCTGTGCTGTGGCCCATGCGCCCCGGTCTGTTCTGTTCTTTGGGAGTGTTTTTATGTGTACAAGGAGCCCAGCGGAATGCACACACAGAAAAAACCCTGTCCTGCTGTTTCCAGGACGATCATCCCGTTGCCTTCTACCTATGCCTAGAACCCCAGGACCAGCGGCCACCCCCGAAGTGCCTTTGGAGCGTGGTGCCCCCCTGGGACAGCTGCAACCCCTCTTGACAGCTCAGGTAACACCTCTGTCCAACGCTTGGATTTGTAGTAACTTCTCTGACTGCTTCAGGATTTTTGTTACATAAACTTCAAAATACGGTAATTCTAACATAAAAAGCCTCCAGGCTATGCTGGGCAAAAGTGAGCCATTATGAATTCTTGCTTAACATGCCCAGGGTCCTGGGTTCCAGTCCCCAGCACCACATAAAAAGTAATTGGACATGGTAGCACACACCTGTAATGCCAGCTCTGGGGAGGGTGAGGCAGGGGAGTTGCCGTAAGTTCAAGGTTGGCTTGGGCTACCTCGTAAACTCATGACCCACTGGGACTACAAAGCAAGACCCTTTTTCTAAAATAAAATAAAATGAAAAGCATGTAGATTGGGCGTAGTGGTACTTGCCTAGCATGCCAGCACTCCAGAAGGCTGAGGCAGGAGTGCCATAAGGTCAGTCCATCTTGGGCAATTTAGTGACCTAACCAGACAGACTGTGTCTCAAATTCACAAATAAAAAGGTTGGGGATGTAGCTCTGTGCAGAGGTTCCACCCCCAATATCATACACACCGAGAGAAGGCTCTGGTTTCCAGCATCCAGCAGAGTTTATCAGTGACATCCTGGTGTGTTTCTTGCTGTTTTAAGTTACTAATTTTATCATACATATGTTTTACTATAGCTTTACATACCTGAGCACTAATTTTAAATCTTTACCAATATACAGGAAAAGATTGGCATCTTCAATAAAAATTTTCTTATGTCCTTAGGGAGACTGAGGCAGAATGATCACAGGATGAGCCCAACCTGGACAAATTAGTAGCTTAGTGAGCCCCTATCTCAGAAATCAAAAATAAAGATGGGCTGAAGCTAGAGCTCAGTGTGAAAGGCCGTGGGCTTGATCCCCACTACCACAAAAAGAAATATCTGTAATCGATTGGCCATTTGTATCTCTCTTTCTGGGTTATTTATATATGTACTTTGCTAATTTTTCTATGGGTATGTTTGTGCTTATTGGTTTGTATGAACTCTTTATATATTAAAGTTATTGCTGCTAATTTGTTAATCTTTCCCAAACCTTTCATCTACCTTTTAATTTTCCTTTTAAAAAATCCTCAGATAACTTTTCTTTAATCTAATGAACTCGCCACTTTAATTTTTTTGTGTGTGTGTGAGTGTTTGTTAAATTTTTGAGACAAGATCTTGCTCTGTAGTCCAGGCTGGTCCTGAACTTCCTGCATAGCCTAGGCTGGCCTTATTACCTCATAGCAATCCTCCTGCTTCAGCCTCATGAGTACTAGGATTATAGATGTGTGCCACCATGCCTAATTTATGTGGTCCTAGGGAACTGAACCCAAGGCCTTGCACTTGCTGGGCAAGTGCTTTAACTTCTGAGCCATACCTCCAGCCCGTACTTCAACGTTTTAAATACCTTCCAACTTGGATGGTTTAGTTAGGTAAATATTTACAATTTCTCCTAGATATTCTGTTTTATTAATTACCACAGTGCCTGTTAGCTGTATCCTCCCCCACTGATTGAAATTAGAAGTCTTATGTGCTACAAATCTGTACTACTAGGTCTTTTTAAATTAACCTTTTACTTTGAAATAAAGTAAGAGCCAGATGACAGACAGAGGGTGGTCCTGGCTGGTTGGGAGGGGGCGCAGGCTCACCTCCAGGACGCCCCTGACAGCAGCTGTGACACAGTGCCCGCACAGAGAGGGAGCAGTAACTCAGCCCTGCCCTGCGCACCCACCTGTGCTCACGGCCGCTGGGCACCGCTTCGAGCATCCTCCCCCGGCCCAGGCAGCGAGGCACCTGACCTTCGGCCTGCCACCATGTGACGGCGCCACCCGCCTCTCAGACCACGGTCGTCTCATGCCACGCTGTGGGTCCGCGCGGCTGTTCCTGGAGGAGGTTCTTGCAGCGCTTTGAGAGGTGTCGGTTCCAGGCACTCGGTGGTGTACACCCGCAATCCACCAGCACCCTGGGCAGCTGAGGCAGGGGAATCGCAGCTTGGAGCCCAGCCTGGGCAACCTAACGATGTAGTGAGATCCTGCTTTAAAATAAATAAATAGAAAGGACTGGTGGAGGTGTAGTTGAGTGTACAGGCCCTGAGGTCCATTTTTAGTACCACCGAGGAAAAAGAAAGAGCTATGACCTGCTGCCCGAATGCCCGAATGCCCGAATGCCAGTGCTTGGGGTACCTGTTCATGCCGTGGACGTGGTTCCACCACGTTTTCTTAGCCATTCCCTTCCGTCTCTTCCTCGGTAAGGGGATGCTGCTCCCTCACGAAAATGTCCGCAGATGGAATTGATGAACTCCTGTGCACATGCCCCCCAGCAGGGCACACAGGGGTTACGCGGGCGGGGTCCGCCTCGGGCTCCGAAGGCTGCATCTGCTGTGTGGAAACCTGCACACCAGACCTGGGTGTGTGCATCTTTTTCTGTTTTATTTTTGATTTTGAAACAGGGCCTCACTAAGTTGCCAGATGGCCTAGACTCTACTCACCCTTGTAATCCTCCTGCCACAGCCTCCGGAGTGCTGGGATTTCAGGCTGTACCACAGTAGGGCGGGCTGGGCCTCATGCCATTGGGAGCCACAGTACCATGCCTGCCCAGGCCGCTGGCTTCTCTGGCTGGCGCTAGGCGCCTGTATTTCCTCGTGTCTTTTGTGGTGGGTCATCCTTTTCTATACGCCCTGTGGCCAGTGCGGCCTGTATCTTAAAGACTACTCTTCTTCCAGTTACATTTTCAAGCAGTTCAAGGTCCTTAGGAGCACAGCTGACTGTAGTGTCCCACGGCTCTGCGGAAGCAGTTAGCCAGCCCTAGGGCACTTGCCAGCACTTCCTGTTGGTCCCATGGGAGATGGTGTGTCCCTGTTGCTCAAGGACAGTGTCTGCTTTCCAACCTATTTTTTTTTTCTACCCAACACTGGGGATCAAGGACCTAGAGCCTTCACACAGACCTACACACCCACCCACTTTATTTTGGGAAGGGGTCTCATCAGGTTGCTGAGTCACCCAACCTGGGCTCACACTTGCCATTTGCCTCCTCCAGTCAGTCCACTGGAGAGCCAGGATTGCAGCTGTGTCCGCCACACTGGCTTTCCCCCACACTTCTTATGTCCTGGTCCCTCGTTCCCCCTTCTCACCTTACTTTGTGTGTGGGTCCCTCCTGAGCTGGAGACTGTGCCCCATACCTTCTCACCGCTCTGTGGGTAGGTCATAGCAAGTGGGTCTAGTCATGCCCAGCTATCCACAGTTGCATTTTTCCTTTTTCCTTTTTTTTTTTTTTTTTGACACAGCGTCTGGCTGTGTAGCCCAGGCTGGTCCTGAGCTCACTGTGCAGCCCAGGCTGGCCTTGGACTCACAGCAGCCCTATTTCCTCAGACTCCCGAGTGCTGGGGTTATAGCACCATACCCTGCTACTGTGTGGTGCTGGTGGGTCCAACCCAGGGCCTTGCACTTCTTAGACAAGCGCTCTAACCACTGAGCTGCACCCCCAGTCGCGGGGTATTCGGAGGCCAGCCAGCCTAGAGGTGGCTTGCAGCCACGTGTCACCATGGGTGACCCCAGCCTTGCCCTTGACTGATAGATGGGACACACCAAGTGTACACCTAGGAGCTGCATGCATGTGTGCATGTGTAAACTGGTAGCAGTAAGGAGCTGATGTAAGGGTATAGCTCCGTTTCTTAAGGTGCTTGAGGCCCTGGGTTCAGTCCTAGCATGTCACACTGAGTAAGTGAGCACGCAAGCTGGTGTAGTGGTACATGCCTATGATCCCATGCACCAAGGCGCTTGAGTCTCTGCTTTGACATCCTCAGGCACATCTGGGGGATGGGGCGCTCCTGGGTGCAGCAGCAAGGCAGGGCAGTGCTAGGGGGTGCACACATGAATGGGGGGCTTGTGGGGACCTGAGCAGGATACACCCAGAACTGCGCTGTGCATGTGACTGCCATTGGAAGGTCACTAGCACCCACATGCCTGCATGGTGAGCTGCACACATGGGTTTGAGGGTCCCACCAGGCTGCTGGGCACAGGAGGACACGGGGACCCCGGTGGCCCTTAAGCTCTGCGGCTATAGACAGGACCCCCCCAGTGTGCGTTACGACCCAATGAGCCTGGTACTCAGCCCTGCAGAGACCCTTCCCCAGGACACTGTCCTCATCCTTTTGGCCTGTCCCCAGCTCTGAGAGCCCTGTGTCCTCGACGGAGAGGGTGGCTCGAGAACAGCTGTGTCTTCCATTCCGGTCACAGAGACAGCACAGAAGTCCTGCAGTAGCGGGTGGATCGCCTTGTCAGAAGGAAAACAGGTCTCCAAAGCCACCGCTGGCTAGAGCAGCCGCTGAGCAGGACCACCACGGCCACCCCTCATCATCACCCGCCAGCAGCTCCCTGCAGGATACATGGCGGCTTCTGGAGCTGGGCTCCAGCCCTTCCAGCCCCCCATCCCAGGACAGCGCCCCTCCAGGTAGGCCTGGATGCCCCTTCTGTGTCCCTGGCTTCTGCTTTGTGCTTGTGAATCCCACAGGCCACGGCCACTCGCCAGAGCCCACGTGTATCCAAGCTCGGGGGAATTTCCCAGAGAAACGTAAGAGATGGTCAGCCTCCAAGCTGAAAGGGCCTGATGGTCCAAGGACAGCTTGGCCCTGTGCAGCCAAGGAGTGGGTGGCTCATGTGCGGAGTCACGCGTGACATGTGGGCTGCAGCACGGCCTTGTTGCCAGTTGCACGCTTGGCCTGCAGCGTCTGAGGGCACCCGCGACCGGCAGGGCCATTGGAGCAGGAGGGTCCTCACTCTTGGGCCACCGTTCCAGCCAGCTCTGTCCAGCTCAGGGTGCCTCGCTGTACTGCAGCCCGTGTTAGCTGTCCAGGGGGCCGCTAGCACCCTTAGCCAGGACTCAGTGCAGTCCTCACCACACCCTGAAGCGCAGCAGAACCGACGAGACAGAAACCAGGCTCAGCACAGCCACACGGGCACCTTGGCGTCAAGTCCACCTCCTGAAGGAAGAGGGCAGCGTGGACAGCCCTGCCTCAGCACCCAGACCTGCCTCTGCCCTGCCCAGGTTGCGGCCCTGGCCACCCTGGCAGCCCTCCAGTGGTTTTCAGGGAAGTTTGTATGAGAACATGACAGGGTGAACCCAGCACTCCACCGTGCATTTAACTGTCCCTGGACAGTGGCAGAGTGGGGCCTAGCGTACTGGGAGGCTGAGGCAGGAGGATGGGAAGTTCAAGCCCAGCCTTCGTAGCTTAGCAGCTTGGTGAGACCCTGTCTCAAAAATCAAAACTGAAAAAGGGCTGGTGATACAGCTTAATATGAAGACCCTGGGCTCGACCCCCAGTGCATCTCAAAAAAGAAAACCAGAGGCCATAGATGTCACACTTGGAGTATGACCCCACAGTGTCACAGCTGAGCGGGGCCCTCTGTGTCTCTTGGTTCTAGCTGCATCCTTCATGGGCACAGTTTATGCCGTCCCTGGGCAGTACGGAAACATGATGGTTACGCCTGTGCTTGCCAGGTGCAGGGTGTGCGCGGTACGGGTGTGTGAGAGTCCTGGCGGGTGGTCGGTGGTGTATACCTGGTGTCTGCTGTGCTCAGGGGGACAGGCTGCGCATAGGCCAGTCTCAGGCCAGATAGATGGAGACCCTGTCTCAAGGGAAATGAGGAATAACTCCCAAAGTGGGGAGGGGCCTGTGACATGCCTATGACACTGCTGGCTAGGCCGTGAGCAGAGTAGGACAGAACCCCTGTCCTGCTTGCCCAGCCTGGGGCTTGTCCCTGCCTCCTCCACAAGAAAGAGAAAGCGTGACTGGGCTGTGTGGACCTGCTCCCCAGAGAGCATCCTGGTCCCATGCCGTGGCCCCGCCTGCGCTTCTCCAGTAGTGTTCTGGAGGCCGATCTCTGCCAGTCCGATAGGATCCTTTCAGTGATTTTCTTTTCTCTTCTGGGGGTACTGAGAACTGGGCCCAGGGCCTTCACACTGAGCTGCAGCCCAACCCATTTTTTACTTTTGATTTTTAGACAGGGTTTCACTAAGTCGGTGATTTGTCCAGGGTGAGCTCAGAGGTTAGAGTGCTTGCCTAGCATGCCCCAAACCCTAAGTTAGATTCCCCAGCACCACATAAAAAGTAACTAGGCATGGTGGTATATGCCCATAATTCCAATATTTGGGAGGCTGAGGCAGGAAGATTGCTGTGATTTTGAGGCCAGCCTGAGCTACATAGTGAATCTAGGACCAGCCTAGACTATAGAAGGAGACTGTGTTTCAAAGAAATGGCTGAGCAGTAGGATTTTAAGTTTGAGTCTAGCCTAGGCCTCTCAAGTATTAAAATAAATTAGTAAAATAAAGAGCCCAGGGTGTAGTTCAGTGATAGAGGTAACCTAGAATGCCCAGGCCTGTACTCAATTCCTGGTACTGGATACAAAAAAACTTGGAGAGAGCATTTGCAATTTTGTCTCAGGAAAGACTTGACTTCCTCGCAATCGTGAGCTCTTCAAATGAGTCAGAAGACGGCCAGCCCAGAGCAAGCTGGTGCATGAGCAGGGAACCGAGAAGACTCACAAGACGCTGATGGGAATAATCATGAAGCCAGGCCCTGGCACAGCCATCCCACCAGCACTCAAGGAAGCCTAGGCAGAAAGGTCGCAAGTTCAATTCCCAGCCTGGGTAATTTCTTTCTTCTTCCTCTTCCTCTTCTGAGACAGGTTCTTATTCTGTAGTCCAGACTGGTCCTAGACTCACTGTGTAGTCCAGGCTGGCCTCAAACTCACAGCAATCCTCCTGCCTCAGCCTACTGAGCACTAGAATTATAGATGAGTGCCACCACACCTGGCTAATTTTTATGTCGTGCTGGGGAATCAAACCCAGGGCCTTGTGTTTGCTCGGCCAGTGCTCTAAACACTGAGCTGTGCCCCAGCCCCTGGCTCAGGCTTCTGAACAGCTGAGGTGTATGCGTGCACTGCCGGGCCACTTCTCATGCACACTGTGTGCACTTACATGGCCGGTGCTCTTGTGCCCTGTGCCTCCACGCCCCGTGACAGCAGCAGCCCTGCGGTCTCCTTCCCATGCGTCCTCTCACCCAGCTCTGGTTTCCTTTCTCCTGGCTTAAATCCATGGTCCATTTAGAATTTATCATGGAGTCATGTAATGCAGGAGCCACGCTTTTTTTTTTAACCCTAGATGGCTCTGAGAGGCCCAGGACCGGCACCTTGGTGGCTCAGCACCTCTGTCACGCCACTGTGCGGTTGTCTGCACCTGGCTGTGTGTCCTGCTGTGGCTGCAGTCTGCCCTCGTGCCAGTGGGCTGCAGGAGTCCCGCCCTAGCCGTCTGTTCATTTCTTCCTCAGGATTCTCCTGCTTGTTCTCGTTTGTGGATTTTTATTTATTTTTTATTTTTTTGAGACATGTTCTTGCTCTGCAGCCCAGGCTGGTCCTGAACTCACTGTGGAGCCCAAGCTGGTCTTGGACTCACAGCAGTCCTCCTGCCTCAGCCATCCTACTGCTGGGATTACAGGTGTGTGCCACCATGCCCAGCTTATGTGGTGCTGGGGAATCAAACTCAGGGCCTTGGGCTTGCTAGGCAGGCACTTTAACCACTGTGCCCCCATTCCTCCAGCCTGTGGATTTGATTTTTTTCCAGCCAGTCTCTCTCAGGCTCCCAGGCGCCACCTGCCAGAACCCTGTTACTCATTTTCTTGGGGCTCATTAAACTCACCAAGGACAAAGTCACTACAGTTTAATGTAAAGACTTCGCTGTCTTCGAGTTTAGCCACACCTCAGGCCACACCTCACTCCATAAAACAGACTGCACGCTGGGCTTGGCCAGGGCAGGGGTCAGGCCGGCGGAGCGCCTGGGCCCTCTCTGTGGTCGTGGACAGGGACAGAGGCCGGGGAGACCAAGCTGCAGTCTCCTACCACCGGCCCCTGGCCCCAGTCAGACTTTGGCTGTCACTTCTGTAACCTGCTCCCGGGAGCTAGTGACAGGAGCTCAGCCCACCACACACGCTATTTGACGTCAGCTAGATCTGATGATGGCTTGGGGAGGGTCGGCTCCAGTGCGGGGGCTTGACTCGCTGGAGCCCGGTGTCTCTTTACCTCTGTGGACGTCTGTTCTTCCTGTCTGCCTTCCTTCTTTCTTTCTTTTTGAGAAATCACTGTATGTATATACCACGTGTTGACCATTTTACTTCCCTTTCCCCCGTGGACACTGCTGCCACACACACCTGCACACGTGCGCGCACACACACACCTGTGGACACTGCTGCCATGCACCCCAGCAAATTCTCATTTAGTTTGCTTCTTTGCACCCCACCCTGCCAACATCTGCCTTGGTCTGGCACTTGTAGGAAGTTCATGGGAAGTTGAGGCACTTTGCCCTCCTGTCCAGCCGAGGTACACGGCTGGGTCCTGAGTCATGCAGCCTTGCAGTCACCCCCAGCAGAAGCCCCAGGAGGTCCCTCCCTCAGAAGCTGGGGGCTCTGGGAACTGTGGCCATCCAGGGGCCCCCTCTCCCTCTCCTCTGCCTGCCACCAAGCAAGGTCACACACACAGCACTTGACTCAGCTCGTGATTTGCTTTTTCTTTCTTTTCTTTTCTTTTTTTTTTTTTGAGACGGTCTCACTCTGTGGCCCAGGCTGGTCCTGAACTCACTGTGGAGCCCAGGCTGGCCTTGGACTCACAGCAACCCTCCTGCCTCGGCCTCCCGAGTGCCGGGATTATAAGCGTGCACCGCCACACCCCACTTATGTGGTGCTGGACTAGGGAACTTAGCGCTTGACTTAGCAGTTGCTAGGCAAGCACTTTAACCACTGAGCCCTTCCTCCAGCCCGGTTTGCTCTTTCAAACAAGGAGTTAGGCCCGGTGCGGTAGTGTGCTTTTCTAGTCCCAGCTGAAAAAGGCTGAGGCAAGAGGATCCAAGTTCCAGGCGAGTTTGGGCAACTTAGTGTGACTCTCAAAACATAAAAAGTCATAAGCCAGGCTCAGTGGTACAGACCTGTAATCCTACGACTCTTAAGAGGCTGAGGAAGGAGAATCACAAGTTCAAGCCAAGCCCGGGCAGGTTAGCACTAGTTAATCAAATAAAGAAAGATAAAGTGGTAACCAGGCATGATGGTGCATACCGATTTTTTTTTTGCAATTCAAGTCATATAACACAGGAAGGTGTTGCACCTCATTAATCAAAGAAACATGAAGTAGATTTTTGCACATTGGCAAATGACAGTTTTTAAAAAGCATTTTTGTGTCTTCTTACTTACAAGGTACAAGAAATAATAGAGCTTATGGAGTGATCTGTTATTACACATCATTTAAAATGCTCTAGAGGAAAAAAAAAACTCTAGAGCCGGGCATAGTGGTGCATTCCTGTATAATCGTGGCTACTCTTGGAAAGCTGAGACTAGAGGATCGTGAGTTCAAGCTCAGCCTAGCCAACATACAGAGGTTACATCTGTTTGATCAAACCCAAGCAAAAAATAAGGGACACACATAGATTTAAATAACTGATTACTTCAAACTACTGACACACCAAACTTCTCCCTGTTCAGAAATGTGCTGAAAGAATTTACATGGGGTCTTACTGAAAATGACCCCAGGGGACTGTTTGTAAGAGGCCCAGAGCTGAGTTCCTGGTCTGCAAAGGCCAGGCTGCTAGCTCTTGCCGGGTTTCTGGCGGCATTCGAATAGGGTGACAATGCTTAGCAGGTATAAACACAGAGAGGCCGGAAGTCAGCCCTCAAGCCCCCTCTTCTCACAGTCCTGCCCAGAGGCCACGGAGAGACAGCCAGAACCAAAGCTTATGCATGCTGACATCTTCACATCCTGGTTAGAGCATAAAATTACTAGGCTGGTAACTCCTGGGAGAGAAACGCAAGTCCTTCAGTGACGGCGCTGGCTCATGGGCGGCGCAGTCTTTGAGGCCCCGTAGCTGTGTGATGGGGTTTTGCTTGGTTTTTCTCCCCCATTTTATTGATATGTATAAATGCAAAATTTAAGGTTTACAGTGAAGTTGAGGATTTTGTGCACCTACGTATCTTGTCGAGGTAACAGGGACTTTCCCACTCTGCTTTTGCCCTCCCTGCCCTCCCCCCACCTTGTTCACTTTGCTTTTCGTTTTAAGTTCCATGAGATAGTTGTGATCTGGGTTTCTCATGTCAGAGAGACCCTCCTGTGTTTCACCTTCTGCTTCTGACTCATTGGCCGGGTTTTGCTTGTCGCCGCCCATCCCAGGACGCAGCAGCCCCGGCCCTGATCTTGGTTGTCAGTGGGAAAATTGTTCTGTCTGTCACTCAGATTGCTGCCTTCTCCTTGGGGCTTGGGTTCAACTATAAGAAGGCCGGTACGGGCTGGGCACTGTGGCACACACCTGTAATCCCAGCATGCCGGAGGCTGAGGCGGGAGGATCACACTTAGGCCAGCCTGGGCTGTGTAGCAGGTTAGTGAGACCCTGTCTAAAAATCAAAAAATTTAAAAGAACAGTATTTAAAAAGGAAAAGGTAGCTCAGTATGCATGAAGTTCCTGGCTTCAACTTCCGCTGCTGCTACAACCACAAAAAGAATAAAGGAAAACCTAGAACAAAGTTTCCTGTCTACTCCCTCCTCAATCCAAAGGCCTGGTTTTCTTTATTTTCATATATATATATATATATATATATATATGTATATGTGCTTTTTTCTGACATCTTATGCTGTATTTCCTATTTAGCTTTCTTTAATGTCTCCTATCTTTTGTTGACAAGATTGTTTCCTTTGGCCGGTTTCGAAGCTGTACTCCGTATTTCTGTTCTTCGGGTGGTTACTCCTGTGTGTTGTGTTCATTAGCACAAGTCGTGCAGAACAAGGGACGTGCTGGTGATATTCTCACGCACGCCTGTGGGACACTTGGATCCTCTGTGGCAGTGACAGACAGACAGGAACTTAGGCTTTGCGGGGGAGGGGGGTCACTGTGGTCGTCAGGGCGGTCCCACTGCAGCTGTGACGGTCCTCCACCTCCTTAGCTCATGCATGAGCTGAAGGAAAGCAGAGTCAGGAGGGAACAGGACAGGAGAGACATGCAGGCCTCCCAAGCGGGTGGAAGCCTCCGTGGCCCTGTGTTAGGGCCGCGCCGCTCTCACCTGTTAGATACCCTCTGAAGCATCAGGCCTGGAAAGACAGGCCTGGAGTCCCAGCACTCTGGAGGATCACAGGAAATAGTCTAGCTAGGGCAATTTAGCAAAACTCCCTTTAAAAGTAAAATAAAAATGGGCTGAGGAAGTAGCTCAGTGTGAAGGCCCTGAGCTCAGTAGCTAGTGCCACATACACAAAAAGCGCCAGGCAGGAGCCCCCCAGGCCCAATCACTGTGTCTGGTGTAGCTGGCTTGCGGTGGGATGTGTGTTCCAGGCAGAGTCCCGCCTGCACTGGGGAAGGGAAATGCAGAAAGGGGGGTGTGAAATAGCAGAAGGCAGAGCGAGAGGCTGGGGGTGTCAGGAGTGGGGCGGCACGGCGGGCAGCAGGGAAGGTGCCTGGGTTGGAGGAAGATCCAGCTGGTGGCCTTGTGGTAGGAGTGGTCCTGGGGAGAAGGCCCCAGCAGCCCTTGGGCACCCTGCCTTGGGCCCAGGGCCACAGCGGTAGCAGAACAGGCGTGGTGACCTGAGGCTGTACATGGAATGGCCAGGTAGGAAGTGGGGCAGCAGAGACCATAACATGGCTTTGGCCCTGGGGCCAGTGAAAGTGACACTCGGGAGCCTCCCGCCTGGCTGTCCTGGTGAACCGCCACGGTGGTGCATGTCACTGCCATCCAGGAGAGCAGAGGGGACAGCCCTGCAGCTCCCACCGCGCAGTGCTCAGGCCCAAGACAGGCAGCCGGCCAGGGTTTGAGCTCAGACCTCCGCTTCCGTGATGGTTGCGGCGGTGCTGAGTGTTACCTCCAAAGCCCGGAGGACGAAGGCGGTCGGTCACTGCTGCCTTCCTCCCTGTGGGCCACACCGCCCTCAATGCTCTGGGGGACTGTTCCCAACCTGTGCTGGGGACCTCATGGCCTGCTGAAGTTACCAGTAGGAGCTCTGGGTTGGCCTCCTTCAGAGTCCGGAGAAGAGGCTGGTATAGACCGGCTGCTGGTAGGACGGGTAGTTCTTAGCTGAGCTTTTGCAATTAAAGTCAAAGCCAGGCAGCATGGTGCAATAATCCGGGCACTCAGGAGCCTGAGGCAGGAGAATGCCAACTGCCAGGACAGCCAGAGAAGCTGGGACAGCCCGGGCAGCTCCCCTACCATGCCCTGTCCCCTCCCTCTCCCTCCTTCTCCCCTCCTACCTCCCTCTCCCTCCTGACAGTGCATCCTGGAAGCCGGCTGCATTTACAATCATGACCAGCCACTGACAGCGCCGCAATCATGCTGAGGTGGCTAGTGGCTGACAGGGGCCACCTGTAGTGGTGTGCTGGAGAGCATGGTCTCCAACTAAGAGCCAGAACAGCTCCCCTAGCCAGGCCCTGTGGTGCAGGGCTGTTGCCCCAGGAACCTAGGAGGCTGAGGCCGCGGGGTCACCAGTTTGAGCCCAGCCTGGGCAAATTAACGACTTAGTAAGACCCTATTTCAAAATCAGAAGTAAACCGTGGGCTGAGGATCCAGCTCCGTATGAAGGCCCTGGGCGTGATCCTCAGGAATGAGCAAATGTACGTATGCACGCACACGTGCATGCACACAGAACAGCTCTTGGTTCTGAGTGGAGCCAGTGGAGCCTGCCCCGACCCTGTCCACACTTGCCACCACCCACCCTGCTCCATCCACACTGCCTTTCGCCTGTCTGGACTGGCCAGCAGCACGGCAGGGCTCTGGCCCACCACTATCCTGGACAGTCTTGGGTTTGGGATGGCCCCATGTATCCCAGATGAAGTCTCCACAGGCTGCAGATGCCTTGGGGCCCCCACAGGCCCGTGTTGCGTCCCCCTCTACTCAGGCCCTTTTTATTGGCCTCTCCACACACTTGTGGGTGCCCCTGCACCTTACAAGGTGCCCATAGCCCCAGCATCATGAAGCCCTCTGGGCCAGCAGCCCCTCCCAAGCCCTGCCTTCCTGGCACTCCTGGGACTCCCTGTGTTTTATCTTCATCCCTCTGTCCGCTTCAAGAGTGTCGGAGGGGGGCGGCATCAGAGCGGGTTTTGTCTTGGTTGCTCGGCCACACCATTTACCCTGTGTTGGGGAGATAACTGAAGAATGGGGATGCTGCTGATTATAGAAACTACCAGGCATTGTTTAAGGACACACCTGTAAAAAATAAAAACAGGCCCACAGTCCCAGCACTACGGGAGACTGAGGCAAGAGGATTACACTTTTGAACCCAGACTAGGCAACTTTGCTGTGTAGCAAGACCTTGTCTCCAAGGCTGGGGATACAGCTCAGTGGGAAGCCCTGGGTTCCACCCCACCACCACAAAACAGACACCTCGGGGCTTGACCAACAGCAGTGTCCTCTAGGCCTGAAGTACTCAGTGTGGTCCCTGTGAAGCCGTGGGCAGCAGATGGTGGGCACTCGCACTCTACAGCTGTGGACCTCACAGGAAGAAGCCAGCCCATGCCTTGAGGAGTCCCAGCCCCACCCAGGGGGCCCTGGAGAGAGAGGGCAGGGCAGGGCAGGGCAGGAAGCCCCTTCCGCTCCTGGACCACGCATGGCTGCAGGCAGATCCCACAGAAGCTGAGTTGGAATATTAGCAGGGCTGCAAGAGGATTAACCTAAGGTGTGTGAGGGAGGAAGTCTCTTTCCTTTTCTCTGTAGTACTGGGGATTGCACCCAGAGCCTTCCCACTGGGCCGCATCCCCACCTCGTTTTTGGTCAGTTGGTTGGTTTTTGAGACAGGGTCTTGCCCTGCAGTCTAACGTAGGCCCACTGTGTAGCCCGTCTGACCCTCCCGCCTCAGCCTCCTGAGTACTGGGATTACAGGTGCGTGCCACCACACCTAGCTAACCTTCATATGGTACCAGAGATTCAGACTGAGGCCTGGCACATGCTCAGCAAGCGCTTTAAGTACTGAGCTGTGACTGCAGCCCCATGGCGTCCAGTTCGAGATCCTGCTGCCTCGGCTTCCTGGATGCTAAGATGACAGAACTGTGCCAGCAGGCGCAGCGCCAGATCTTTACGATACACTGTTTTAACCCCCAAATTATCAGGGCTAGCAGCATCCAGTGCAGCAGACCTTTAATGCTAGTACTCTGGGAGGCCAAGGCAGGAAGACTGCAGGTTTGAGCCCATCCTGGGTAGCTTAAAAATAACCAACACCCTATCTCAAAATCAGAAATAAAACTGGGGAGCTGAGGATGTAGCTCAGCAATTAGAACACTTGTTAGCGCCAGGACTTGAGTCCGATTCCCCAGCACCACCTAAGCCAGGTGTGCTGGTGCCCACCTGTAATCCCAGCACGAGAAAGGTTGGGGTAGAAGGATTGCTGTGAGCTCAAGGCCAGCCCGGGTTACATAGTAAATTGAGGACCAGCCTGGACTGTAGAGTGATCTCTTGCCTGAAAATAAATAGAATAATAATAAATAAACTGGGCTGAGTATAGGCTGATCTATACCACACAGCTGGACTCCCGGCTTCTCAGGAGGCTGAAGCAGGCTTGGGCATCCAGAGCTGCCTGGACAACTTGTAAGATCCTGTCTCCCACTGAAAGGGAAGGGACTGGGCGCAGATCCACGCCCAGTGCTTGCCTGGTGTGCCCGAGGTCCCGGCTTCCTGCCCAGGCCCTGACGAAGGGCGACCGCCAGCAAAAATCAGTGAGCAGCCCTCCAGCTGGGACGACCAAGGCCTCCCCCCAGCAGTGGCTGTTTCCAGAGCTGGCTGGAGATGGGCCCCCTCCACCGATTGGGGTGCAACTTGCTGGAGCCCCAGCCTCCTGTTCCAGGAGTCAGAAAACCCGGTGCCTACAGCTGGCACAAGTGGACATGAGGCCACTCCCTGGAGTGGCCTTCCTCCCGGGCCCTCCCCATTGCAGCGGGCCCAGCCCGCTGCCTGGTGCCCCTGGTACTAGCAGCCTTTCCCTAGCTGCTGGCAGCCATGGGGACTTGTATCCAGGTGGTTTTCTGTATCAGTATTGTAAGGCTAATAGGACTTTCTTCTCCCCTCCCCCAACTTTTTTCTTTTTGGAGGCAGGGTCTCGCTGTAGTCCAGGCCGACCCTGAGCTCACTATGGAGCCCAGGCTGACCTCAAACTCAGCCTCCTGAGTGCTAGGATTACAGGTGTGTGCCACCACGGCCAACCAGTTGCTGTGTGGTGCTGGGGAATCAGACCCAGGCACAAGGCCTGAAAATGCTTTAACCACAGAGCTATGCCCATAGTATACCCAGCCCATTTTTAGTTCTGATTTTGAGACAGGGTCTCATGTAAGTCACCACATTGCCTAAGCTAGGCTCAGATTTGCAGTTGTCCTGCCTCAGCTTCCCAGAGTACTGGGGTGACAGGCCTGTGCCACGGGCCAACTGACTGGTCTTCTGTGCCCTCTGCAAGCCCCACGTCGCTCTCCTCTCACCGTGTGGCAGACCGCTCCTTTAGTGCCGCCAGGAGCAGGTGTGTGGGTCCCATAGGGTGCTCGTGGGAATCTGGCTGGGTAAATATTGAGAAGGGAAACAGCTGGGCCAAAGGTGGGGGCAGTTTGCGTTAGAAGCGGTGTTACCAAACTGCTCCTCCAACCCTGGCCAGGTGCCCGCAGCAGCGGGCCAGGCGCTTGGCAGTGTTTCCTTCCCCTCTCTCTTTCTCTCTCTGTCTCTGCCAATCTGATAAGTCAAAACTGATACTTTATTATTAGTTTTAATTTAAACTTTTTTGTGTGTGGTACTAGGGATCAAGCTCAGGCCCTTTGCACTGAGCTGCAGCCCAGCTTATTTTTATTTTTGATTTTGAAACAGGGTCTTACTGAGTCAGTAAGTTGCTAAAGCTGGGCTTGAACTTGCCATCCTCCTGCCTCAGTTCCCCAGAGTGCTGGGATTACCAGTGTGTGCCACCAGGCCTGAATTAATTTGCAGTTTTTAAGTTTGCTTGAGGCTGGACACGTAACAAGTGACTTCTGTGTAGCTGAGGATTCACACAGCTTTCACAGGCACCTGGGAATGGGAGACCTCGGAGGCCACCCGAAGCCCAGCAGGGACAGGCCCCACAAGGTGCCCGCTGCTGCTGCAGGTGGGGGTGAGGAGGAGGGACGCCGAGGCGGCTGGTGCCTGCCTGAGGAGGGTGATCCCAGGCCGCGAGGTGGGTGGGGCCCACCGAGTGCTGTGAGGAAACAGGCAGGACCCCAGTCCCAGCCTGCATTAGGCACTGGCCTGGCCAGATCCTGCCATGGCAGGAGGACAAAAAAGGTTCAGGGGATCCCCTAAGGACAGGGTAGACCCGGGCACCCTCCTACAGGGTTGGGGAACAGGCTGCTTTTTCCCTACCCCACTTGGCGCTCTCAGACAGGCTCATAGCTAATGTTGGAGGCGTTTTGCTTCGTTTTGTTTTTTCCCTTTGAGACAGGGTCTCACCCTGCAGCCCAGGCTGGTCCGGAACTCACTGTGGAGCCCAGGCTGGCCTCGGACTCACAGCAGTCCTGCTGCCTCAGCCTCCTGAGTACTGGCATTACAGGCGTGTGCCATCTTGCCCGACTAATTTGTATGTGGTGCTGGGGAATTGAGCCTAGGGCCTTTTGCTTCCTACACAGGCATTTTAAGTGCTGAGCCATGCCACCAGCCCCTGGTGAAGCGGGGTGTCTTCTGAGGGTTTTTTTTTTTTTTTTTTTTTTTGAGGTTTGTGTGTATATGGTACTAGAAATCAAACCCGGGAGCTTTATAGCACTAATCTTTGGCCTATCCAGTTTTAGCTACCCAGGCTAAGCCCAAAAATCACTGTTCTCCCACCTCAGCCTTCCAGAGGTCTGGGATGACAGGATCAGGGGCTGGCTCATTACCGGGAGATCCAGGGGGAAATAGATCAAAACGGCCCTTCCGGTGTGCCCGCCACCTCCCTCCCCGCGTGTGCGCAGTGTGGCGGTGCCTGGCCCACCGCGGGTGCATGGCAGGTGCACGGTGACAGCACCTCCGGTTTCCCCGTGGCTGTCCCTGCTTGGCCGTGTGGTTCCCCTGGGCTTTCCTTTTGGTGTAGCCCAGGCTGGCCTCAAACGCCTAGCAGGCCTTCTGCCCCAGCTCTTCTGAGATCACAGGCGTGCGCCACCACACCTGATCAATCTGTATGTGGTGCTGGCATGCGCTGGGCAGCGCGGTGCCACTAAGCTCCCAGCTGCTGAGGCCTCGTCCTCTAATGTCACATGTTTTACTTTCAAGTATTGGCAACTAATTTAAGCAAAACAAGATGCAGGCAGCACATGCCTAAACTCTTACCAGTCTGGGAGGCTGAGACAGGAGGGTCACAGATAGGAACCCCTGGGCTGAAGGAATGGCGCCTGTCGAGCAAGCACTAAGTACCCGGGTTCGACTCCCCAGCGTCACATAAGCCAGGTGTGGTGGCGTACACCTGTAATCCCAGCCCTTGGGAGGCTGGGACACTGAGGCAGGAGGATTGCTGTGGGTTTAAGGCCAGCCTCGGCTTCATGGTGAGTTCAGGACCAGCCTGAGCTACAGAGCGAGACTGACCCCCCCCCAGAAAATAAGGGGGAGATAGCCGTGACAATTTGGTAAGTCTATGTTTTTCTTTCTTTCTTTCTTTCTCTTTTTCTTTTTTCTTTTTCTTTTTCTTTTTTTTTTTTTTTTTTTTTTTTTTTTTTTTTTTTTTTTTTTTTTTTTTTTTTTTTTTTTTTGAGACAAGGTCTTGCCCTGTAGCCCAGGCTGGTCCTGAACCCACTGTGGAGCCCAGGCTGACTTCAAAATAGTGGCAGTCCTACTGCCTCAGCCTCCATGTGCCACTACATGCAGCTGTATGTGGTGCTGAGAAATGGAATGCAGTGCCTCAAGTCTGCTTGGTGCTTAACTACTGAGCGATTTCTCTAGTACCAGCAAGTCCGCATTTCAAAAAAATTTTGAAAGGACTGGGATGTGGGGCTGGGTGTGGTGCTCAGTCGTTAAAGCACTTGCTGGGAAGCACAAGGCCCCTGGTTCGATTCCCCATCACCACATAATACTTCGGCATGGTGGCACCCGCCTGTAATCCCAGCACTCGGGAGGCTTTGGCAAGAGGACTACCATGAGTTCTAGGCCAGCCTGAACTACAGAGTGAGACCCTGTCTCAAACGAAACAAAATAAAACAAAAAACAGAGAAGAGAAAAGAAAAAGCAATCCAAGAGCCAGCCTGGGGTCTGAGGAGGGCAGGTCACATGGTGGTGGCTGGCTGGGTCACTCGGCAGCCTCCTGGAAGGCCTGGGACTTCTGGCCTTTCCAGAACCAGCACACAGGTTGGTCTTTGTTAGCTCTTTTGAAACTGTTACCACTACTCCGGAAGAGTTTCTGTTGAAGTAACTTTTAAAACAAAGTAAATACATTAAGAAATAATCCAGTCACCTGCTCTCCCTAACTACCACCCCACCCACTCGTGCTACCCTAGGCCTCAGTGCGTCCATAAGCCACTGGGTCCCTTAAGGTCACTTGCTTCTGCCCGGGGTCAGAGGTGTGGTGGGGCCAGAGAGGACTACAGGAAAGAGCCCAGAAGTCAGGGTGGCGGGCACAGGTGGCAAGCAGCTCCTCTGCACCCTCCCAAGTCCTGGTCCTGTGTGATCAAAACAGTAAGCCTGGAGCGCAGCCCGCAGCTGGGATCCCAGTACATGGGAAGCTGAGGCAGGAGGACCACAGAGTCAAGGCCAGACTGGACCACATTGCAAGACCTCTGTCTTAGAATTTTTTTAAAAACCTAAAGGACTGTGGTAGAGCACTTGCCTAGCATACATGAAGCCCGGAGTTCATCCTCAGCACCACAAGACAAAAACAAAAAACATAGGGCGACGGAGGCGGGGCAGGGCCTAGCTGTTACAGCGCTTCCCCAGCAAGCACCTGGCCCGAGTTTGATTCCCAGCACCACATAAACTGGTGTGGTAGCACATGCTTGTAATCCCCTATCTCAAAAATAATTCTAAATGAGGTTTCCAGAGCTGAGAGTGAGCAGAGAGACACTAAGGCTCCAGCCATCCTACCAGGGTACATGCCCTGGGGAGCCTTCTCCCCCAGGGACAGGGCGGCCACCCTGGAGTGAGACCTTGGCTCCCGGCAACCCGGTCACCCAGGACACTCCAGAGTCTCTGCAGCAGGAGGGGGGTGTCTGTGTGCACAGGACACTGAAGGGGAAAAATGTGCTCCCTGACACAGGCACAGGCCTGAAACCCGGCACTCTGGGAGGCTGAGGCGGGATGATCCAAACTCAAGCCCAGCCTTCAGCAACTCAGTGAGATTCTGTGTCAAAATCAAAAGTGAAAAACTGGGCCAAGGCTGTCGTGCAGGATGAAGGCCCTGGGCCACCAGGAGGAAAGAAGGTGTTGAGATGAGAAACGAAGGGTTTGATTAGAAGTGCTCATTGGGGAAGATCGACAGCAGAGGCGGAAGAAAACCCAGGGAACTTGAAGACAGCAAAAAAAATTAATAATTGCAACATTTTGGGAGGCTGAGGCAGGAGGATCACAAGTTCAGCCCAGCCAGGGCAATTTAGTGAGGTGCTGTCTGCGAAGAAAAAGTTGTAAACTTGGTTGTAGCTCAGTGCAAAGGCCCTGGATTCATTTCCTAGTACCACAAAAGAAAATGTACGAAGTGCCTTTTAAATTTTCTTTTCTTTTCTTGTTTGTTTGTTTGTGGGTTGGTTCTGAGCTCTCTGCATAGCCCGGGCTGGCCTCATGTCATAGTTCTCCTGCCTCAGCCTTCTGAGTGCAGGTACTGCAGGTGCGCGTCACCACCTTGTGTGGCGCTGGGGAAGGGAGCCCAGGTCTTGTGCCGGCTCAGCAAGCGCTTCAGCCACTGAGCTGTCGGCCTGCCCCGCTCTTCTGTTTTGAGACAGGCCTTCGCAGGCGCCCAGGTGGCCCTGAGCTCAAGGTCCTCTTGCCTCCGTGTTCCCAGCGCTGAGATGACAGGCGTACCCCCCACACAGGTGAGGCCACTGCTGTAGACCAGATCCCTGCCCTGGCATGGGCGGGCAGACCAAGGGACATCAGGACAGAGCCACGCAGGCCGAGGTGAAACTTCCCCTGGCCTTCCCGCAGAAGCGGTGATTAACAGCTGCTTCTCCCCAGCGGTTCCACTGGCTGGATAGCAAGGTTGCCTCTGCCCTAATGTGTTCTCAAAAACCTGACCTAGAGTTCCCTCAGGTTGCCCAATCAGTTGTTCTTCTATTTTTCTGGCTTCCCCCCCACCCCCGGGGACAGTGTCTCACTCTGTAGCCCAGGCTGGTCCTGAACTCTTGATGAAGTCCCACCGGGCCTTGCGCTCATGGCAGTTCTGCCTCAGCCTCCCAAGTGCTGGGAGTATGGGCCTGTGCCAGCACACCCACTTTATGAAGTACTTTGAAATGACCTTCCAGGAATTTTTTTGTTTCCTATGACCTTTCTTTTTTTTGAGACAGGGTCTGGCTCTGTAGCCCAGGCTGGTCCTGAGCTCACTGTGGAGCCCAGGCAATCCTGCTGCCTCCATTTCCTGAGTGCTAGGAGGACAGGCGCGTGTTCAGCTTATGTGGTGCTAGGGCATCAGCTCAGGGCTTTGTGCTCTGCCCTTCCTCCAGCCCCGCCTTTGGCCTTCTTGCCTGTAAATCCAGCTTTGGAAGACCAGTGGCCCAGGCCTGGAAGCCGAGAACTCCATAGGCTAAGGCAGGAAGATCACAGGTTACAGACCAGCCTAGGGCGGCTTAGGGAAGTCCTGTTACGGAATCAAAAATAAGGGGCTAGTGGTCGCTTCAGCAGCACATAGACTAAAATTGGCACAGTGCAGAGATTAACCTGGCCCCCGCGAAGGGTGACAGTAAATTCGTGACGTGTTTCATAGCTCATAAACGTAATAACGTGAGTGTGATGGCAGAGCTCAGTGATTACAGCTCTCCCCTAGGAAGCTGAGGCCCCAGGTTTGACAGCTGGGTGTGGAGGTGGGCACCCGTGGCCACAGGCTCCTGAGGGCAGGGATCACCCAGCTTGTGGCTCCGGGCCCAGTTTATGTGGTGCTGGGTAATCAAACCGAAGGCCTGTGCTTGCTAGGCAAGTGCTTTAACCAGTGAGCTGTAGCCCCAGCACTACAAGACCCTAATTTAAAAGTATTAAACCTAAAGTTCCTAGAAGGAGAGACTAAAGAAAAAGAATACAGGAGAACAATGGAATCACAGTCTGATTCACTGAAAAGAAATAAAACCAACACGCATTCAGCTGCTTCAAGATAAACAGCAAAATAGTACATCAGGCAGGCGTGGCAGCATAAGCCTGTGACTCCAGCGCTGTGCAGCACTGGGAGAGGCTGAAGCAAGAGGGTCCCAAACTGGCCACTTGGCAAGAGCCTGTCTCAAAGGTAAAAAATAACTTGGCCCTGGAGGACAGGCTGTGATCCCAGCACTCTGGGAGACTGAGACAGGAGGATCCAAGGTCAGGCCCAGCCTGGTAAAATGCGCAAGACCCTGCCTCAAAATTAAAAACACAGTCGGGCCAGGCGTGGTGGCGCACGCCTGTCATCCCAGCACTCAGAAGGCTGAGGCAGGAGGACTGCCATGAGTCCAAGGCCAGCCTGGACCGCATAGTGAGTTCAAGACCAGCCTGGACTACAGAGGGAGACCCTGTCTCAAATAAAAATAAATAAAATCATGAATAGAAATGGGCTCGGAGTGTTGCTCAGTGTGAAGGCCTGGGCTGCGTCGCCAGTGCCAGTGAGGGCAGGTGACGGTGAGGAGGGAAGGGAGTCTTTCGGACGGGCCTTGCCGCTCGGAGGGCAGATCTCTAGGCAGGACTTGGTGGGACCGAGCTAGAGGAGGGCTTGCGGGCTCTGAGGCCTGCTCGGGCTGGGCCGGGCCGCCCTGGTCCTGCTGCTTCCGTGTAGGGGGCAGGCAGGACACACACCTGTAAGATCAGGTCAATCAGCTGGAACCCAGGGATTCGTGCTCGCGAGGCCAGCCCCGTGACTGTACCTCCCGGCCCTCGTGCAGGAGGCAGAGGTAAACTGAGGGCCAGGGCAGAGTTACCCGGTTGGAGATGGGGCCTGATTCCCCAGCACCACATAGGTTGAGCGCACACCTGTTATCCCAGCACTCAGGAGGCTGAGGCAGGAGGATTGCTGTGAGCCCAAGGCCAGACCCGCCTCCAGGGCCTCCGGCACCCTCTGACGGCACTGAGCCCTGCAGGTGGGCAGGGGTCCTGTGTCCAGACCCCCATGGGGCTTCCCCAGCTGCTGTGTCCACAGAGCCCCCAGCCCCACCCTCTGCATTTTCGGACGGTTCGCGGAGCTTTCTAGACACAGGGCATCACTGAAGGGTGGCGACCGGCCCGACGAACATTTGTTATAGTTTGAGACAGGGTCTTGCTGAGCCACTAAGTTGCCCAGGCTCAAACTTAGGATCCTCCCACCTCAGGCTCCCAGAGTGCTGGAGTTACAGACCTGCGCCCCTGGGCCTGGCTTAAAAATGATTAATAAAAAAAATTGATAATTGGTGTTACCCAAATGGGCGTTTGAGGAAAGGTTCCCCGTGTCACCACAAGCCCACCTAACCCTCACTCCCGCCACCCTCGTACCTCTTCTCTAGCGGGAGGTCCAAGTTCCTCACCAGCAATCAGGAGGCGGCGCGGCAGCAGCCTGGTCCTCCTGCACCCCAGGGAGGCCGCAGGCCCCCGCAGGCGGGCACCTGGATCTCCGTCACATCTCGGGAGGCCTCTTAATTATTCTCCTCTGTGCCGCCTTGGAGCAAGGGAGGTTATTACAGCACCTGCAGCAGCTGGGGAGGCCGGGCGCTGGGGAGCCCACCGGCTGGTCACAGGGGCGTGCACGCGCGCACGCGCGCGCATACACGCCTAGGTGTGACACTGGGAATCTCCCGGGGCTGTACCTGCGCCTGTACCCAGCCCCTTTTCTTTTCTGGAGCAGGTCTCTCTAAATTGCCCAGGTAGAATTTGAACTTGCAATTGAATATTCCTCCCTCAGCCTCCCGAATTGTTGGAATTATAGATGTGCACTGCCTAGCCCAGCATTTTTAAAATATATCTATTATTTATCTATTTATTGAGGCTGAGACTCACTCTGCACTCCGTGCTGGTCCTGAACTCACTATGTAGCCCAGGCTAGCTTCAAACTCACAGCAATCTTCCTGCCTCCGCCTCCCAGGTACTAGTATGCCTGGCTTATATGTTGCTGGGGAATTGAACCCAGGGCCTTACACTTGCTAAGCAAATGCTTTAACCATTGAGCTACAGCCCCAGCTGCCCCTATCTCAGCGTTTTGTTTATTTTTGGAGGTAGAGGGTTTTGGGTTTTATTAGGGTCTAAGTCAGTAAGTCTTCCTGCCTCAGCCTCCCAGGACGCGGCATTACAGTCTGGCTTGCTGTGTAGCCCGAGCTGGCCTTGGACTCGCTCTTGGACTTGCTCTTGTTCTGTACCACCTACCTCACCCTCTGAGTCGCCGGGAGGACAGGTGTGCACTCTGTGCCCAGCTGAATTTTGTGTGAAGGAAGAGTCCTTCAAGCGGTGCTAATAGAGTCTTACGTATTTACTTATGTAATTTTTGAGACAGGTTCTCGCTCTGGTAGCCCTGGTCCTGAGCTCCCTGTGGAGCCCAGGCTGGCCTTGGACTCACAGCAGTCCAGGCATGCACCACCACACCTGGCTTATGGGGGCTGGGGAATCGAACCCAGGTACTTACTTAGTGCTTGCCTAAGCTCTTTCTAGGCAAGCAGTTTAATCGCTGAGCCATTCCTCCAGCTCCTAGATTCACTTTTATTTCTAAAATAAACAGACAAAAAGTAGTTCCTCATCTTACACGCAGCGTGCCTAGCAAGCCACTTTCCCGGCTCTGCAAAAGTGCCCAGTCTCAAACTTGTGATCCTCCTGCCTCAGCCTCCTGTACTGCCAGGATTACAGGGCACCACAGTTACGGGGCCTAATGCTGTCTCTTCTTTTCTGAGTATCTTAAGTAAGATGGGAAGTGAGTGTTCTTTGAAAACCCAGTTTCCTTGAATATTCAGAGTACCTCTGCGAAGCCACCTGGCCTGTCTCCTGGGGACAGAGCGTCCTGCTGTCCTTCCAAGTTCCTCCATGTCAGGGCACATGCTGTCCCCACCCCAGCCCTGCTGGCTTCGGACCTTCCATTTAAAAGCGGTTTTTGAAGTTTTATTAGTGAATAGCTCGTAGGTCAGTCGGTTGGTTTTGAGGTTGGGTCTCACTAGGCAACCCAGGATGGCCTCAGACTTGCCATCCCCCCCCCCCCCCCGCCTCAGCCTCCTGGAGCGCTGGGATTGCAGGCCTGGGCCACCACCAGCAGCTCACATTTCTCTGTGTGCCTCTCCCGTGTCCCCGTGTCACCTACCTCTCGTCCCTGCTGGCCCCTGTGCTCCCCTTTCTCCCGAACAGCCCGGCTGGCGCAGGGCTTGGCCTCCCTCGGCCTTGCTGGCTGCCCGGGTCCCATGAGCCCCTCTGTCGCCTTCTACACCTCCACACCTGGAGTCGGTACACCCTTCAGCACACTTCCTGCGCCGCGCTGGCGTGTCACCGCAGGTGGCTCTTCACCCAGGGCTGCTCCCAACGCAGCAGAAGGGACCTGAGGGCTCTGAGCATTGGTTTAGGGAATGGCTCATGTTCCAGGGCCGCCATGATGCTCTGACTGCACGGGGTCTGGCTGTGCTGGAGGAGGAAGCGTGTTGCTGGGCATGGTCGGATCGGGCCTCGGGGTGAGCCACTCAGAGCCAACCCTCCGCCTTGCCCCTGCCCCATGCTGTCCGCGTGGCGGCTGTGACTAGCCCAGGACTTGGGCTCTCCTGCTACTTGTGTTCTGAAGCTGCAGGGCGTAGCCGTGTATGATGGTACAGGCCTGTGTAGCACCCTGGGAGGCTGAGACGGGAGGATCCCAAATCCACGCCCAGCCCAGACAACTTGGCGATTTAGGGAGACCCTGTCTCAAAATTAAAACTAAAAATGGGCGTAGCTCAGTATGAAGGCCACACACAGGGTAAGACAGGAGGAAAGAAAGGAAGAAAGACAGAAAGGAAATGCAGAATTATTGTTTAGTATCTTTTTTTTCTTTTACCTAATTGAAGTTTATCTTCTTATTTTCAGTTCTTCTGTGTTCATTTTATTTATTTTATTTTGGTGATACTAGAGATTAAACCCAGGGAGCACTGAGCTCCATCTCTAGCACTTTTAACTTTTTCGTTAATTTATTTAGAGAAAGTGTCTCACTCTGTAGCCCAGGCTGGCCCTAAACTCATTTTGTAGCCCAGGCTGGCCTTGGACTCGCAGCAGTCCTCCTGCCTCAGCCTCCCAAGTGGTAGCATTACAGGCATGTGCCACCACGCGCAGCTTCATGTGGCCCTGGGAAACTGAACTCACGGCTTGTGCTTGCAAGGTAAGGGCTTTAGCCACCGTGCCATTCCTCCAGCCCTTGACTTTTTCATTTTGAGACAGTCTTGATATATTTCCCAGCCTGGCCTCGAACTTCAATCAGCCCTCCTGCCTCAGCTGCCCAAGTAGCAGGGATTGTAGGCATGCCCCACCATGCCCGGCTCTGTGATTTGGTTAAGAGGGTCTTTTATACAACATCTTTTAGGTCTTTTTTTTTTTAAAATCCAATCTGAGAAATTTCCCTTTTGCTGATGAGTTTGGCCCAGTTGCTGTATCCTTTGGATTCTTGTGTTTGGAACTTAATTCTCCCAAGTCATTTCTCATTCGGTTCATCTTGCTACCTTCCCACGTTTTGGGGCAGGATCCAGTTTTCTGCTTCTCTGTTGCAGATTACTTGCCTCAGTCTGTCCTGTGGACACTCCCTGGTCCACGCCAGCGCCGGGACCCCCCTCCCGCGCCCCTTTGCGCCCAGCTACCCTTCCCAGCACAGCGGCCGGCCCAGGGGCCCTTAGTGTCCGGCGGTGGCCTGCCTTCCGCAGCTTTGCCTGGTCAGCCCTGTCTGTCCCCCGCTGCTGGCCCTTCCCATGTGAGTGTTCTTGGTGCGGAGGGTGTTCGTCTCGTGTGTTAGGCACTTGCGCCGTCCCGGGTGACAGGCTCTGCAGGGTGGGGTGTGGCCTTGCCCACATCCTGCCCTTGGCCATACCCTCGGGGCTGGCTCCGGGCTCGCAGCCTCGCCTCCACACACCCGCATGCCCGCCCTGCGCGCGGCCTCCCTGAGCGCAGGAGGAGCATTTCTCCAGGAAAACTGTTCAGTCTTTTCTTTTTTTAAGTAGTCCTCGGGTGAAACCAGGACCTTCGCACTGAGCAGCACCTCCAGCCTAGCCCACCCTCGCTTTTGGTTTTGAAATGAGGTCTCACTCAATTGCCTGTGCTGGGATTACAGGCCTGAACCACCAGGAAGGGACTCTGCTTACTCTTTTGGCAACAAAATTAGGAAATTTGGGCTATGCCAGTTTAAATCACAGAACTGGTGAGTCCCGTTTGGCCGAGCACTGCATCCCCGGGTTGCTGCGCTGGGACAGTGTGGTCCAGTTGGGCCGAGCACCACGTCCCTGGGTGGCCACGCTAGGCAGTGCGACTGAGCGTGGGAGGGCTTACGTGGCCCTGGGTGGGGACAGGGAGGTTATCTCTGGGCGCTGCGTGTTCAGCTCTTCAGGATCAGTAGTCTACTGTGCACCCTATTGATTTCAGTTGGAAATGGAAAGCCAGGACAGGTGCCGTGACGTAACCTGTACACCCAGCCCTCTGGGAGGCTGCGGCAGGATCACCAGTTTTCGTCTAACCTGAGCAAGTTTAGCAGGTTAGCTGGGGAAGGAGCTCAGTGTGAAGTGCTGGGTTCAATCCCCAATACTGCACAAATAAAAAAGGGGCAGCCAGGCCTGGAAGAATGGCAGAGTGGTTAAAGAGCTGGCCTTGGGATCGAGTCCCCAGCACCACGGAAGCTGGGCACAGTGGCGCACACCTAGAATCCCAGCCCTCGGGAGGCTGAGGCAGGAGGACTGCCGTGAGTCCGAGGCCGGCCTGGGCTCCATAGCGAGTTCAGGACCAGGCTGGGCTGCAGAGCGAGACCCTGCCTCAAAAACAAAAGATAGAAAAAGAGAAAGGAAGACCAAAGGGCAGCCAGTAAGTGGATACCACCAGTTACACACTCAGGTGGGGGACGTGTCCCGGAATTCACAGCCTCTCTGCACCTTCCACCGACCCACCGGCCACAGGCCTGATTTGACGACAAGGGTCAGGCCATCCTCCCTGTCAAAGGCCTGGGGCCCCTTGGATGAGCAGGAGCAGCCCAGATGTCTGTGGGGTGGGGACAGGCCAGGTGTCCAGAGGCCAGCGGCACCACCTGGTCAGTGCCCAGCAGGCCTGCCCAGGGCTCTGTCACCCTGCCTCCTGTGGCACGCGCACTCCGCCTGCCCAGAGGAATCTGACCTGGCCTCAGGGACAGTGGCCTTCCCTGGCCTCTGGCTGAGTGCAGGAAGTGGCTGACGCTACAGCACTTCCACGACGGGGTGGGCAGGAGTCAGGGCTGCACAGGCAAGAGGGGGAGAGAGAGGCCCTGCCTGGGGCCACGCTGCACAGCGTGTACTGGCGCAGCTTTTGTTTATGATGACGGTGATGACAAAGATGTCACCTTGAGTCTTTGTGCTGAGCTCCATGCCCAGCCCAATACTACTTGGTTTTGAGATAGAGCTGAATCATAAGGTGGCCCAGGCCAGACTCCAGCTCAGCGATTTTCCTGTCTCAGCCTCCCAGAGTGCTAAGATACAGGCATGTGCCACCGGGCCCAACCAACTGGTGCATTTTCTATTGTGTCCCTCCATCCCTGGCTCTGCATAGGCCCTAAACTATGTGCCCTCTCAGAGACGCAAGCCTGGTGCAGACCCTGATCGGGGCCTATCCGTCCTGAGCACCTCGGGCTGAGAGCAGCCAAGGGAGAGGGTCTGCCTCCCACCAGGCCCGCAGCGGCTGCCCCAGGACCCCCCACTCCGATACATGGCACTGGGCCATAGCCACCTCCAACAGGCAGGTCACCTGCCTCAGATCCTCCAGGCCTTTCCACGCCACCCTTGCAGGGGCAGGCCTCCCCACGCTTCGTGCACTGCTCACCCTGGAGGCAGCAGGGAAGCCACGGAGAGCTGGGGCCCCAGGCCCTGTGTCCTCTGCCCAGCCCTGGCACACTGGCCACACGCCCTGTCTGGCTGACTCAGGGCTGCTGCCCACATACTAGCCACACCCACCCTGCATGTTGTCCCTCTGTCCCTCCGTCTGAGGGGAGTGAGCAGCCTGTGGGACCCTCAGGGCCACCAGCCAGGGCTCCTGAAAGCTGTTTCAGGGGAGGCTTTCGGCCTGGCCAGTGGCTGCAGTGTTTTAGTCCCGTGGGGCAACCTGGGGGAACACGCACCACCTCGGCCAGGAGGGCACAACTGAGCTGTCACTGAGCCCGGACCACCTTGGCCAGCCAGGACTCTCCGCAGGCTCCTGTGGCTGGCAGTGTGTACTGTGGAGCCCCTTAGCTCATGGAGTCTGTCTAGAACCTGCTAGGTTCTCCACCAGACACTGTTGAAACAGGGCCTCCTGACCCCCTGCATGGGGTACAGGCCTGCAAGGCTGGCATGACTTCCTCTAGTGAGCAAAGCTGCCCCCTGGTTCACCAGGCCGTTGGAGCTCAGCCTGGCATCCACTGCCGTCCTGAGCCTTGATGCCACTTCTCTACCTAGAGCCCTTACTCTCCACAGGGGGTTCAAGTCTCCTTTTGCAGCTTTCCCTGTGACCTTGACCCACACTGTCCACCCCACTGGGCGAGGGAGAGTCAGGGCAGGTGTGCAGAGTGGGCGCTGGGCCCCGGCCTCTGGGAGATCCTTCCATGGCTGCTGAACCCTGGGCTGCGGAGACATTCAGCATGGGCAGGGTGGGCAGAGAAAGTGGGCATCCACTGCAGCTGCCCCAGGCCTCATCACCAGGCAGGCACTGCCAGCGCCTTGTTCTGCTGTAGCAGCTCAGCTCAGAGTGCCTGGGCTCCTGTCGGTCCCACTGTGGGCCTCAGGGCAGAGCTTCTGTAGCAAGCCACGGGTCTGGGGGTCTCGGGAGCTTGCGACTCCTAGAGATTCAGGTTAGGAGCCAGGGACACCAGATCCTGTCCACTGCCACACCTACCATCTGGTCCACTAAGGCCTGGGCTGCTGTGGTTAGTAAGAGGCTTTGGGGGTCAGGAGATGGAATATAACTGAACTTATAAATCAATAAGGTGGTTTCTACTGGGCCTAATGGTTGAGCCTGTACTCCAGCACTCTGGGAAGCTGAGACAGGAGGATCACAACTTTGAGTCTAGCCTGGGCAAACTGGTGACTCGTCAAAACCCTGTCTCAAAATAAGAAATTACACATACACACACAGAGAGAGAGAAAGTCATGCCGAGAAGAAGTTCAGGTTAGCCCCCAGAAGCCTGGAGGAGTGTGGGCGCCAAGTATCTGCGACCCTGGGTAGCAGGAAGGGCCCGCCCCTCACCCCAACCCAGAGAGACAGGACAGGTTGGACCGGCTGAGGCCTGTGAGCTAACCAGGCCTTTGTTACCTGTGCCCGGGGCCACAGCTTGGACTGAGTCCTAGGTGTTCAGGGTCAGGCCCTCCCCAGTCCAGAGGCAGGCCCTCAGGGATAGGCCACTCCCCCCCCCGTGGAGGCTCCTCCCATTTCCTGGGGGCAGCAGCCTGGGGCAGACGTGTCCACTGAGGGCCGGAAGGCTGGGCCCCAGGGCTGCCCTCACTTCCAGAGGGGCCAGAGTGTCACCACGGCAGACACGTCCTGCCACCTCTGTGTGGGCGGCCCAGGAGGCAGCAGGGCTTGCTCACTGCAGACCCCGAACACGGGAGACCCCAGGGGAGCTGCACAGCTTCCAGTGTCCTCGGAACTTTCCAGAAGTGTGTGCTGGCCCCAGGGCAAACAGAGCAGGGGGCATGGCAGGCTGGTGCTTCCACGTGACTCCCTGAGGCCTGGCAAGCACTGAGTGGGGAGAGAGGCCCCTAAGCTAGGCAGTGTGGTGGGCGGGGGTGACAGGCCAGGAGCTCACTGAGATCCATCCGAGCCACGCATCAGGTCAGACCTGGCTGGGAGACCATGTTCTGGGCCCCAGGGTCAGCCCCTGGACAGGTGTGATGGGGCACTTGGTTCATGGAGGAGCCTCCGGGCTGCCTGCCAGCCGCCTGGCTGCAGTAGGTGGGCTCCAGGAGTGTTCAAGCCAGCTCTTCCTGTCCTGGGTTGGCCCGGACCTCATGCAGGTTAGGAGCCACCCTGCCTGGCCTTGGGTAAACTGGGGTCCAGCCTGTCCGCCCCCCCCGCCCTGCGTCACCTCGGCCTGTCGTAATGAACAGTACAAGGCCTCTACCAACTTCAGTGGGCCCCCAGCACAAGGTCCCGTGGCCCAGGGTGGCCCTTCTTCCTAAACCTGAGTTTCTCAAAAAAAAAAAAAAAAAGGTATTTGTCACAAGGATTAGCACAGGTAAAGCCCCCAAATCTGAGAGGTCCTCGTGTCATGGGGAGGCTAGCCAAGGCCTTTGCATTTGGAGTGGTCTCCCCCCGGGGTCACTGTGGCGGCACCAGGACCTCCACTGGCTGCTGCATACTTGAGACTTGGTGTAGCAGGCAAGGCAGAGCGATGCCAGGGCTGCTGGGAGATGGGCAAGAAGCAGCCCATGCCAACAGGAAGCACAGCCTGGGGCAGCCAGCTGGTGTGTGCAGGCCCCAGGCAGTGGAGAGCGGAGCCCAGCAGGGGAAGGGCGGCCCGCGGGCCTGCAGGGTGAGGCGGGCAGCACTGGTGTTCCAAGAGGGCCCAGCCAGTTAGCAAAGCAGAACTGGCTTCAGATAGGGAGAGGGGCGTCAGGATGGGGCAGCTGGCCTGCACTACAGCTCTCATCCACAGAGCTTGGACCCCAGACCAGTCCCTCCACACCCACTTGGCAGGCTGGGTGGCCCAGGCAGTGTGGCTGCTGCTGACCACCGCCTGGCTTCAGCCCTGCCCAGTGCCCACCCATGCCGCACACAGTACATGCTGGACACCCACAGGTCTCTGCAAGGGGAGGTGGTCTCCGTGGACACTGGACAGGCCGTGGGTATCACCCCCAAGCATGCCACGTGTGCATGTGGTGACCAGGTGGAGGCTGGGGGCATGGTGACAGCCACACCAAGCCACCTGGATCTGCAAAAAGTCCACAGACCATTTCCAGGCTGGTTCTGGACTCAGCAAGGACTTCTGCGTGTGCGTGTGCTGCGCACTGAACCTCAGGCCTTCTCAGTGACCTGTACCCCCAGCCCTGTTTTTTGTTTTTCAGTTTTGAGACAGAGTCATACTGAGTCACTAAGTTGCCCAGATGGGCTTAAACTTACAAACTTCTGGGCTAGAGGAGTAACACAGTGGTTAGAGTTCTTATCTGTCAAGCTCAAGGTTCTCCATTGGACTCCCCAGAACCAATTAAATCAGGCATGGTGGTGCACACCTGTCATCCCAGCATGCAGGAGGCTGAGCTGGAGGATGACTGTGAGTCCAAAGCCAGCCTGGGCTCCATAGTGAGTTCAGGACCAGCCTGGAGTACAGAGCAAGACCCTGTCTCAAAACCACAAACGTTGCAATCTGCCTGCCTTAGTCTCCCAGAATGGTGGGATTACAGACTTTGTGCCTGGTGTCATAGATTCTCAGTAACATTTTGTTGTTTCATGAACATACATTTTTAATTCCAAAATCAGAAAACACAGGAAAATCTGGGAAGACCAAGATCATCGTAGGGCTAGAGGTCCAGCCCCTGGCAGAGCACCTGTGCAGAGCATCCCCACACTGTGTACACACACATTCCTACCTGCCTGCCCACCCACGGAAGGTCTCCTGGCCTGGCCTACACCGGTAGGTGTGGCAGCCCCATCACAGCCTCCTACACTGGAGCCGTGAGCAGTCAGAGGTGCCCAGTGAACACAGACTCTTCTCAGGCCCATGGAAGGCCACAGGCCAGGTGTGTGATCAGAGGGTAACAACAGCCAGGGGACCGTGTGAGAGGGCGCCACAGCCAATTCAGGGCTTCTGCCTACCCTTAGAAATGCTGAAGGCAGGAGTGTTTCGGATCATGGTCCCTGAACGTGCCCTAGAGAAGCTAGCCAGGCACGGTGAGCACCCATGAGGTGCTGTTCACACAGCCAGCCGGCGCGTGTGCCCCAGGCAGGACCCCAGCCCAGTCCCGGCCCTTGGGCCAGGCAAGGTCATTCTGGAGGTCTTGAGCCGAAAGGGCCTCCCGCCACCCTCTCGTGTGTCCCTGACTGGCCCATCTGTCCCTTTCCCGCAGAGATCCCAGCACTTGCTGTCGCCTGCAGCCACTTGGAAGCAGACAGGAGCCACAGCAGGATGCAGACACAGGCAGCTCTGGCCATCGAGGGGTCAAAGATGGCCACACAGCCCAAGGCCAGGCATGCTCGGCCCTCCAAGTCTCATCCTATGAGAGCTAAAAGCTGCCAGCAGCACCCCCATATCCGCAACTACAACGTCAAGGACTGACTTTCTCGCGCGCGCGCCCTGGACGTGCTGTGTCAGGTGAGCCATGGTGTGTGGGCCACGAGCCGCAGGGCCAACTGCAGACTCCAAGATGGCCTCACAGCAGCACCACACCATTAAACCCCAGTGCCTCCCTCCCACATCTGCTGCCCCCCAGTGTCTGTGTCCACGTCGCTTCCCACAGCCTCCTGCACACTGGCCACACTCTGTACTACAGCCTTCCTTAGAGCCGGAGGGGGGCAGGGTGTGCCCCACCTGCAAAGCATGCCCCACAGTGTCTTGTCAGGGACCCACAGTGCAATCCAGGCCCCTGGTGAGCCTGACCAGTTGCCCTGGCCGTGGTCCTCATGCATGTTGGTGAGGTCAGCCACGGACTAGGGGCTGCATGGTGCCTTGCACGTGTGTCCCCAAGCTGAAAGGGCATTTTGCCACCTGGGTGCCTGGGACGGAGCACCTGCCAGGATGAGACACACTCATGGGTCCACAGTCGCTCTGAGTACCACATGGGCACACCCACATGCCCACACCTAAACGCATCTTGAGGACCAGCACCCAGCCCGCTTCAGTTCTCATACACACGTGCTCCACTGGCTGTGACCTGCCTGTGTCTGGGAGGCCCGCCCCACACCCACTCTCCTGGAGCTCTTGCCGTTTCTCCACCTTGCTCAGGGTTACCCTGTTGGGTGCCTGCACGCAGCAGTGCCCTTTCTACCTAGGCAGACGGCTGTTGCAGCCAGCCAGGGGGCGGGGGCTGCTCCCTGCCCTAGCTTGCCGCGTGCTGTGACCTTTGTAGTTCATGTAAAATAGGGGTGCTGATACCTGCCTGCCTGGCTCCCAGGTGTGGCGGACATCAAGGAGGGCCTGCCCCACCATCTTGGTCTTTGGTGCAGCCTGAGAAGTCATGGGCCCAGGTCACGTGGACTTGTAAATCACTCTTGCACCACCTTGTGTTCCTGGCAGGCTTCTGCCATTTCTCCATGGGAATATATAGAGAATACCCCGGGGTGGCTAGGTCAGGGTCTACCCAGGCACACCATGCTCCCAAAGTCCCTGGGCAATGGCAAGCCATCCCAGTGTCCCTAGAAGCAGCAGGCCGGGCCTTCTCTCAGGCCAGATGTGGCCTTGCAAGGGTCTGTGCTCCAGTGAGGCCTGGTCCAGGGATCTCTTAAGACTGAAAAGCTTAGAGATGATGCCCCTCAGAGCCAGCTCAAGCAACTTGTGACACCAGTCAGTCAGTGCAACAGGGCCATGAGTTCAATTCTCAGGACCACACACACACACACACACAAAAGAGATATCTGGGGTAACACCCAGCCTCTCCTTCCTAGACAAGTCCAGGTGGTCAGTGCTAAGGCCCCAGCCCCAGTCCCTACGCCAAATAGCTCCACTTGGCACTTGGCACGCGCTTTCAGAAGAGAGCCTGGTCCTGCCTACTCAGGATGGCTCCAGTGCCATCTGTCTGGAGAGCTTTCTTCTGGGGCCCTGCACCTCAAAAACAGCCATTCAGCACTTCTGAGGCTGAGGCAGGAGGACTGTCATGAGGCCAGCCGGGGCTGCACAATGACCAGCCTGGACTACAGAGGAAGACCCTGTCTCAAAAAAAGCCATCTCGGCTGGGGCCCTGCACCCTCCACCCTAGGGGTCACATGCCCTTTAGGGATGGACCAGACGACCAGCAGGAAGGCTGGAGTGGCCCTGGGGACAGGTGGGGGTCACAGTGGGAGATGCAGGCATGGGTGACTCTCCAGGGCTGCTTGCTACAGGCTCAGGTCTGGGGTTTCTCCCAGACCACCTGGGCCTGCAGGCAGGAGACTGAATGGGCTTCCTGGACTCTCAGGTGATTCCAAGTCTGGACCCACCTGGCTGTGTGTGGGGGCGGTGCTAGGGACCCAGTCCACCCAGGGCCTTCATCCTAGGCTCCGCTTCCCGCCTATTTCTTGAAAACTGGCAATCCTTTTCCCCTGCCTCCCAAGTTCTAGGATTATAGGTGGCATCACCATGCCCAACTTAAGTGATGCTGGGGCATCAAATTCAGGGCCTTAAGCTTGCTAGGCCAACACTCTAACTGCTGTGCCCATTTCCGGTTTTGAGTCAGGGTCTGAGCTGCTCGGGCTGCTCGAACTTGCAGCCCTCTTGCCTCGGCCTCCCGCAGTGCCGGGGTGGCAGGCCTGCGCCGTCGGACGCCGGACCGGCGCCCACGTGACTCGAGAGGCGGCTTTGTTCTGCGACCCCGCCCTCCGCCGGCTCCCGCCCCGTGAGTTCGGGATCCCTCCGAACTGGAGTCACAGGGAGGGAGAGTGCCGGAAAGTAGGACCTTCGCCGGGAAGCGACGGTATCGTCTTTGTCCCCGCGACCCCGGGTTGTGGGCCGGAGACTGGTCGTCCGGGACCGCCATCCCTGTCCCCCATCCCCGGTCTCCGGAGGCCGCGCTGCGGTGACCGGCAGTAACCCCAGCCGGGACGCCTTCCACCGGGGTCAACGACCGCACTTTCCCGCGGCCGCCGCCGGCCATCACCCTATCACCTAGCAACGCCCACTCGCGCACGGCCATAGGGCCGGCGCGAGCGGTGACGGGTCCTGATTGGTCGCGGAAGAGTAGGTCCCGCCTCGGCTCGGTGTGAGCGCGCGCGCGGTGACGAGGACACGGGCGCGCGCCCTGAAGCCGGCGGCGCGGCTCGCCTTGGCTCGTGGCCCCTCGGCAGCCCCGCTTTGTCCCGCGGTGGCCGAGCACCGCCCTCCCCGTGGCCTAAGCGCAGTCCTGGTGTGTTCCGCGTCCCGTGGCGCCCACGTGGCGCCGGGCGCGGCAAGGGCCGGAGGGTCCGCCGCCGGGTCCGCGGCCGCGCCTGGCGGAGCGGAAGCGGGCGGGGGCCGGGCGCGCGCGGGCATCACCCCACGGCGGCGGCGCGCCGACGCTCATTGGCCTGGGCGGCGCGGCAAGCTGTCAGCCCATGTGGCGTGGCCGCGCGGGGATGGCCGCGGTTTAAAAGGCGCCGGCACGGCCTAGAGGGAGCCAGAGAGACGCCGCGGGCCCCTCGCTCCGCCGCCGTGCTCCGCCGTCGCCTCTCCGCCCGCCGCCGCCCGGTCCAGGTGCGCAGCGCCGCGGGGGACCCGAGCTCGGGTACCGGGAGGTCGGGAATCTGAGAAGGAAGGGGATCGGGCCCGGCGCAGGGGCGGCCGGGCGCCCACGCGCCCACGAAGGCTCCGCACGAGTGGCCTCTGAGCGGACGCCGGGAGGGAGCCGCGGGGGGCGGGAAGCCCAGCACGTGGGCGCCGGGGCTCTTCCCCGGCCAGGGGAGGCCGGGCGCCGTCGAGGAGCGCACGAGGCCTCGGCCGGTGGAAGTGCACGAGCCGGCGCGGGAGTGCACGCAGGACCGCGGCCTCAGGCCCGGGGGCCTCCGATGCCTCGGCGCCCGGTCTGGGGGCTCGGGCCTGGCCGAGCCTGCTGCCCCGCATCCCGGCTTCGGCCTTCTGTGCCACCAGCCCTGCGGGCCAGGCCGCCGCGCCCCTGGTCCTAGCATCTCCCGTGGTGGCCTGCGGTGTTGCGGCCCCCGCCCCCAGCGCGGGCACGGTGCCCCCGTGGCCTGAGGAGGCGCTTCTGCTGCCTGCGTGCTGGGGCCTGGCGCCGCCGCCGTGAGCGCTCCAGAGCCCGTCGCCCCGGACGGCCGTGTCTCGTCCCCGGGATGGAGGGCCTAAGGCAGGAGGCTGTGGCCGTCACCCCAGGGCAGGCCCAGAGCCTGCGCCGCGCCGAGGCCCAGCACCCTGCCCACCGGGCGGGAGGCCAGGGCGGGGCCTGCGTCGCACGGGTCCCAGCCTGGCCTGCTCAGCCCTCGGACACCACCTGGTGGGCCAGCCAGATGCTCGCCCTGCACCTCCCACCCGTACGAGTGTGCAGCCCGCCTGGGCCGCGGGTCGAGGCCATGGAGGTTCTGAGCACGCGACACGCTCCCTCCCCAGAGAGGAGCCATGGAGGAGGTTGTGATTGCCGGGATGGCCGGGAAGCTGCCTGAGTCCGACAACCTGCAGGAGTTCTGGGCCAACCTCATCGGCGGTGTGGACATGGTCACGGACGATGACCGGAGATGGAAGGCAGGTGAGTGCTGCCAGACCGGAACCGGGACAGGCCGGCCGGGCGGAGGTTTCAGGCAGCTCACCACGCTGCCTTCTTGGAGGTGACTCTGGTGGCATTGTTCCAGCAAGGTGGGGCGGGCTGGGGCCAGCTTTGCCTTCTGCCTCACTGGGGCTCTGCAGCCAGGCCTGGCCATCTTGCCTGCCCTCCTATGCCCTGAACCGGCACACTGGCACCGTTGAGGAGGCTGGTTGGCCTCCCTCCCACCCTGTGGTTCTACCTGCCCGACAGGTGTGAGTCAGCGTGGGGGGGCCGGGTCAGCCTCAAGCCACACAGAGGGTCTCCCGGCTTGGTTTTTTTGGGTTCTGGAGCAGAGGGGGGCAACCCCCAGCCTTGCCCCAGTAGGCTTCATAAACATGGGTGCTCTGGGAGGACGGGGGCTGCCAGGAGGTGGGGTCCTGGAAAGCAGAGGCCCTGAAGCAAACTCCTGGCCCCACAGGGCTCTATGGCCTGCCCCGGCGGTCCGGCAAGCTCAAGGACCTGTCTAGGTTCGATGCCTCCTTCTTCGGAGTTCACCCCAAGCAGGCGCACACGATGGACCCCCAACTCCGGATGCTGTTGGAAGCCACATACGAGGCCATCGTGGATGGAGGTGGGCCGTAGAGGGTGGCTGCTGGCAGGACAGCATTGCCTTTGAAGGGGCTGGGGCTGAGGCAGGGGCAGGGGCAGGGGCAGGGGCAGTGGCAGGAGCAGGGCACTTGCTGAGTAGTCGCAGGTCCTGGGCTCTATCCCCAGCACTGCGAAGTGAAGCCGAGAAAGTGTATTTGGCGTCTTGGGTGGTGAAACCTGGCTGTGATCATCAGAACTCAGGAGGCTGAGGCAGGAGGATTGCTTTGAGTTAGATACCAGTCTGAGCTGCAGAATAAGATCATGGCTAGCCTAGAGAATGTGTGTGTCTCGGAAGCAAGGAAAAGGAAAGGAACTGCAGCAGTTACGAGTGTCTTCTGTGTTTCTGGCCACTGAGAGCCTGGAGTAGAGTGTGTTTTGGGCCTGCCCCCCTGGCCTGTCTCCGTGCTGGCCTGACGGGCCAATGCTTGGAGGAGGCGGAGGCCCGGCAGTCACGGTTTCACAACTGCATCCCTTTGGCGGCTCAGGCATGCCCTGTTGCCCTAGTTTCCTCACACCCGAGTCTGGTCTTGGCCAGGGTAGGACTGGTAGCAGCCGATGGCCCCACTGGGTGGTGTGGCCACTGGGTGCCCACCCTACCAGCCTTGATCTGGAGTCCTTGCTGTTGAGGTGCGGGAGTGTGTTTCCTCCCTATACTTTAGGCCCTTCTGCAGGCTTGACCTGGCCTCAAGGCAGCTGTCTCTGTCCGCGGTCCCACCCTATGGCTGGAGTAGGCCCTAAGGCTGGGCCTGGGTCAGTAGATGCTGGCTGGCCCCCCAGGTTGCTTTCCAGCCAGAAAGGTGCCACGTATTCTCCCCTGGGACACAGTGCAAACCTGTGGGCAGGGCCTGGAGGCCATGGGCACAGCTCCCAGGGGCCTGTCCAGGCCCCTTGTCTTCCCAGAGGGGCTGTCCACAGTCCCTTTCTTTCGCACAGTAGCTTCCCGGGGCCCCTTCTCTCCCGGGGGGCTGCCCATGGTCCCTTCTCTCCTGCTCCTGACACTTCAGTCTTTGTCCCCCTGCCTCTTCTTATCTCGGTGTTCTGGGGCTGGGTGCCCTTGGGGCCGGGGTGCTTATTGGCCACTAAGCTTGTCAGACCCACTTGTGACACCAAGGGCCAAGGGATTTTCCTTGGGACAATGCTGTCCTCTGTCCTCCCTCTGGCTGCCGCCTGACCTAGGCCTTGGGGACCCATCACCCCCCCATGGCCCATTTCCTGGGTGACCTGGTCTCCCAGGCCTGCCTGGACTGGCTGCCCCAGTAGCCCTTCCCCCTCAGCTAGCCCTGGGCCCTCGTGCCTGGCCCAGGCTTCATCCACGAGCTGGGCAGGAGGCTGAGTGAGACTGTTACTCTGCAGGCATCAACCCAGCCTCACTCCGTGGCACAAGCACCGGTGTCTGGGTGGGTGTGAGTGGCTCAGAAGCTTCGGAGGCCCTGAGCCGGGACCCCGAGACCCTCCTAGGCTACAGCATGGTGGGCTGCCAGCGCGCCATGATGGCCAACCGCATCTCCTTCTTCTTTGACTTCAGAGGTGGGTGGCACAGGGGTTCTCGGGTCCCCATGCCAAATGGAGGCCCTCGAGTGTGGACCCATCCCACGCGCGTATGTGCTCTGCCTGGTGCTCACGCCCCTTTGTACCCCTACCACAGGACCCAGCATTGCCCTGGACACGGCCTGTTCCTCCAGCCTGATGGCTCTGCACAATGCCTTCCAGGCCATCCGCAGCGGGGAGTGTCCAGCTGCCATCGTGGGCGGCATCAACTTAATGCTCAAACCCAACACCTCAGTGCAGTTTATGAAGCTAGGCATGCTCAGCCCCGAGGGCATGTGCAAGGCCTTCGATGACGCAGGTCAGGGCAGTGGGTGGGCAGCCGGGACTGAGGGGTCAGCCAGGGCCAGTGTGCTGGGTCCCGGCTGAGCTATGTTCTGTCGCAGGGAATGGGTATTGCCGTTCAGAGGCCGTGGTGGCCATCCTGCTCACTAAGAAGTCCTTGGCCCGACGGGTGTACGCCACCATCCTGAACACCGGCGCGAACACGGATGGCAACAAGGAGCAAGGTGGGCGCGGCAGGGTGCCGCAGGCGGCAGCAGGTGGGCTGGTGGCCACGGCCTGACCCTCCCTCGCCCGTCCCTGCAGGTGTGACCTTCCCCTCAGGAGAAGCCCAGGAGCAGCTCATCCGCTCCCTGTACCTACCGTCCTTGGTGACGCCCGAGTCCCTGGAGTACATTGAAGCTCATGGCACAGGCACCAGGGTGAGGGCTTGGGACTACCCTGCCCACTCATACCCAGCCCTGTGCTGGAAGGGCTTTTGGCCCAAGCCTTGACCCCGTGCCTCTGCAGGTGGGTGACCCCCAGGAGCTCAACAGCATCACCCGGGCCCTGTGCGCCTCCCGCCAGGACCCCCTGCTCATAGGCTCCACCAAGTCCAACATGGGACACCCTGAGCCTGCCTCGGGGCTGGCAGCCCTGGCCAAGGTGAGGGGCTGGAGTCTGGGCCCTGTGGGCTCCTGTGGTTGCCATACAGGAGGCAGTGCTGCCCAGCCCACGTGGTGTCCTATACTAAGCGTCTCTTACAGGGCTTAGCTGCATGGGGAGGGGCTTCTGGGAGGTGGCCAGGCTGCTGCTTCTGTGGGCCAGGCTTGGTCTATAGCGGGCACTGTCCACTCTGGGCTGCTTTGCCTCCTTTTCAGCAGACACCGGGCAGGTGGCCAGGGTGCCCCTTGGCTTGGACCTGGCTGACCGGTTTGTGCCTAGGCCTACAGCCCCCAGTCTGGTGTCCAGGTGTGGCTGGGAGGTCACAGGGACCCTCGGGCACTGGCAGCGGTGGGCTGAAGGCACGGGCCCCAGGGAGGTGGCGGAGCCCTGGGCGACCTGCCCTTCCCTCTCTGGCTGCAGGTGCTGCTGTGTCTGGAACATGGGATGTGGGCGCCCAATTTACACTTCCATAGCCCCAATCCCGAGGTCCCTGCCCTGCACGACGGGCGGCTACACGTGGTAGACCGGCCCCTGCCTGTCCGTGGTGGCAACGTGGGCATCAACTCCTTCGGCTTTGGAGGCTCCAATGTACACGTCATCCTGCGGCCACACACAGGGCAGGCCCCGCCGCCTGAGCCCACTGCCATGCTGCCCCACCTGCTGCAGGCCAGTGGACGCACCCTCGAGGCTGTCCACAGCCTGCTGGAGCAGGGCCGCCAGCACGCACAGGACCTGGCCTTTGTGAGCATGCTCAATGACATCGCACTGGCCCCACTGGTCACTATGCCCTTCAGGGGCTACACCGTGCTGGGTGCAGAAGGCAGTGCCCAGGAGATCCAGCAGGTGCCGGCCAGCCAGCGCCCCCTCTGGTTCATCTGCTCGGGTGAGCCTCACTCTGGTGCTCCCTGGCTGGCCTTGTGCTGGGAGGGAAGGGGCAGCAGGGGTGCTGGCCAGCAGGGCTGACCGCTTCCGTCCGGGGCAGGCATGGGCACGCAGTGGTGCGGGATGGGCCGCAGCCTCATGCGCCTGGGCGCCTTCCGGGATTCCATCCTGCGCTCTGACGAGGCCCTGAAGCCCCTGGGCGTCAAGGTGTCAGAGCTGCTGCTGAGCACCTACGAGGGCACCTTTGAGGACGTCGTCCATGCCCTCGTGAGCCTCACTGCCATCCAGGTGAGGCGGCCCGGGCTCGCCCTCCACCTGCCGGGTTGGGAGGGGGCTTCCTGGGCGTGCTGAGCCTTGCAGAGAGGCCCCGCTGTGTGGCCCGTAAGGTGCGGGACACTGCGCATGGTGGCCAGCCTTGCAGCGCGTCTGTCCCCCCCAGATTGCTCTCCTCGACCTGCTGAGCGCCCTGGGGCTGAGACCCGACGGCATCATCGGGCACTCGCTGGGGGAGGTGGCTTGCGGCTACGCCGACGGCTGCGTCACTCAGGAGGAGGCTGTGCTCGCTGCTTACTGGAGGGGCCAGTGTGTCAAGGAAGCCCACCTTCCCTCAGGCTCCATGGCCGCTGTGGGTAGGCACCACCCCGTGCCCACAGCTGGGCGGGCCCCAGGGACAGGGACCCTGGGCCAGGCCATGGGCCGTGGCCTGTGCTTGCACCACCCATCCGCAAGGCCCTGGCACCCACCCTGGCTCAGCCCCGTGGGGCTGTCATCGGGGACCAGCCTTGGGGGCCACTTGACTAAGCGCAAAGCCACGTGAGTCCCGGTCTGTCCCTCACAGCTAAGGAGCAGAGGCAGTGGGCAGAAGTGGGTTGGAAGTCCTGCAGGGGCTGTCGCTGTGGCCACGTCTGCAGCAGGTGCCCAGCAGCGGGGGTCCTGGCAGGTGCAGGCCTCCCCTGAGGCCGCCTCTTCTCACAGGCTTGTCCTGGGAGGAGTGTAAACAGCGCTGCCCACCCGGCATCGTGCCAGCCTGCCACAACTCCGAGGACACCGTGACCATCTCAGGACCTCAGGTGGGCCTGTGGGCAGCAGGGGCGGTCTAGCACCCCACCCTCCTTATCCCTGCTCCACGGCCTGAGGGGTGCAGGCTGGGACCCCGCCCGGGGAGTCGGCCCTGTCCCTTTGACCTCCCCTGTGCCCCAGGCTGCAGTGAGCAAGTTCGTGGAGCAGCTGAAACAGGATGGAGTGTTTGCCAAGGAGGTGCAGACGGGCGGCATCGCCTTCCACTCCTACTTCATGGAGGCCATTGCTCCCACGCTCCTGCAGGAGCTCAAGAAGGTGGGTGCTGCTGGTCCTGGTGGTGCAGATCTGTGTGATCGCAGCACTCAGGAGGCTGAGGCAGGAGGATCCTGAATTCAGGCCCAGCCTTGGCAACTTAGCAAGTAAACGGGACTATCTTAAAAGAAAACATTGGAGACATAGCACAACGTAAAGGTCCTGGGGTGTTCCACACCGCATGAAAAAGAAAATGGGAAGGGGGTACCACCGTGTGCCCTAGTCCCACGGGAGCCCGCAGTAGCCTGCAGCATGCCGACAGATGTTCCTGTGTGCAGGTGATCCGGGAGCCACGGCCACGCTCTGCCCGCTGGCTGAGCACCTCCATCCCGGAGGCTCAGTGGCCTGGCAGCCTGGCCCGCACCTTCTCTGCAGAGTACAATGTCAACAACCTGGTGAGCCCAGTGCTGTTCCAGGAGGCCCTGCGGCATGTCCCGGAGAACGCGGTGGTGCTGGAGATCGCACCCCACGCTCTGCTGCAGGTACGAGCCTGGTCAGGTGGGGCTGGGCTGGCTGCAGGAGGCCAGGGGAGCCCGCTGCCCACTGCTGCCCTCCCTGCCCTAGGCCGTGCTGAAGCGAGGCCTGAAGCCCAGCTGCACCATCCTCCCCCTGATGAAGAGGGGCCACAAGGACAACCTCGAGTTCTTCCTCACCAACGTCGGGAAGCTGCACCTTGCTGGGTGGGTGGGCTCCTCCCACCAGCCCCACGGGGCACACTAGCTGTGGCCCCGCTGCCAGTGTTAGCGTCTCCTGTGTTGGGGAGGAGGCAGCTGGCCTGGAGGGGCCTCTGCCATTCACCCGTTTCTCCTACGCCAGCATCGACGCCAACCCTAACGGCTTGTTTCCGCCCGTGGAGTTCCCGGTGCCTCGTGGGACGCCTCTCATCTCCCCGCACATCAAGTGGGACCACAGTCAGGCTTGGGACGTGCCGGCCGCTGAACACTTCCCCAGCGGCTCCAGCTTCTCCTCTGCCACCGTGTACAACATTGGTGAGCTGGGCCCCGAGGCAGGCAGCCTTTCCCCCGCTCCAGCCCTGGGTGGGTGAGCGGGAACACTGAGGCCTGTGTGTGCCTGCAGACGCCAGCCCCGAGTCTCCGGACCACTACTTGGTGGACCACCGCATCGACGGACGCGTCCTTTTCCCCGGCACCGGCTACCTGTGCCTGGTGTGGAGGACTCTGGCGCGAACCCTGGGTCTGCCCTTGGAGGAGACTCCTGTGGTGTTTGAGGACATGGTGCTGCATCAGGCCACCATCCTGCCCCGCACAGGTAAGGCTGCCTGGGTGGTCAAGGCAGGAGGTACGGGGTGGCTAGGGCTCTGGCCAGACTGGGACCCACTGTTCTGCAGGGACGGTGCCCCTGGAAGTACGGCTGCTGGAGGCGGCCCGTGCCTTTGAGGTGTCTCATAACGGCAACCTGATCGCCAGCGGTGAGTGGGGTGGCTGGGCCTGGGGCTGGGGTTCTGCTTGGCCTCCCCGCCCCCCACTTAGTCCTCCTGCCGCCCTCCCCACAGGAAAGGTGTATCTGTGGGAAGACCCCGACCCCAAGCTTTTCAACTACCCCGAGGGCCCCGGACCCACAGAGTCTGTGCCTGCCTCCCGCCTGCTGCCTGCAGACATATACAAGGATCTGAGGCTTCGCGGCTATGACTACGGTCCCCACTTCCAGGGCCTCCTTGAGGGCAGTTCTGAAGGTGGGCATGTGGCCTGCGTGGGCACGGTGCTCCACAGCCACAGGGCGCAGAGGACCTAGGCCTCACCACCTGGCTGCCTGCCCTCCCCTGCAGGTGACAGGGCCAAGCTGCAATGGAAGGAGAACTGGGTGACTTTCCTGGACTCGATGCTGCAGGCCTCTCTCCTGAAGCCCGGCCTGCAGGGCCTGCAGCTGCCCACGCGTGTCACGGCCATCCACATCAGCCCCGCCATTCATCTGCAGAAGGTGTACACACTGCAGGATGGGACCCAAGGTGACCCAGCCCCGCCCACGCCCTCAGCCCCACACATACCTTGGGCCCGGCTCGCCCTTGCTCACAACCTGTTCCCGCAGCGGCTGATGTGGTGATGGACCATGCTCTGAGCAGCGTCGTGTCTGGTGGCGTCCACATCTTGCAGCTCACCACGGCCTCGGTCCCGCGGCGTCAGCAGGAGCAGCTGGTCCCAGTGCTGGAGAAGTTCTGTTTCACACCCCATGTGGAGGCCGAGTGCCTGTCTGAGAGCACTGCCCTGCAGGAGGAGCTGCGGCTTTGCAAGGGTGAGCCAAGGCGCTTCCCAAGACGATGCCTGCCTGTCCCTGCCCACACAGTCCTTCTGTGTGAGGGACCTGCCCCTGCCTTGTCCCTGTTAACGATCCCCATGGCCAGCTACTCGGGTGCCCCAGTGCCCGTCAGCTATACCAGGGCCTTGCCCTGAGCTAGAGGGCTGAACCCGCCTTCTGCAGGTCACTCAGACACACAGCAGCCACACTACCTACCCTTTGTCACTTCCCAGGACCCTGGCGGTGGGTTTGTCTGGGCATGCGGGGCAGGCAGGGACTTGGGGACATGGCTGATCTCCCCCTCCAGGTCTGGTGCAGGCACTGCAGGCTAAGGCAGCTCAACAGGGACTGAAGATGGTGGTGCCTGACCTGAGCGGGGCACAGGCCCCCCAGGACCCCCCACAGCAGGGGCTGCCCCAGCTGCTGGCAGCCGCCTGCCAGCTGCCGCTGAATGGTAACCTGCAGCAGGCACTGGCGCAGGAAAGGGCTCTGCTGACCGAGGACCCCCTGCTCAGCGGCCTCCTCGGCAGTCCGGCACTCAGGGCCTGCTTGGACACAGCCCTGGAGAACCTGCCGAGCCTCAAGATGAAGGTGGTGGAGGTGGGTGCGAGGCAGAGCTGGGCCAACCCAGGCCTCAGCCAAAGCCCTCACTCCAGGCCTCTGGCCCCAGCTGTCTTGGGAAACCTCCCCACACAAGAGAAACCACTGGGTGGGCAAGGTTGAGGGGCGGGCCTGGCCAGCTCCGTACCTACTGCCCCTGGGGGCATACCCTCACCCATGGTGGACCCTGACCATTCTTCTATCTCAGGTGCTAGCCGGCGACGGTCACCTCTATGCCCGCATTCCAGCCCTGCTCAATGTACAGCCCATGCTGCAGCTGGACTACACGGCTACTGACCGCCACCTGCAGGCCTTGGAGGCCGCCCAGGACACACTGCAGCAGCATGAGGTGGCCCAGGCCCAGTGGGACCCGGCAGAGCCCATCCCAAGCAGCCTGGGTGCTGCCGACCTCCTCGTGTACAATGGTGCTGTGGCCTCCCTGGGGGACCCAGCTGCGACCCTGGGCAACATGGCAGCTGCCCTCAAGGAGGGCGGCTTCCTGCTGCTACATGTGGTGCTCCGGGGATACACCCTAGGCGAGACCCTGGCCTTCCTCTCCTCAGAGCCACAGCGCAGCGGTCCCTGCCTCCTGAGCCAGGTTGGGGGCTGAACTTCAGGGGCTGGGCAGGGTGCAGGGCCTGGAGAGGTGGGGGCGGGCCTGTGGGAGCTGACCCCACTGTCACCCCAGGATGAGTGGGAGCACCTGTTCTCCAGCACATCACTGCGTCTGGTGGGCCAGAAGATCTCCTTCTACGGCTCCGCGCTCTTCCTGTGCCGCCGGCCTGCCCCGCAGCACAGCCCCCTCTTCCTGCCAGTGGAGGATACCAGCTTCCAGTGGGTGGACTCTCTGAAGGTCAGGCCAGAGGCTGCCCTGCCCTGCTCTGTCCTGCACGGCCCAGAATCTTCTGGAGGCTGACCAACAACCCCCCACCTTTTGTCCTGCAGGACATTCTGGCTGAGTCGTCCCCCCGACCTGTGTGGCTCACAGCTGTGGGCTGCCCCACTTCTGGCGTGGTGGGACTGGTCAACTGTCTCCGCAGAGAGCCCGACGGGCACCGGATCCGGTAGGCAGACACCCACTGTGCCGTGCCCTTTGCCCAGGGTCCCTCTGGCCCAGCTCCTCACAGCCTCTGGCTTCCCACAGGTGCATCCTGCTGTCCAATCTCAGCAGCACAGCCCCCGTCCCCAAGGTGGAGCCTGGCTCCTCAGAGCTGCAGAAGGTGCTGGAGGGAGACCTGGTGATGAACGTGTACCGCGATGGGGCCTGGGGCGCTTTCCGCCACTTCCACCTGGAGCAGGGTGAGCCCACAGCACCCGCTTTCCTGGGCGGAGCAAGACCCGGCCTGCGGGGCCCTGTGGCAACACCCCTCCGTGTCCCCTCAGGCAAGCCCAAGGAGCTGACCGCACACGCCTTTGTGAACGTCCTCACCCGAGGGGACCTCTCCTCCATCCGCTGGGTCTGCTCGCCTCTGAAATTCTCTCAGCCTGTCAGCTCTGGAACACAGCTGTGTACTGTCTATTATGCCTCGCTCAACTTCAGGGACATCATGCTGGCCACGGGCAAGCTGTCCCCTGATTCCATCCCAGGTACCAGCCAAGCCAGGACGCTGGGAAGAGGGCAGCGCAGGGGCACACCTGGGCACCAAGCAAGGCTCACCTCTGTCCCCCAGGGAAGTGGGCCAACCGCGACTGCATGCTGGGCATGGAGTTCTCGGGCCGTGACGCCTGTGGGAAGCGTGTGATGGGGCTGGTCCCTGCCGAGGGCCTGGCCACCTCTGTCCTGCTGCACTCTGATTACCTCTGGGAGGTGCCCTCCAGCTGGTGAGTGGGCCTCACTGTGGGCCAGGGTCCCATGAGCAGGACGGCAGAAGTGGCCAGCCTTCTAATCCTGTTCTCTACACTCAGGACCCTGGAAGAGGCAACCTCGGTCCCCGTGGTCTACTGCACGGCCTACTACGCGCTGGTGGTGCGGGGCCGCCTGCGGCGCGGGGAGACGGTGCTCATCCACTCGGGCTCAGGCGGCGTGGGCCAGGCAGCCATTGCCATCGCCCTCAGCTTCGGCTGCCGTGTCTTCACCACCGTGGGTAAGGCCCTGCCCTCCCTGGGTCCGCCAGGTTCCCCGGGTCCCCGGCACCAGCTCACGGTGTCCTGCTCCCTCAGGCTCGGCCGAGAAGCGCACGTACCTTCAGGCCCGCTTCCCCCAGCTCCAGGACACCAGCTTTGCCAACTCCCGGGACACGTCCTTCGAGCAGCACGTGATGCGGCACACAGGCGGGAAGGGTGAGTGGGGGCGCCAGCGCTTCTCCGGGGGTCACACCTGCCTGTTGGGCACAGTGGGTATGACCACAGGACCCTTGTCTCCGCCTAGGCGTCGACCTGGTGCTCAACTCGCTGGCGGAGGAGAAGCTGCAGGCCAGTGTGCGGTGCCTGGGCTATCATGGCCGCTTCCTGGAAATCGGCAAATTTGATCTTTCAAACAACCACCCACTAGGTGACATGGGCGGGAGGGGGCCACCTGAGGCAGGCGGCAGGGACCGACTTGGGCAGCCGCCCTAAGCCATCATGGCCTCTGCTCTTCAGGCATGGCCATCTTCCTAAAGAACGTCACCTTCCACGGGGTCCTGCTCGACGCGATCTTCCAGGAGACCAACCCTGAGTGGCAGGAGGTGTCGGCGCTGCTGCAGGCTGGCATCCGCGATGGGGTGGTGAGGCCGCTCAGGTGCACCATCTTCCCTTGGGACCACGTGGAGGATGCCTTCCGTTACATGGCACAGGGCAAACACATCGGCAAAGTTGTTGTGCAGGTGAGGGGCTGTTGGCCCCCAGCTGGGTTCCACCTGGCCCGTGGTCAGCGTCTGAACAGCTGCCGCCTGTCTGCAGGTGCGTGAGGAGGAGCATGACGCTGTGCTGCCTGGCGTGTCTCCAGCCGCGATTCCCGCCATCTCCAAGACGTTCTGCCCGGCCCATAAGTGCTATGTCATCACAGGGGGCCTGGGTGGCTTTGGCCTGGAGCTGGCCCGGTGGCTGGTGCAGCGCGGTGCCCAGAAGTTGGTCTTGACCTCCCGTTCTGGGATCCGCACAGGTGGGCAGGCTGGGGTGCACGGGGGCAGCCCTGGATGGGGGCACGCCTCAGGCCTTCTCATGCGGAGGCTGCCCGCTCAGTTCCCATCCCCACCGACCCCCCACGTTCTGCATCCCACAGGCTACCAGGCCAAACAGGTGGGTGAGTGGCGGCGCCAGGGCGTGCAGGTGCTCGTGTCCACCCGTGACGCCAGCTCCCTGGACGGGGCTCGTGCCCTCATCGCCGAGGCCACACAGCTTGGGCCCGTCGGAGGTGTCTTCAACCTGGCTGTGGTGAGGGCTGGCTTTGGACTGGACACATAGGTACAGGTGGGTGGGCAGAACCTGGGTGGGTGCTGAGGACATCTCTCCTCAGGTCCTGAGGGATGCCATGCTGGAGAACCAGACGCCAGAGTTATTCCAGGATGTCAACAAGCCCAAGTACAGTGGCACCCTGAACCTGGACAGGTATGTCCAACGTGCCCCAAAGCCCCAGGCAGGAGGAGCAGAAGTCTGGGGCTGAGCCGGGCAGTGACAAGCATGCCCACAGGGTGACCCGTGAAGCCTGCCCCGACCTGGACTACTTCGTGGCCTTTTCCTCTGTGAGCTGCGGGCGCGGCAACGCCGGCCAGACCAACTACGGCTTTGCCAACTCCACGATGGAGCGCATTTGTGAGCAGCGCCGGCACGACGGCCTCCCAGGTGGGTCCCGGCCTCACCATGCCCCGGCCTGCGGCCCTGCCCTGTGCTCCTGCCCAGCAGCCCTCACCCACGGTTCCTCCCCTCGCTCACAGGCCTTGCGGTGCAGTGGGGCGCCATTGGCGACGTGGGCATCCTGCTGGACGTCATGGGCATCACCGACAAGGCCGTGGGCGGTACGCTGCCACAGCGCATTGCCTCATGTCTGGAGGTGCTGGATCTCTTCCTGCACCAGCCCCATGCCGTCCTGAGCAGCTTCGTGCTGGCCGAGAAGAAGGCAGTGGCTCCCGGGGATGGGGAAGGCCAGCGGGACCTGGTGAAGTCTGTGGCACACATCCTGGGTGAGCTCTGTTCACGGAACCTCCTCCAGAAGCCAGCTGTCAGCTCTCTGGCGCTTGATTTCCCCATCTGGGCACAGGCTGGGTCGCTGGCAGGGCCTTTCCTAGTGCTGGGCGTCATGGTCGGCGGGGTCAGCCAGGGGCCGAGACCAAGGTGGCGGGCATGTGAGGTGGTGCCCTTCCTCGCCACCTGCCTCCACTGCAACCCCGTCGAACCAGCCCTGTGCTTCCCCCAGGCATCCGCGACCTGGCTGGGGTCAGCCTGGACGCATCACTGGCGGACCTGGGCCTGGACTCGCTCATGGGCGTGGAGGTGCGGCAGGCGCTGGAGCGCGAGCACGACCTGGTGCTGTCCATGCGGGAGGTGCGGCAACTCACGCTGCGGAGGCTGCAGGAGCTGTCTGCCGAGGCCCCGGCAGCCAGCGACGGTGAGGACGGGCGCCGCGGCGGTGGGAGAGGCCCCGTGACCAGTGCAGCACGGGAGCCAACCCGGTGTCTGCCCCTTCTCACAGCGCTGGCAGCCCCTAAGTCCAAGGAGAGCAGCCCAGCCCAGCAGCAGGCCCAGCTGAACCTGCGCACACTGCTGGTCAACCCCGAGGGCCCCACCCTGACGCGGCTCAACTCCGTGCAGAGCGTCGAGCGGCCCCTGTTCCTGGTGCACCCCATCGAGGGCTCCACCGCTGTTTTCCACAGCCTGGCCGCCAGGCTCAGTGTGCCCACCTACGGCCTGCAGTGTACCCAAGGTACAGCCCTTGGAAGCGCCCCACCCCCCGTGCCCTAGGCCCCGCCCCCGGGTGCCCAGGCCCCTGAGTGCCAGCCCCACCTTCCGAGTGCCCAGCCCGCCCTCAGCGCGCAGTGTCCCCTTTGCAGCCGCCCCCCTGGACAGCATCCAGAGCCTGGCCGCCTACTACATCGAGTGCATCAGGCAGGTGCAGCCCGAGGGCCCCTACCGCGTGGCCGGCTACTCGTACGGCGCCTGTGTGGCCTTCGAGATGTGCTCACAGCTGCAGGCCCAGCAGGGCCCGGCCCCAGCCCACAACAGCCTCTTCCTGTTCGACGGTTCCCACACCTACGTGCTGGCCTACACCCAGGTGAGGACACCCTCTGCCCACCTCGGGGCAGCCTCCTGCCACAGCGCGCTGCAGCTGCTTCCTCCCTCTCCCTGCAGAGCTACCGCGCCAAGATGACCCCTGGCTGTGAGGCGGAGGCCGAGGCGGAGGCCATGTGCTTCTTCGTGCAGCAGTTCACTGACCTGGAACACGGCAAGGTGGGTCCCTGCCTGGGGCACCGGGCAGGCTGGGGTTGGGCAGGACCTGTGCTCACAGCTGCCGGCCACCTGCAGGTGCTAGAGGCCCTCCTGCCACTGAGGGGCCTGGAGGAGCGCGTGGCCGCTGCGGTGGACTTCATAACCCAGAGCCACCAGGGCCTGGACCGCCGGGAGCTGAGCTTCGCAGCCCTGTCCTTCTACCACAAGCTGCGCGCAGCCGAGCAGTACACGCCGAAGGCCAAGTACCACGGCAACGTCACGCTGCTGCGCGCCAAGACTGGCGGAGCCTACGGCGAGGACCTGGGTGCCGACTACAACCTGTCCCAGGTGAGTGGCCGAGGTCCTGGGCGGGCGGCGGGCAGCCACGGCCACGGCCCCACTCACGGCCGCTGTCCACAGGTGTGCGACGGGAAGGTGTCGGTGCACGTCATTGAGGGTGACCACCGCACACTGCTGGAGGGCAGCGGTCTGGAGTCCATTGTCGGCATCATGCACAGCTCTCTGGCTGAGCCGCGCGTGAGCGTGAGGGAGGGCTAGCCCCCACGGCCACCTGCACCACCACCGGGTCGGGGCTGGGGTCCTGCCGGTGGGACCCCCCACAGCCCACCCCACCTCCCCTGGCAGCCATGGCCCGCCCACCTGCCACCTCCCGTGTGGGCAGCAGGGGATCCCACTGCCGCGGACTCGGAGACCCCTGGTCTGTGAAGAGCCGCGGGCCGGCAGGAGCCAGGCTGAGCCTTTCGTACGTTGTGGGGTTTCACGCTAGTCGGTGGTCATTTCCTCACTTAAATTATTGGGTCCTGGGGAGAGCCCAGGTCTTGACCCCACCTGCAAAGATGGCACCAGCCTGGGGCTGTTGGGGAGCCTCGGAGCGGGTGGCCTGCCAGCCAGGCCTGCTCCTGCCACCACAGGGTGGGCAAGGGGACTGGCTCCCGGGACCAGGACCTGCCAGCCTCCCGCTTGGGCCTGCCTTCCCACCCCAGCACCCGGCCGCACCATGATGCGGGGCCGGCCAGCCCCGCGGACCGCGCCGGGCCCCAGCTCTGTCTTTATATCCAGGAGGTGCCCTGTGTGGCTGCTTGGATTTTGAAGTTTGTAATTGTCCATGTGAAGAACTGCGTCTGAGTCTTGTTTCATTTTTACACCAACTTGTTGAAAATGCTGCTCTGACACCTCGTCCTGACCCCCACCACGATTAAACCGCACGTGAGCTCTGCGCCTGCTCCAGTGTCTTTCCTCCTCCCTGACCTGCGGAGGCTCTAGCACGTGGCTGGGGGCAGCCCAGTGGGCCGTGCCAGCCAGGCCGGAGCCAGGCTGGACAGGGTGCGTCCTGATCTCCCGAAGGAGTAAGATGAGCGCAGCAGGCGGCCCTACCATGGCCCAGCCCTGGGGCACGGCTGCCCGGAGCCTGACCCTGCAGCAGGGGGCCAGGCAGCCAGTTTGCAACGCCTCCTCGTCCCCTTCCCCTGGGCCTGGCCACCTGAGCTCATTTCCAGTCAGTTTGCACAAAGCATGCAGGAAGCTGTGTATGCAAGGGACCGAACCAGCACTCCTGTCTGGGGTGGGGGACGGGTACAGTGACGGCCTCACTGTGTCACGTAGGCCTGGCTGAGCAAACCGGGTCAGCCCTGCTGCCTCACGCACCCCCAAGGCCCAGCTAGTGTGTGGCACCGGGGGATCGAACCCAGGCCTTAGGCTTCCAGCAGGCACCTTGGTCCATCCCTGAGCTGTGCCCCAGCCTCACTGGGCGCTCCCTGTGACAATCCGCCCAGGGTGCAGACCTGTGGTCGCAGTGCTCTGAGAGGCTGAAGCAGGACAGTCCTAAATTTGAGCCCAGCCTGGACAATTGAGCAACTTAGACTCTGTCTTAAAATCAGAAGTAACAAGTGGGACGAGGGGTGCCCCTCCGTGGTTACAGCACTCGCCCCGCAAGCAGAAGACACAGCGTCTGATTCCCCAGCACCGCATAAGCCAGGACCACACGTGTTGCCGTGCGCCTATAGTCCCAGCACTCGGGGAGCTGAGGCAGGGGGATTATCCTGGGTTTGAGGCCAACCTGGGCTCCGGAGCGAGTTCAGGACCAGCACGGACTACAGAGGGAGACCCTGTCTCAAAAAGTGGTCTGAGAATGTCTCTCAGTGGGAAGGCCCCGGGGCTCAAGAGAATCTGGTACCTGATGGTCTGACGGGATGTTAGCACCACCACCTCCTCCCCAAACAGTGTTCTGGGGCCCAGAGAGTTGGGGAACACGGTCCTAACAGACGTGCCTAGGCTTGACTGCCATTGTGGGGCTGGTAAGCAAGAAGTCCACCGGCAGGCAGCCTGGCCCAGCAGAACCAGGAAAGGCTCCAGCTGTCAGCCTCATCCTCAAAAAAGGCTGGGGCGTGGGGTTGCGGCTCGGTGGTGGGAAGAGCCTGCCTGGCTAGGACCAGGCCGCGAATTGGATTTCCTAGCACCACACAAATTGTGTAGTAGCTGTCATCTCGGGACTGAGGAGGCTGAGGCAGGAGGATTGGCATGAGTTTGAGGCCAGCCTAAGCTCTGTAGTGAGTTCAGGACCAGCTCTGGACAAGATTGAAACCCTGCCTCAAAAAAAAAGGCTTGGCAACACACCTGTAAACTGAGTACCTTGGGAGACTTGAGGCAGGAGGATTGCAAGTTTGAGCCCCAGCTGGGCAATTTAGCAACTTACTGAGACTGTGCCCTAAATAAACAATAAAAAGGTGCTGAGGATGCAGCTGGTGCAAAAGCCCTGTGTCCAGTTCCCAATGGGGAAGAAGGGGCTTGGCTCCATTTATAAAAATCCTTGGAAGGTGCAGTTGGCACCAGGGACAGGCCACGGGAGTTGGGAGCCGCACAGCAGTGTGCAGGCGCCGGCCGGCTGGGGTTTCCATCCGTGACGGTTTCACTCACACATACCTGGAGGTTTTTATGTGCCTCTCCAAACGTGTAATCGTCACGGTAAGTGTGGTTTTAAAAGTGTCAATTACACTTTCATGAGGACATTTAAAATGAGATACATAAACCAAATATAAAGTCAGGTGGGCCTCCAAACGCGTAAAAGAAGGCCCAACCTCTCATTAGAAGGGGATAAAAACAACAACCACAGGGCAGTCTCAGGCCTCCCGAGAGGGGGCCAGCTGCCCACTCGGCCACCAGTGGGAATGGCGATGCGGGCGGCATGCGGAAGGCGCCTGCGTGGCCTGGGCACCTGCCACAGCACCACAGCCCTCGGCGCTCACGCGGCGGGAGGGCCTGAGTGGGAGTCTTCAGCAGCACATGAGCCAGGTGTGCTCTGAGCCCCGGCCAGACTGGTGCCACCGCGAGTTCAGGAGCAGCCTGGGCTACGGGGCGAGACCTTGTCACAGAGAGAGAGGGGAAGGTAAAGTAGAACACGTGTTCTTCCCCACATGAGGAAGGATGTGTGCACGTGTGTCGTGTGTGTGTGTGTGTGTGTGTGCACGTGCCCTTTGTTGTGGCTCGGGGTCAGGGCCTTCCCAGTGAGCTATGGCCTTAGCCCGTTTTTATTATTATTTCTTTAAGGCGGGGTCTTACAAAGATACTGAGTTGCCCAGGCCGAACTTGGCCTTGCGATCCTCCCACCTCAGCCCCTCTAGCTGGGTCTATGCACGCTGCTACTTGTTTCCAGAGACAAAAACACAGGCAGAGTTCTGGGTGGGGAGGAAGGACTGGCAGGAACAGGGACGGAGGGACCCTCTCTCCCAGGTGTACTCGCAGGGCCAGGGCGTGGCCGGGGCCAGAGCCTGCGCAAGGCCCAGGGTGCGGTCCCTGGCACCGCACCAAAACTAGCCAGGTGTGGAGGTGCAATCGCAGACCCCAGAGGCTGAGGTGGGAGATTGTTACGTAGTTGAGAACAGCCTGGGCTGCCTGGCTGAGTGCGGCCCGGCCCGGCCCGGCCCGCGCTGCAGAGCGAGACTCTGCATCATTACACAGGTACTAAAAGCAGCCAAAGCAGAGAGAATGCCTGCTGCCTAGGCCCTGGCCAGTTTGTCTCCCTTATTTATTTATTTATCTATTTATTTTCAGTACTGGGGACTGGACCTGGGGCCTTCCTAGTGACACACTGAGCTATATCCTCAGTCCCTGGATAGTTGACCGGCTGGTCTTGAATTTGCCAACTTCTTGCTGGCATGCAGGCCTGTGCCACCACGTCCAACTCCCAGAATTTTGTTCAGCTCTAGGCTGCAGGTTAGGGTGAGGCCCGGGGACAGGCCAGGCGGGGTCCCGGAGCGACCCCCAGTGGCACTGCTGGCACCGCACTCGAAAGGATCTTTTCCCTCATTTTACTAACGTGTATACATACGTATACATACATGTACATTTGAGATACAGAGTGTTTAAATCGAAGCAAAGTATTCTGTGAATTTCTCTTTGGTCTTGCTCTGTGGTTCAGGCCACTCATGACGTAGCCCCTGCTGGCCTCACACTCAAGGCAGTTCTGCCCCGGTGTTTCTCGGAGTACTGGGGGTCAATCACAGGGCTTTCACGCTGAGCGACGCTCCAACTGTTTTTTATTTTTGACTTTGACGAAAGGTTTTGCTAAATCTATAAATCACCCAGGCCGGACTCAACTTTTTTATCCTCCTGCCTCAGCCTCTGCTGGTGCTGGGATTAGAGGCTGGTGCCACCACGTCCAGCTTCAAAGAAAAACCACACCGAGGATGCGGGCCGGTGGTAGCGTGTCCCTGCTGCAGCGAGCAAGATGAGACCACGAAGAGAGTTCAAGGTTTAAGTGGGGCAGAAAGTGTTTGAAGAAATAACAGGAGCTGGAAGAATGGCACAGCATCCAGAGCGCTCCCCCAGCCAGCGCAAGGCCCTGAGTTCAGTTCCCAGCATCACATAAGCCAGGCGTGGTGGCCGTAATTCCAGCATTCGGCAGGCTGAGGCACGAGTTAGAGGCCGGCATGCGCTACATAGTGAGTTCAGGACCAGCCTGGACTATAGAGTGAGACTCTGCCTCTAAAAGAGGCTGGAATTTCACTAAAAAAAAAAAAAAATTGATTTATACAGGCAAGAAATTCAGCAAACCACAAACAGGCCAAATACTAGGAAAACGACGGACTCGTGTGTCATTCCGAACGGTAGAGAACCACAGGTGGAGAGAGAGCTCCACAGGGCGGTGCTGGGCCTGTCACATTGGGAGAGCAGAGGGAAAACCCATCTTTGACTTCTCATATTTTCATCTTTTTAATTATTTGTTTTGGAGACACGTCATCATCTGTAGTCCGGGCTGGTTCTGGACTCCCTGTGGAGCCAGGCCGGCCTTGGGCCCGTGGCGGTCCTCCTGCCTAGCCTCCCGAGGGCCGGGAGGACGGGCGTGCGCCTGTTTGCGTGGTGCTGGGGTCCAACCCAGAGCAGGGGCCGTGGCGGGCGTCACTGTCAGTTGTTTTCGAGAGGGTCTCAGCTTTCGGTCAGGCTGCCTCCTGCCTCAGCCTCCCGAGGGCCGGGGTTATAGTCGTGGGCCTCTTGCCCACGTTTAAGTTTGGTTTTTAGCTCTTGGGGCGTGTTTGTAAGCAGGGCTTTGGGGGTCTCGTGGCTGTTCTGCGGACGGCCCTGTCACCCCAGCACTCTGGGGGCGGGAAGGTCACGTGTGAGCCCAGCCTGGGCTAATTCAACAACTTAGCGAGCCCTGTCTCAAAAGCAAAAATCAAGATGCGCTGGGGATGCGACTCAGCGAGGAGGCTCCGGGTTCCACGCCTAGCCCTGCAAAAGACCACCACCGCCGCCCCGCGCCCTCGGCCGCTGCGCGCGGCCCGGGCCCCTGCGCGCCAGGCGCGGTTTCCGGGGCGCCATTTCTCCGCCGGAACGCCCGGGCGCGCTTCCGGCCGCGGCACTTCCGGCAGCGCGGGCTGGCGGAGGGCGGGAGAGCGCGCGGCGGCTCTCGCGCTGCCGCGTCCCTCGTCGCCGCGCCGGCTCTCGGGCCGCCCGCGGGCGAGCGGGAGCCGGGGACGCAGCCCCGCGGGCGCGGGCGCGGGCGCGGGCGCGGCACGCCGGCCATGCCCAAGCTGCAGGGCTTCGCCTTCTGGAGCCGGACCCTGCGCGGCGCCCGCCACGTGGTGGCGCCCATGGTGGACCAGAGCGAGCTGGCCTGGCGGCTGCTGAGCCGCCGCCACGGCGCCCAGCTCTGCTACACGCCGATGCTGCACGCGCAGGTCTTCGTGCGCGACGCCAACTACCGGAAGGAGAACCTGTACTGCGACGTGTGCCCCGAGGACCGGCCCCTCATCGTGCAGGTGGGCGGCGCTCGCCCGCGCGGGCGGGCCCCGGGCCCCAGCGGGGCAGTGGGGCCTCGGGGCGAGCGGGGCGCCCGGGTGCGACCGCGGCCCGTGGGTGCGGGTGTGCCCCTCCGTGGACGCCCTCCCGCAGGGAAGCCCAGGCCCGCCGCGGGACGGGTCGTGGCGGAGCCCCTGGCAGGAAGGACCCGGCGGCGGCCGGGCTCCCGCTGACCCCGGCGCCCTCCCCAGTTCTGTGCCAACGACCCCGAGGTGTTCGTGCAGGCCGCGCTCCTGGCTCAGGACTACTGTGACGCCGTGGACCTCAATCTGGGCTGCCCCCAGATGATAGCGAAGCGGGGTGAGCTCAGCTCGGGCCCCGCTGGCGCCTGCTCCGTCCTGTGGGCGCGGGGCAGGGGCCCTGGCTTGATCGCGGGGGCCCCTGGGCCTCGGGCTCTGCTGGCTCAAGCGGGGCTCCTCCCTTAGGAAGGGCCCGGGTGGCGTTCGGCCCCTCACACACGCACTCGTGCGCAGCTTTCCCCCCGAGCCCGTGGGCACAGCTGGTGCTCCGTCCATGCAGCACGACAGAGGGTGCCGAGTCCAGTGGACACAGTTGGCCGGACTCCACTTGGCCTTTTGCCCGCCCCCCCCCCCCAGACGCTGTTGCTTCTGGGACTGAGGGCTGCCACCTAGCACACAGCCGGGCTGCCGGGTCCCGGATGGCCCCTGCGCCGGCCCTGGGGTGGCCTCTGACTGGGGTGGGGGGAAGGAGGCCTGTGTGGACCCAGAGGTCCCCATGGGACTGCGCTAAGGAAGAGGCTCAGGGCCACTTGTCCTTGCAGGTCACTATGGTGCCTTCCTGCAGGAGGAGTGGGACCTGCTCCAGAGCATGAGTGAGTTGGCACCAGGCACTGTATGGTCGGGTGAGGAAGCCCCAAGGTAGCCTGGCAGGGGCTCTGGAGGGGATGGTGGCCCTGCCACTCTGGGGGCTCCTGGCTGCACTCTGCCACCCCCTACCTCTCTGCCGGGTGGAGGTGACAGTGATGAGCAACTGTCCTGTGCCAGCTGTTGCCTTAGAGCCAGGCATGGGTGCTGCTGCATCCCAGCCTCTCCATGCCCTGGTGGACAGCTAGGTTTCAGATGCCACTGGTGGGAGGTGGCATTGAGGAAAAGGTTGAGGGCTCCTGCCCAGCGGTTGGACAGTGGTTGCCAGGTGATGGCCAGCGCTGCTGTCCAGGGAAGCCAGCTTGTCTCCATGTGGGCCAGGGCATAGGCTCAGGCCCAAAGCAGGATCGTATCCCTCAGAAACCATGTCTCTTCCCAGTTCAGCTGGCTCACGAGAAACTCTCTGTCCCCGTCACATGCAAAATCCGGGTCTTCTCAGAGATTGACAAGACCGTGAGGTACGCGCAGATGCTGGAGAAGGCTGGCTGCCAGGTGAGGCCCGGCTGCAGGGCTGTCCGCCAGCCCTCGACTGCCCTTGGCCTCCCCCGTGGTCTATGCAAAGGATGCAACCAAGGAGACTGCTGTGCGGGACCGGCCACTCCCGCCCCAGGGCATCGTTGGGGGGGTGACACCAGCCAGGGAGGACCTCAGCGAGGATGAGGAGGGGCCGCCTGGCTGCGGGCAGATCTACTGCCCTGTCCACTGGAGCCTGGCTTGGTGCCGCCTGGGGGGACAAGTGGTACTTCTTCAGACCTTAGCTTCTGGAGGCTGACAGGAGACTCCTCGGTGACCTGGGCAGGGCCTGTCAGGTATGGTGGGCCCAGCGCCTCCCCATCCACACCCCGCCTCCTGGGGTCAGCCTCAGCCATGGGTAGTGAGGATGCTGCCCTTCTCGGGCTCCTGGCTCTTAGGGCCTTCAGGGCCAGGGACCAAGCCAGGCCCAGGACACCCTGACCTCTGCCAGCTCCAGGAACTGATGACCTGAGGGAGCGGGCCCCGTTGAATCCAGTGGGGGGCTCATCCTGGAGCAGGGCTGAGCTGGTGCTGGTCTGTCCCAGCTACTGACTGTACACGGGCGCACCAAGGAGCAGAAAGGGCCGCTGTCGGGAGCTGCATCCTGGGAGCACATCAGGGCTGTGCGGTACGTGCGCACAGCTGGGACAGCTTCCGCCCTAGTGGGGGGGCAGCAACGCTAAGGGGACACACCCTGCCAGGGTGGAGCCTGGGCCTCTGTGTCTGGCTGGTGCTGGCCAGCAGAGTGCAGGATCAGACCTCCCCTCCTGTGACAGGAAGGCCGTGACCATCCCCGTGTTTGCCAATGGGAACATCCGCTGCCTGCAGGATGTGGAGCAATGCCTTCAGGACACAGGCGTGCAGGGCGTCATGAGTGCAGGTGAGTGGCTGGGCCCTCAGCCAGCGCCAAAGCCAAAGTCTAAGCTGGGCCAGTCCTGTCCTCATGTGGGGTGGCCAGGGGCACCTGAGGCCTTGTGCCCTCATCTTCCCCACAGAGGGCATCCTGCACAACCCCGCCCTATTCGAGGGCCGCAGTCCTGCCGTGTGGGAGCTGGCTGAGGAGTACCTGGACCTTGTTCGGCAGCACCCCTGCCCTCTGTCCTGTGTCCGAGCTCACCTCTTCAAGCTCTGGCACCACACGTGAGTCAGCACCCCCCGAGGCTGGGCCTGTCCCTACCTGGGGTGTGCTGGGTCTTCCTCGAACAGCCTACTGCTATGTCTGGTGTCTGAGGGTGGGTGGGCCCTGGCTGTGTGTACCTGTGATAGAAGCCGGCGCCACCCCCTATGCCTGGTTCTGCCCCAGGCTACAGGTACATCAGCAACTTCGCGAGGAGCTTGCCAAGGCCAAGACTCTGGAGGGTGTCACCGCTGTGAGCCAGGCACTGAAGTTGAGGTGCCAGGTAGGTGCCTGGCAGGTGTGGAGCTGGGGGAGCCGCCCTGGGCTAGCCAAGCTTGGGTCCCTGATAGGCCTTTGGTTTTAAAGGAGGACATGTCCAGGCAGGAGGAGGGAGCGCAGCCCCCTGGTGACTTGCCCTTCTTCCACTGGATCTGCCAACCCTACTTCCGGCCAGGGTGAGCTTCCCAGCCCTAAGGTGCCACCCTGGGTGCTTGGGATCACAGTTCTGCTCTGAAGGAATGGATGGCCACGAGTGGTGTCTCTACCCCCCCCCCCCCCGGCTTATCCCAGTCCCTCCCCTGTTCTGTGTGAGCCACAGTGTCTCAGAGCGGACCCTGGGCTTCCTCTGGGGCCTCAGGGTGAGGCAGGCTGTGTTCTGTGGCCCCTGCCCTGCTTTGGTGCTCAGACCCTAGCGTCCTGGGCTTTTGGACATCACCCAAGGCCAGCCCTCTTCTCTCTGGGTCCCCGTTCCCCATCTGGCCATGCCAGTGGGTCCCCTGTCCATTGCCCTTCCTTGCAGTCCCAGGGAGGGGAGCAAGGACAGTGGGGGCCGCAGCAAGCGAGCCCTGGAGGAGGAGGAGAGCAGCGTGGAGGGCCTGTCCAAGAACAAGCAGAAAAAGCAGCTGAGGAACCCCCACAAGACTTTTGATCCCTCTTTGAAACGTAGGTACCACTCCTGTACCTAGGCCTCTCACGAGAGCTAGTCGCTGACCTTGTCCTCCCTGTGCAGACTTGGGGATGCCCCTCCAGGCTGCAGGGGCTACAGGACAGTCTGGGAGGTACTGCCTGCTGGTGCTGCCCAAGTTACCCTTGGGGTTTGGGGCCCTGGATTACCCAAACACTGGCTAGAGGAGCTTCAGTCCTGTGTCTGGCAGCTAGGGCATCCTGAGTGGGTCCCAGGGGAAGGGTCAGGCTAGATGGGTATGTGCTCAGCCGCCTGTGCAGGCTGCAGACACGCTGGTGCAGGACGTCTGGCGTGGCATCAGCCCAGCGTCTTGGAGGATGGGGGACTTGGGGCTGAGTGTCCATTTTGCCTACCTTGTTTTTTTTGCTGAGGGAAACAGTGCTGTTGTGGGGCCCTTAGAAGAGCAGATCCCTTGTCCCTGCCAAGGTGGAAGGGCTAGGTTACTGAGCTCATTGGCCCCTTGCCCTTTTTCTGCACGACTCTGTCCCACTCGCTGCTGTCCCAACCCCCACTCTGGTGGCCTGTGTGGCCATTAGCTGCTGGCTGCAGTCTCAACTTCACCTCTCCCTTTTTTCTAGCAAAATATGCGAAGTGCGATCAGTGTGGAAACCCAAAGGTGAGTCAGCCTTTGTGGGCACCCATTCCTCTGTCCAGCCCTCCAAGGGAGGAGCTGTGCCCCCCAAGCCCTGTGGGGCGGAGCCTGCGCCAGGTCTGGAGAGGGGCACCAGCCTCAGGCTCACCAGCTCTCCCGCACCAGGGCAGCAGGTGCGTGTTCAACCTGTGCCGGGGCTGCTGCAAAAAGCGCGCCTTTAAAGAGACGGCGGACTGCCCAGGTGAGGGGACCCCCGCCCCCCAACCCCCTGCAGGCTGCAGGAACAGGGCATCCTGACCCCTCATCCCTCTCGCCTTCCCCACCAGGTCATGGACTGCTTTTTAAAACCAAACTGGAGAAATCTCTGGCCTGGAAGGGGACCCAGGCTGGTCCACAGGAGCCTCAGCCAGTGGCATCAAATGCACCAGGTGGCTTCTCTGAGGTTGTGGGCAGTACTCTGGCCTGAGAGGCCAGGACTTGACCACACCTGGAAGTGCTAAAACGGGACACTTGGTACTTAGGACATGCCTTTATACTCAGGGAATCTTGCTGCCCACGTGAGGGTTGTCAAAGGTCTCCCCTGGCCCAGGGGGCCTGGCAATGCTGCACGGGGACAGGCCCGGGCTGGACCTGCCCTGTCCTCAGACCCGTATTCTCAAAAGCAAACAATAAACCATTTCAAAGGCACGTGTGCAGAGAACAGCCTGTAACCACTGTCCTTGTACCCTAGCCCCAGGGACCCGAGGGCCAAACCACGTGTTGCAGGATACAAAGGACAGCAGGGCCTACTTTTCTAGAGAGAGCCTGGGCAACTCCACCCCACCCCAGTGACCCCAAGGACCCAGGAGCCACCCCACCAAAACAAGAATAGAGCTGGAAGGATGACAGTCTGCTTTTTAATGTTCAGGCTGGCGGTGCTGTACCTGTACCCAGACCCCATAGGCCCAGGGCTCGTGCCACCGAGTGGGGCCGGGATGTGCAGTCCGTGTCCGGAGTAGAAAGCCAGCCCTGAACAGCCACAGCTGACACCCTGCCTGCCTCCCCAGGCCCCACACACCGTGTGGGTGGAGGGCGCGCAGGTGTCCTCCGAGGGGGCAGCAGGCCTAGGTACCGGAAGTGGGGAGGGAGGGAGGGGCATGCGGACGCCTGGAGGCCACGTTCTCCCTGTCACATGTTGGTGCTCATCCGGGACTGACTGTTGGCTGGAGTCAGCTCGCCCTGGCTCCCTTCCCTGGGTGGAGACTGGAGGGGATGCGGTGCAGTCAGCCAGGGGCCGCGCGGGCCCCTGCTGCCCGAACCCTGGGCTGCTCACCTTGACGTGGATCTGGTTGCGCAGCACGGCAGCCCTGAGGATCATGGCCTTGGCGCGGCGCTGGAACTCTTTGCCCATCAGCAGAGACTTCTCGAAGGTGGTGCTGCGCTGGTCCACGTCCCGCGCGTACAGGATCTGCATAGGCGTGGGCTCAGCAGGGCCCTCTGACCCCAACCCCCACCCTCACCCTCGGGCCCTGCAGCACCTTGCTGTGGGAGTCGATGCGGGCGTTGATGAGACCCTCCAGGATGAGCTGCGTCAGCTCGTCCTCCAGCGCGGCCACCGTGGTGTTGAAGGCCGCAGCCATCTTGTGCATGTCAGCTGACACGTAAGGGCTGAAGTACTGCAGAGCAGAGGGACGCGCGCATGAGCGGCTGGGGCCTGCTGGGCCGGGCCTACCCACAGCACCCGGCACTTGCCTGGATGAGGGCACGGTTGCGGATCTGAGTGTACAGGGTCCTGACGTGGGGAGCCAAGTACATGTCCAAAAGCAGATTGTCCTGCAGCGGAGAGCCAGTCAGGGCCACCTCCCCCAGCCGCAGCCCCGCCCTCCCCCGCAGCCCCTGCGGCCCGCAGCCCTGCCTTCATCTCATCCAGCATCTTCAGGCAGGACGCGTACTTGGACTCGTAGAACTTGAAGATGATGTCTCGGACCTGCGGCTCCAGCTCCAGAAACAGCTTGAAGGAGCTGCCGGCGGCAGAGAACTCAGCCCACCCTCTGCCCACTTCCCCTGCCCCAAGGGCCAGCAGGACAATGGCCCCCAGCGAGGGCCCCCGCCCACATCACCTACCTGCTAGAGATGACGTTGCGCTGGAGCTCCTGCCGGTCAAAGGTGGCCAGAGCACACAGGCCACCGTAGATGGCCACGTTGCTGGGGGAGAGCAGCTGAGGGGCAAGAAGGGAGCTGGGGTCTCGGGGGCTTACTGGGAAGGGAACCAGCACCACCCCTGTCCCGCACTCAGAGTGCCCAGGATGCCTTTCAGGGAGCCCCAGTGCCCCCAAGGGCTCTTCTCACCTCGGGGAAGTCGCAGTGGTCAAAGGAGGCCAGGAGGAAGCACTTGGCAGCCTGCTTGTACTTGCGCGCGGCCAGCTCAGCTAAGCCTAAGGGGATAAAGCCAGGCTGCTAGAGGAAGCCGCCACTGCCCTGTGGTCCAGCGGGGGCCACTGCTGGCAGGGTGCTCCTCCAAGAACCACACGGAATACCGAGAAGACTCAGCGCTTCCCCAAGCCAGCTGCCCACAGAGGCCCGAAACGGCTGCTCCAGGGACTGCAGGAGACCCCCGCCACGCGCCTGAGCAGGGGTGCCTATACCATCCCAGCAGGACCTGGGGAGGCACCCCACCCCAGACCGAGAGGGCTCACCTGCCGCACACTTGAGCTTGGTGAGGATGCCCTGGGTCTGGCTGTCGCGCTCTCCACGCTGCTGCAGGGGAAGGCCGTGACTGTGAGGGGCCCACCTTTCCCCCGGCCCCAGCCCACAAGGGAGCAGAGGCAGGTTTTGGGAAGAGCTGGTGGGCAGTGAGGAGTCGGCAGCAAGGCAAGCCCAAGGGCCTCAGGGAAGGCAGGCCATACCTCAGCAACCTCTGGGGTGGACTCGGCCTTACTGACGTAGCTCAGCACGTGAGACCAGTTCTGCAGATAGACGCTGACCTGTGGGCACGAGGGCAGGGCCAGGTGAGCCCAGGGCTACCTCGGGCCCCCAGGCCTCCCCCCAGGCCCACCCCCGCCACAGGCCCACCTTGATGACGTTGAGACACATGTTGATGACGTGCTTGGCGCTTGTGCAGTAGTCCCGAGCCCGGGAGTAACACTTGAGGGCGTTGCTGAGGTCCCCACAGTCCAGGTAGTGGTCGCCCAGGTCATCATGGCCACGCCTGTGGGCCAGGCTGTGAGTGGGCGCCGGCACAGGCCAGCAGTCCCGCTGCCCGCCAGACGCCCGCCCCGCGGCACCTGATGCTCTCCTTGATGGAGTTGCCCTTGTAGTTCTTGAGGTCCGTGTCCAGCTTCTCCAGCTTAAGCAGGGCTTTCTTCCGCGTGGCCTCCACCCAGGCGGTGTCCAGGGGTGGGGGCTCCACGCCGCCCTCGGGGATGGCATCGGGGGCGTTCTGCAGCTCCCTGAGAGAGGATCTGGCCATCAGGGTGGTGACAGTCGCTGGGGCCCAGACCACGACTGAGTAGTGCCATCAGAAGGCAGCTCGGCCCCTTCTAGAGCCAGCAGAGGGCACCCGGCGGGAGGACACCAGGATGGGGTGAGCCCCCCATTCCTCACGGGGCAAATATGCTTCCTGCCACGTGCAGAAGTGCTTGATGACCACCACACAGAGCCAGGACGGCCCCACCCCAGCTAGCTCCCGGGGACACACTGCCCAGCCCTGGGCACCTGTTCCCATCCCCGCCTGGCCTCACCTGGTGGCCTCCGAGAGCTTGCGGTGGATCTCCTCATACATGTCCACGTTGAAGGTTCTCTGCACGAAGGACAGGGCCATCTTCAGAGCCTCCACCCTCAGCGGGGGGCAGTGGTCAGCAATAAACTGCAGGCGTTCGATGCGCATCAGGCCGCTGTAGCTGGCCGCATACTGCTCCAGATCCTGGCAGGCGGGTTTCAGGTGAGATGTGCAAGGACCCCGCCCCCCAAGCTCAGGGTCAGCACGCCGGAGCTAGGATGTGTTCGCCCACACCTGAGACCCTTGGCCCATGACACATTCTGGACCGGGAGGGGGGTGGGGATGGGGGAGGGGCTGGGAAAGCTGCTGTCCTGCTGGACACTGGACTGAGCAGGGAGGAAACAGCGGTGGATGGTCCTGCTCCTAGGTGACCCCCCAGCAGCCTGCACACCGCCCCAAGCAGGCAGTGCGTGAGGGTCTCAGGACCAGCCTGGTACCCCAAGTCGGTGGGTGATGGAAATGCTTAAGTTTCCCGGCCCAGGCGAGACGTCGCTAAGAGGCAGCCCTCTGCCTGGAGTGTCAGCGGCAGCAGGGAGTCCAATCCGGAGGGTTCCCCCAAAGGGCTCCATACCAGGGTGGGGTTCTCCACCACGTAGTTGACGTCAGGTGCGTTCTGGGGATCCTCCTGCGGGTCCACGTCAATCTGCATGGGCTCCACGGCCCCCTGCAACACAAGCCGGCACCCGGCACCTCAAGCCCCCGGGCGCCTACGCGGCCAGCTGGGCCCAGATCCTTTGTTTCCATACCCCTCAGTCCTGGGTAGTGTCCCCCGGGCCATGGCCGTGAACTACATACACCCCCTGCACTATTTCTTAGTTTTTATTCAGCTACATGTTTTTTGAAACACGATGTACCTAAGTGGTCGCTAGACCCACGCGGGGCTCGACCTTCGATGCCCCTGCTTCGGGCGGCCAGAGCGCTGGGGCTACAGCCCGCGCCACCGGAGGCCGGAGCTGCCGCGGGGTGGCCTCCCGCACCCACCAGGGGCGGGTGCTATCGGAGACCTCGGCTCGGGGGCGCAGGCCCCTCGCCCAACTCCGAGCGCCCGGCTTCACAGCGGGAGGCGGACGCCGCGGGTCCCCGCGCGTCCCAGGCTCAGCCCGGCGGCCAGGCCGACCGCGGCCGCGGTACCTCGCAGAGCAGCGTGCAGGCCAAGAGGCTGGCGCTCAGGCCGCAGTCCCCGGCCGTCGCCGGCCGCAGGTCCGAGGCTGACGGGCAGGCCGAGCTGGGCGCCGGGCTGCCCCGCATGGCGACCCACCGCGGCACGCCGAGGGCTGCGTGACGACGGGCGTTGGCGCCTGGAGGGGCGGCCCACGCGGCCCAGCGTCGCCGCGCGCGGACGCCCGCGCCTCCGTGCCGGCCACCCACCCGGCCACGCGGACGCGAGCGCAGCCCGTTACCTGCAGGTTAAACACCTGAACCGGCAGCGGCATCTCGCACCCTCCCCGCCGCGGCTCCCCGTCCACTTCCGGGGCAGGACGGCCATCACTTCCGGGTCGCGGGGCGGGGCACGCGAGCCGCTCTTAAAGGGGCCGCCGCTTGCCCAGGCCCACGTCCGTGGGTCGCGGCGGCCGCATGAGCCGCGCGCGGGGGCCTCTGTGCCGGGCCTGCCTCGCGCTGGCCGCGGCCCTCGCCGCGCTGCTGCTGCTGCCGCTGCCCCGCGCGCCCGCCCCTGCCCCGGGCCCCGCGCCGGCGGCCGCCCCCCGCCTGCGGCCCGACGACCTCTTTATTGCGGTCAAGACCACCCGGAAGAACCACGCGGCGCGCGTGGCGCTGCTGCTGCGCACCTGGATCTCGCGCGCCCGCGCGCAGGTGCGAGGCCGCGACCCCCGCGCCGGCTAGCCGCGGCCGCAGCCCCGGCCCCTCACGCTCCTTTCTCCCGCAGACTTTCATCTTCACGGACGGGGACGACCCGGAGCTCCAGCGCCTGTCAGGTGGGCCTCCGCCCGCGCCCGGCCGGGCAGCGCCCCGGGAACCGAGAAGCGCTAGGGCCGCCTCCCGACCCGTTTCGTGTCCACCCGCGGGGTTCCCGCAGCCTGGCCCCCCGCTCTTCGGTCACCGTAGCCCACTGAGTGGTGGCCGAGGCGGGGTCTCCCGGGGACCTGGGCTGCCGTGGCGGACCGCACCCCGGGGCAGGCTGTACCTCCCCACCCAGACCCCACTCCCCCACCTGGGCAGGTGGCCGCCTCATCAACACCAACTGCTCGGCTGTGCGCACCCGGCAGGCGCTCTGCTGCAAGATGTCCGTGGAGTACGACAAGTTCATCGAGTCTGGGCGCAAGTATGCGGGGACCCCGGCCTGGGGCCGCGGGCACGCCGTGGGGTCGTGGGCCCTCATTCAGGACTGCCCTGCCTCCTGCAGGTGGTTCTGCCACGTGGACGACGACAACTACGTGAACCCCGCGGGCCTGCTGCGCCTGCTGTCCACCTTCTCCCCGATCCAGGATGTCTACCTGGGGCGGCCGAGCCTGGACCACCCCATCGAGGCCACCGAGAGGGTCCGGGGGGGTGGGACTGTGAGTGCCGGGCAGGTGGCCTTCCTCAGGGGAGGCTGAGGGGCCACCTGAGGGATGCGTCTGGGAGCCTGGCCTGGGACCTCTGTAACCCTGAGCTACCCCATCTCCAGGCAACCTCTGTCAAGTTCTGGTTTGCCACCGGTGGGGCCGGCTTCTGCCTGAGCAGGGGCCTCGCCCTTAAGATGAGCCCGTGGGCCAGGTGAGCAGGCTGTGGCTGTGGGGAGGCAGGGTCCTCGCGGGCACGGGGAGTGCTGACCCGCCTCCTGCCCCCCAGCCTGGGCAGCTTCATGAGCACGGCCGAGCGGGTGCGGCTGCCGGACGACTGCACGGTGGGCTACATCGTGGAGGGGCTGCTGGGGGCTCGCCTGCTTCCCAGCCCTCTCTTCCACTCGCACCTGGAAAACCTGCAGCGGCTGCCTGCGGATGCGGTGCTCCAGCAGGTGGGGCCCTGGGCCCTGGCCCCACCCCCCCCACCCCCTGTTTGAGGAGTCTGCCTGCCCTGTGGGCAGTGCCCACCCTAGCTGAGCACAGCGGGCAGGGACCCTCTCTTAACACCAGAGACCAACACGGGGGAATGCCGGCCCTCACCTTCTGCCCCGCCCCCTCACAGGTTACCCTAAGTTACGGGGGTCCTGAGAACCCTCATAATGTGGTGAACGTGGCCGGCTTCAGCCTGCAGCAGGACCCCACACGGTGAGCAGGCAGTGGGGGGTATCCCAGGGGTGCAGGGTCAGCCCCCCTCCATAGCCCTGACCTCATGTCCCCCCTGTCCTTTCAGGTTTGAGTCCGTGCACTGCCTCCTCTACCCAGACACAGACTGGTGTCCCAAGCCAAACAGGCATGACCTCACCTCTAGGTGACCCACTGTCCCTGGTGGTGGCCTGAGCCTGCCTTGGGTGACTCCCTCAGGCCACAGCCGTGGGCACCAGGCAGACCGTCGGGCCCCTGGGCAGGGCTTTGGAAGGGAGGACAGCCAAGTTCGCATTCTGTGGCCACCAAGGGAGGACAGCTGCTGAGGGCACGGGTGGCCCTCCCCAGCCCAGTACCTGGGTGGGTCTGCGAAGTCTCTGCCAGACTGTGGGTGCCAGTGCAGGGACCAGTACCCCCAGCCTCCCAGGGGAGGAGTTCGAGGGACCTGGTGTAGGGGGGACTCCTGCAGCAGGAGCAGCGCCTGGGGCTGGGCTTCGTCGCTGGCCCTTGGGGCTTCAGCCTCTTCTCTACTCCTGGTTACCCAGGGCAGGGCAACTTGCTCCTGAGCCCGCCTCCCCCCCTCCATCCCTCCCTGACCCTGCTGGGCGCCCTGGAGGCGCGGCGAGGGGAGCACCCCCTCTCTGCCCTTGCCTCACTGTCCGGTGCAGTGTGCAAGTAAAGGCCGCCGTCACTCACCATTCGGGCCCTGTCTCAGTTGTCCCCGACGATGCCCCAGTAGAGGGCTCAGCTCTGCCGATGGGGACGGCTCTGCCTTGGTATAGTGCCCGTCCTGGGCTGGCCTTCCTCGAGCCTCTGGACTGAGCCGCGTGTGGGGCGAGGGTGGCCATGGCGAACTCAGCAGGGGTTAGTAGGGCCTTTGCAGGACCCGAACCTTGGGCCTGAGTTCTCCACTCGTCACGGAACATCTGCTGGATAGGTTTTTTTGGTTTTTTTTGGAGACGAGATCTTGCTCTGGTCCAGGCTGGTCCTGAAATCATGGGTAGCCCAGGCTGCCCTCCAGCTCACAGCAGTCCTCTTACCTCAGCCTCCCAGGTGTGCCGGAATTACAGGTGTGTGCCACCGCGCTCAGCTAGTGGGTGATGCTGGAAAATGAAGCCTCTGCTTCCTAAGGGAGCGTTCTAATCCCTGAGCTCCACGTGTGGGTGTGCACCGCCTGGGCTGTGTTTGTGCACTGTGCACGTGTGTGGGGGCCTGTACACAGCGTGCTGACTCACGGAGGCCAGTTTAGGAAGTTTGGATTACGTGACATAAAAGCATCCTGTATGCCTTTTTAATCTTTAAATTCTTTGCAGTCCTGGGGATTGAACTCAGGCCTTTGCACTGAACTGTATCTCTGGCCTTTTTTGTTTTTAATTTTGAGGAAGAATTGCACTAGGTCACTGAATTGCCCATCCTGGGCTTGACCTTTCAACCTTCCTGCTCCCGCCTCCCAGGGTGCTGGGATTGCGGGCATGCACTACCACACCCATCTTGATTTTAGAATTTTGATTTTGCCCCCAGGTCCAGTGACACGTGGCACCTTGATGCCGGGTAGGAGCAGTGAGCCATGGCTGCTGGCCGGCTTCCAGACCCTGAGGATAGGCACAGCTGGGCACTGCCCAGTGCGGGGTGGCTGGCCAGATGCTGGACAGGCTGGGGCAGCAGAGGATTCCCCACTTAGAGTGGTTTCAGCTTACAGAGGGCGTACGTGGTGCCTGGTTATGAGTGGAGGGCAGGGGCGCCAACTGCGTGAGCAGGTTGGAGACTGCCAGGACCAAGCCACAACCTGGGATCACCCAGCGTGGGTCCCGAGGACTGAGGCCGCCTTGCCCAGGGTGGGGCCAGTGCCAGAGCATGCACACAGAACGAGTGGGTGGGTGATGAGTTTGGGCGGACATGGGGGATCAGGGACCTCGGGAGCTGGCAGCTTTCATCAGACCCTAGAGGGTCTGGCGTTGCTCTGTGCCCGTAGTGTGGTGGCCAGGCACGCAGTTCCCGCTGGGCAAGGCCTGCTTTCCTCTGCATTCCTCTCCCAAGGCTGTGGGCATCGGTGTGTGACACCCCCTGCCCCCACCCCCCGCCACAGTCTGGACTGGGGAGTGGGCAGGACAGCATTTCACACCAACAGGGAGGGCTGTGGTCACTGCCTGCGCAGGGCACTAAGCCACACCTGCGCAGGCCCGTGGGCTTTGCTGAAGCGGGGAGGGGCCAGGGACTCCACCTGTAAGCGGTAAATGGTGTCAAGGGGTTCGCCTGTCCCCACGGAGGACCCAGAGGCAGGGGGGGCTGCAGAGGGGGCTTCTAGTAACCCTGCGAGGCGCGTCTGCTCTAAGCAGAGCCGCGGCGGGGGCGGGGTTTTGTCCCTGGTTGCAGGCCCCTCCCTCTGCTTCCCGCCGGGCGGAGCTCACGGTGGGTGTGGCGTTGGGTCACATGACAGTGCCGCACTCTGGAGGGTCCTTCCCCTTTAACGGTGATCTTCCTCACGAGGGCCCTGCTGGGACGGATGTGGCAGAGGTGACGCGTGTCTGTCTCCTCAAGGCCATCCCTTGAGTCATTGGGGTAGGCCCTGAACGCCGGAACAGTCCAGCAACCCAGGGCCATCACCACCAGCCGCTAGGCTGGGGGAACTTAAGGCAGAAGTTATTACTCCTTCCGTTTTCTTTCCTTCTTTTCCTTTTTTTTTTTTTTTTTTTTTTTTTTGAGACAGGGTCTCGCTGGTCCTGAACTCACTGTGGAGCCCTGGCTGGCCTTGGATGGGCTCAGGGCACTCCTCGTGCCTCAGCCTCGCCAGTGCTGGGACTACAGGCGTGTGCCAGCACGCTGGGGGAATGAACTTGGGTACTTGGTGCTTGCTAGGCAAGCACTTTAACCTCGAAGCCAGTCATTCAATCAGCCAGTGAATGGGTTGGTCAATTCTCAGCTAATTGTTTAGCCAGAACCGTTAATCACTCCAGGCCTTAGTAAGGGAGCCCGGGGCTGTTGTCGGGAGCAGGCGTGCGTCACTGGCCCTCAGCCAGCTCAGGTGCCCCCTTGATCACGTCTAAGGCTGATCTTGCTTTCCCACTTGATCTTACTTGTCACATCCAGCAGTTCAGATACATCCAGGTGACATCATCGCGTGATTAACAAATCTGTCATAGATGGGGCTTTACCCAGTCCACAGTTTTGTCGACAGCCACCAGAATGGTGTCAGTTGGACCTGTTGCTCTTTGGTTTCTGTCCTTGAACTTACGGTGAACCCCTCAGGGGACCCATGGTGGCTGTTTATACACGGGGCGGGGCAGAAAGACCACCAGGACTTGTGGTCGGGGCTTGAGAAGCCCGAGGGGCTGGTACAGCAGGGTGAGAGGAGAGGCCGTTCGGCCCAAGGACAGGTCTGCCCAGGCGTTTCCCATGAGCCTGAACGGTCCCTCCCACCTGGAGAGGCACAGGTGTACCTGCTCTAGGCGCTCAGGCCTCGTGGCTCTTGGGGGCTTTTGTCTCGGGTCTCGGATGGCTGGGAACAGTGACAGGGTCCCACAGAACTCGCTGTCCTGAAAGAGGGACGTGGGCCATGGCACGGTTCTGGAGTGTTTGGGGCCCATTTGAAAAAGGCCTACCTGAGCCCACGCGAGGCTGCTCTCCTCCTGAGTGGGGCAGAGTAGCCAGTCCGCTGGTCTGTTGTGAACCTCTCGTCACCGTCACCTCCTGGCCTGGACCGCGTTTACTTGCAGACCTCAGCCTTTTGCAGCTCACACCGGTGAGTTCAGTGCCTGCGCGGCAGGCATCAGACGGTGGTTAGGGGGCCGCAGAGGTGGCCTCTGTAACATAGGCGGTAAAGAGTCAAAGAACACCTGCGTAAGGCCCGCAGGCAGCGGTATGCGCACTTGGGTCGGGGAATGGCCAGCTGCCGTCACTGCCCTGGTTAGGGGCGCCTGGTCCGCTCCCTCCAGATCTGTCTGAGGGTGACAGTCCACAGAGCGTCTCACATCCCGGATCCTTCCTTGGGGCTTGTATTTGAGACAGGGTCTCGCTCTGTGCCCCAGGCTGGTCCTGAACTCACTGTGGAGCCCAGGCTGGCCTTGGACTCGTGGCAATCCTCCTGCCTCAGCCTCCCGAGTGCTGGGATTACAGGTGTGCCCCACCACGCCCAGCTTATATGATGCTGGGGAATTGAACTCAGGTACTTAATGCTTACCTAAGCTTGTGTTAGGCAAGCGCTTTAGCTGCTGGGCCATTCCTCCAGCCCCCTTGGGGCTGTTCTAATGAGCTGTGGTGAGACACTGACCTCAGTGATGTCATCGGGTGTTGCCCAAGGCCTGCCACTCCCAGTGGCTTCCCTTGGCTGGCTCAGCCAGCGACTCCATCATGACTGATTTGCTGAGCATTTTCTGCCACCTGGCAGGAAGCATCACTCACCCGCACTTGGGAGGTGACCTTGCTTTCTAGGGAAGCCTCCTTGGCCCCTCATCTGCCAATCTGTTAGCAACTGCCCCGAAGGTGTCTCCTGCCTGGTGACCAGGCTCCCTGTACACTCTGGCGATCTCAGTGGGGGCCTCTCCAGATCCTCCTCAGTTCCCCATGTTCTAGTTTTCCCCCTAGCTGTTTGTAAAACCCTTAGTCCAAATTTTTCCAAAAGTGTGAACCACCCCAAAGACACGTAAAGTCTCTGGAAATGAACCTCCTTTCTCTGCAGATAGCTTTAAAGCCTAATTCTGGGCAAACAACATACATGTGTGGGCACACCAGCCATTGGGTCTCCTCCTCACAGGTGGGCGGGCACTCTGTCACCATAGCATACCCATCGTACCCATCATCACAGATTGTCCGGGGGCTCTTGTCCTTGAGTGGTTTGATCCCCCCTTGGCCACAGCATTTTACCTACAGCTGGCCAGACCCTGGTTTATACTCTGCAATGTCCGGGAGATTATGGTTGTTCAGGCCCGGCCCCTGTCCGTGCCCCTCCCACACACCTGCCATTAGAAACTTGCCTGAGGCCAGAGGTGGTGGCACCTGCCTGTAATCCCAGCACTCCAGGGGCTGAGGCAGGAGGCAGCTGTGAGCCCGAGGCCAGCCTGGGCTGCAGAGCAAGTTCAGGACCAGCCTGGGCTGCAAAGCGAGACTCTTGTCTCAAGAAAAAGAAAAATGTGGCAGAGTTGAGACAGGCATCCTTGGTTAGATTTTTGGTGGACTGTGGCTGAGTCTCCGAGCTGCTTTGAGGAAGATGGACAGAGCCATTCCTCTGGAGAGTCCCAACTTCCCTCCAAGCCTAGACCCTCAGGATGGCGAAGCGAGACGTAGATTTGGGTTAGAAGGTAAGTTCCCCGGTCTGTTGTGGCGGCAAACTCTCCGGCAGCCCGACATCTGGCTTCATGTTTGACCTTCCCACCCTTTCTTAGTTCGTCATATACCTACTGACTTGGTAGGGTGGAATCTTTGGAAAGAAAAGGCCTTAAAAAAAAAAAAAGCAAGTATTGACATTCTTGTACCAAAGCCTTTTTTTTTTTTTTTTGCTTCCAAGAAAAGAAGCTCGAGATACCTACAAACTGTTCTTTCCTCACCCTTGAAAAAAATGAAACTTTTAATATTTATTTATATATTTACTTTGAGGCTCTGCAGACCAGGTTAGTTCTGAGCTCACTGTGGAGCCCAGGCTGGTCTCGGATTGACAGCACTCCTCCTGCCTCTGCCTCCTGTGTGCTGCGATTACCGGCGTGCGCCACCCTTCTAGTTTATGTGGTGCTGGGGAATCGAACTTAGGTACGTAGCAGTTGCTAGGCAAGTGATTTAACCAATGAGCTATCCTTTAGCCCCACAAAAAGTATTTTATCTAAAGTAAAATCTCTCTTTTAAAATCAGCTTCATCCTAAACGCTACTGAGGAACAGCTCAGCAACCTAAGCTGTGCAGACCCCCTTAGCGATCCATAAATTGGCGTTGAGACTTTCTGTCTCACAGGCTGAAATGTGCCTTAAATAGGCACTTTTACGTACTATGTAAGAACTAAAACGGGCTGGAGGAATAGCGCAGAGGTTAAAGCACTTGTCTGGCAAGCTCAAGGACCTGAGTTCGATTCCCCAGCACCACGTAAGCCAAGCGTTGTGCTGCATGCCTGTAATCCCAGCATGTGGGAGGCTGGGGCAGGAGGACTGCCTTGAGTCCAAGGCCAGCCTGGGCTCTGCAGTGAGTTTGGGACCAGTCTGAGCTACAGAGCAAGACCCTGTCTCAAAAAAAAAAATTATTCACTGAAATTATGGCAGAAAAGTTCCCAAATGTAGGGAAAAAAATAATATTCAGTGGAATACTATGCAGCCATAAAGATATGAAGCACTTGAAAGAAATGGGGAGGAACTTCCAGTCAAGATAGCACAGTGTCTCCTCTTTTTTCTTTTTCTTTTCTTTTCTTTTTTTTGGAGACAGAGCCTCACTCTGCAGCCCAGGCTGGTCCTGAACTCAGGACAACCCTCCTGCCTCAGCCTCCTGAGTGCTGGGAATGACAGGCGTGCGCCACCACGCCCAGTTTATGCTGAGCTACTCCTCCAGTCCAGAGCTTTTTAATAATGAAAAAATGACTGTAGGTGGAAAAATTATTAACAAGGTACTTGCAAACTGAATGCAACAAATTATTTTTAAAAAATCATACACTATGACAAAGTTGGCTTCGTCCCAGGTGTGCAGGACAGTTCAGCACATGTAAACACACGATCATCTCAAAAGACACAGAAAACGCCACTGGCAAAATACAATATCCCTTCCTGTTCAAAGCTCTGGTGGACATGTGGATGGAAGGATCTTCCCTTATCCAGATGGAAGCAGTGTGTGACAGTCCTCTCAACGCCATCCTAAATGGAAACCTTGAAAACTTACCAGGAACACGGTAAGGCATCCACTCTCACCATTTCTATTCAGTATAATGCTTGAAAAATTAGCCAGTGGGCTGGAGGAATGGCACAGTGGTTAGAGTGCTTGCCTCGCAAGCACAAGGCCCTGAGTTTGATTCCCCAGCACCCCACAAAGTTGCACGTGGTGGCACACACATGTAATCCCAGCACTCAGGAGGCCGCGGCAAGGGGATTTCTGTGAGTCCAAGGCCAGCCTGGGCTACAGAGCGAGACCCTGTCTCCAAAAAAAAAAAGAAAAGAAACCTGAGAACAGTTGGGATCTGAGGGAACCTGCCCAGCAGATACACCTGTGGCCCAGCTATGCCAGAGGGTGAGGTGGGAGGGTCACTTGAGCCCTAGAGTTCAAAACCAATTTGGGCAACACACCTAGCGTCAGGTGGAAGGACCCAGGCAAAACCAAAAGCGTGACCAGCAGCCAGAGACTCTGGAGTGAAGGTTCATGGTCCCTGTGACCTTGAGCCTAGGCAGCAAGTCCCAGGGTCAGGCCCCCGGCTTCTACACAGCACGGACAGGTCACCTGGCGGGTGGGGGTTGGGCAGAAGAGGACACACCGAGGCAGCTTGATAGGCTGGTGAGCGGCCGGCAGGCCACAGGTCAAGGGAGCCAGGTGGTCACTACTGGCCAGCCAACTTCAGGGCCAGGAGATAAGTCAGGTTTCCAAGGCTGGCAAGTTACAATGGCCAGGAAGGAACAGGGGCAGAGCTGCCTCTAAGCCAGCCAGCCAGAGAGCCGAGCTCTGCGGTGGGAACGGGCGGCAAGTTCAAGGGAGCCACAGCCTGGAATCCCACACCTCGCCCTCATGCCAAAAAAAGGAAGAAAGGAAATACTAGCACGTGGTGTAAAGTGAACGCACCTTACCACACGTTGCACGAGTGCCTGGGCCAGTGGCACCGGCCAGTCGTCCCAGAACTCTAGGGGGCTGCAGCAGGAGGATTGCCAAGTTCAGACCCAACCTGGGCAACTCAGTGACTTAGGGAGATCCTGTCTCAAAATCAAAAATAAAAATAGGGTGGGGATGTAGCTCAGAGTGAAGGCCCCGGCTCGATCTCCCAGGTATGGTCTGAGGTCCAACCTCAGCGTCCACCTGCCAAGGGCCAGGTCCCCAGATGGTCCTGGGGGTACCAGGGGGCTCTGTGGCCATCTGCAGGGGGAGTGCCTGGGGACCGGTGACAAGGACACACTGGGAGGCAAAAGTCCCACAAAGCAGAGCCACAGGTTGGTGGCAGAAAGGACGGTGGGCTGTCCGTGTGCCCCAGCTGCCATGGGGCAGCAGGACCGCCCCTCCGGCGCACAAGGAGACCCTGGCCAGCAGACCCCACAGGAGAGCCAGCGGTCTGGCCGGCTCAGATCTGGGGAAGGGCTGCTGGTGGGGCTCAGGCCCCTCCGTGCACGGGGCCCAAAGGGCCGCCCCAGGTGGGAAGCAGGTGCCTGCCTCCTGGTAATCCTGGGAGAGGCCTAGCTGGCTTTTCCCAGGGTATCACCTTCCACCCACCGAGCCAGCAGCCCTGCGAGATTCTCCTCCTCCACGAGGGCTCAGTCCCTCGGCTGTGGGAACAGCAGGGCTCTCCAAGTCTCACTTCAAAATATATGTCGTAAGTCTGGTTGCATAATGTGGAGGGGGCAGGGCCGGGCCCTTCCTCTCCAGAGAAGCCGAAATGCCCAGCTTGGGATCCAAGGCCCAGGCCACCCCCTCATCCGACCTCCCCTCTGCTCCCTCATTAATGCTGCGCAGGCGCATGTGGAAAACAGGGCATGGGGCAGCGCCCACCTGCCGGGCGCCACCCCTCCGCGGGGCTCAGGGAAGTGGAAGCTGGCCCTGGGGCTGCAGGGTCCTGGGAGTCAATCTGCTTCTGATTCCCCAAAGGGCACCAGCAGGTGGCAGGGTGAAGGTGCCTGGCGGGCATGCGCCTCAGGCCTGAGATGGGCAGCAGGGGTGGGCCCGAAGCCACGAGGACCAGCCTGAGGACACATGGGGAACCAAAGGCCGGGCACCAGTGGGTAGCAGAGGATGAGGAAGGCCTGGGGCCAGCAGGGAGAAGGCTGCGCAGCGGGGTTGGGGGGCAGGTGAGCCCGTGGAGATGGCCCCGTCCGGTTGGGGCCCTCAGGGCCCGAGAGCCTCAGCATGGCTGACCTCGGCCAAGTTTCTTTACCGTTTGAACAGTGTGAAATTCCAGGTGTTGCTTGTTTACTCAATTTAAGTCACATGTTGTTCTGACTGTTTGCACGTGTTGCTTTGACCGTTTGAAATTCCAGGTGTTGCTTGTCTACTAAATTTAAGTCACATGTTTTGACCGTTTGAATTTTGGATCAGGTGTGGAAACACGTGACTGTTAACTAGTGGGAGGGCAAGGAGGCTATAAAAGCAAGACTGTACCTAATAAAGCGTCTTTTGCGGCGACCCTTGCGGGGGTCCAGTTTTCTTCAATCCGCACTCCCCCTCTCGCGTTCTCGTTGACTGGCTGAGCGGGCTCGCTCACCGTCCCTGCCCTGAGTCCCTCCCGCCACCCACATTCTGGGCCAGGGCATCCAGGCGGCCTGAGGAGGCTTTTCCCGCCAAAGAGCGCCTAGTGGACACTAACTGGGCCGGCCTGCAGGGCAACCTCTTCCTGGTGCTCCCGGGGAAGGCCCACCTTGAGGCCTGGGCCCCGGGACATGGGTTCTCCACAGCCCGGAACCTGCAAGCAGCTGGGCCGGCCGGCCCACCCCGCCCAGGCCCCAGGCAGAGTTGGTGTTCCGGTCCAGGCAGTGGCCACACACTCCCCTCTCAGAATCACCTGACCCCACCCAAGGAGTCCTCAGACAAGCCCCATCCAACCCGAGCCCCTGTGGCCTGGGGGCCTGTCCCAGGCTCCCCTCGGGTCACCCCAAGAACTGGCACCGCAGACACACCGCCCACCCTAAGGAGCCGCAGCGAGAGGAGCCGGAGAACAGGCGCCGCTTGTGCAGAGGGGTCACAGGCGTGCACTTGCACGCATGCCCGCCGCACGAAGTGCTGCCCTCCGTCCGCGTCTATGCCCCACCGTGGAGGTGCGCAGGGGCAGGCAGGTATGTGCCTGACCCTCCTCCCAAGGCGGGCCGTCACGCTGGGCCACAGGGCTCCCCGGGCCTGACTGTGTTGTGCCCCAGGCTGTGCACCCGGGTGGTTGGTCACCCCCTCCTCTCCTGCGGGCTCCGAGACCCCCGGTGAGGAGCCAGCTTCCGCTCCGGACCACCACCCTGGCTGGGGGATGTGCGAGACCACGGAGTCCCGCCCATGTGGCGCCCCCAGGCGCTGCGCCCTCAAGGCCGGGTGGGTGACTCTGCCTGGGAAGAGGGACCTCAAGGGCAAAAGGGGCGTAAGGAACAGGTGGATGGTCAGAGCCGCCCAGGCACCGGCTCCTCCCGGGACCTAACTTGGTTCCTCAGCCAGGGCCTAGAGAGGCAGGGCAGGGGCCGTTCGGGCCCGCAGCGGCCCAGCAGGCACAGTGCCACCTGCCTGGCCTGGGGGGCACTCAGGATAGACGCAGGTCTGTCACGTGTGGCAGCGATGGGAAACCCCGAGCGGCCAGTGCCCCCCAGGTACCCGGGAGCAGCAGGGTCACCATCCCAGAGGGCTTTGGGGGCAAGTTCTGCCATGGGCGCTGTGGCACGCTGGGCACACACCGGCCCGTCACCCAGATGCCACGTGCCCACTGCCCACAGCCAGGCCTTCTGATGAGACCGCCCCCCCCACCCCAGCACTCG